>BSBK01005444.1:0-546195 GCA_027943335.1 Chamaecyparis obtusa
ATATCAGGTACATGAAAATATCAAGTACCCGATTACACTTGGTATTGCTTTGTGCACCAAACCTACATGGTCAACTATTTAAATGTCTCAAAAAATGTGTCTTTCCCCTGTTTCTCTGAGGTTCCAGACTTCAACCATGTAGCTGACAACTTTTTTTTCACCTGAATTTTGATGAAATGAAAAGGGTATCTTAAGGAGATTATCAGCTTTCTATCGATATAATTGCTGTCAAATTTTGAATTCGGTAAGTAATTATTAGTTATTTTCTAATTGAGTTACCTCTAAAGTGTTGATTTATATACTCATTGAAAAATGACTATAAATTTCAGACGGTATAATATTTTTTGAAATCCAAAAAATGTGTCACATTCTATGCTTCGTCTACTATAAGGAAAAAAAAAAATTGAAATTTGTAAAGTTTTGAATGAGTTAAGGTGGTCAAACACGGGATTTTTTTATTCTGAAAATGTGTAGCAGAAAATTCATAATTAATTATTTTTTTGGAATAAAATTACAAAAAATATGTGTCACATCCGGGCATGAATCTACTACTTATATATAAAATCTTATAATAAAATATTATCATTTGATTATGATTAGGTGGTCAAACATACACCTACTTATTTTTTTCTAGAAATTTTTAGACTACTGCATTGAAATCTATACTTTTCACCAATCATACTAACTTTTTCTCAAAAAAGGCCTAGTAGTTTAGAAACTAAATTCAATTTTCTACAGATTCTATTCTTACAAATTTTTGATAGTAGGTTGATAGCTAGTTGAAAATTTTCACATCAAGTTGACTAACCCTGATTTACTAATTTTTCATTGCCACTTAAGGGCATAGTTTGGCCCCTCATGATCTTGCACATACCCCATGCATTTGTCAAATAAAAATGTATTCAAAAAGGGAATTATACTTCCTATGTTCAAGCATCATGGTCACATTACACTATACTATCACTCAATTTGAAAGTGCACAAAAGTTCTCATTCAAGCATTGTTGTTCATATTGTTCAAAAAGCATCACTCTACAAATTTGCATGGTTAGTTGTTTTTATTTCATAGCTACACATTTTAGACTATACTATAATTTTATTATTCATGTTGCTAATTAATAATCTTAATCAACATTGTCTAATAATTGTTCTATAAATTAGGAATGGTTCCACTGCTAGAATATATATGTTTATGTTATTGTATGTAGATGAAGGATTTCTTCCATAAAAGAGGTGTCAAACTTCCCTCCAGACCCTAAAACTCTACCTCTTGTTCTGAGAAATCCATAGGCCTCTTCAAAGCAATTAAGATCCTATTACACTGACAAAGGAGGATACTATAGTAGAGAGAGCACTTGAAGTCATGAGTCAACATAAACTATGATCTACAACAGATAAGGAAGGGGCTCTCACATATATTGAGTAAAATGGCATGGTGATAAGGGAATCATCAAGGAAATTGGGTGTTCTAATAGCCACAATCTCTAATGGTTGGGTGGTCTTACAACCACCTCCAAGAAAGGTCCCCCAACTATCCTCACCCATGAAGAAGAAGAGTAGATTCTCCAATGGTACTAAGAGATGGTTGTAGTGGGTCATGGGCTAGAGGTTGTGAACTTGAGGGTAGTTGTAGATCAAATATGTGAGAGTAGATCCACCCTTTCAAGGATGGAGTGACTGGTAAGTCATGGTGGTCAAAGTTTAAGGCCCACCATTTAGAACTGACACTGCAGATAGAAGAATGCCTTTACAAAGACATAGCACTAAATCTGAGACCAATTGTTGTATACATTATTTCTATGCAAATTTGTCAAAATAATATACTACAAATATGTATTTAGCTACTCACATATATAATTATAATGAAACTAGTGCACAAGCAGGTAGAAATGGGGCTATGAGGGTACTTTCTAGAAGAGTAATTTGTAACGTCTCCTAGATAATTCCTAAGTTGTGAATGGATTACCATTATTTTTTGTGTAAATTCTTTTAGGAAAACCATTCTAGGCTTCTACTTGTTCAGAGGCAAGAAGACATTGTAAAATCACATTTCAAAATTTGAATCAGGTATAAATTGTGTGGTTTGTACTAGAACTTGTACCTTCATAGGGTTAGTATCATCAATAATTCAAAATAAACACTAAATTACCACAAATAGAAATCTATTTAAGCTAAAAATTGACAATTAAGCACTCTATGGATCTCCAGTTAGGGATGCTAATGATGAAGCTCTCAGAAAGCCTCCATTAGTGACAGTCCTAGAATGAGAATGAATGATAAGCTAAGCTAAATAGTTCAATTCCAAATTGAAAAGCTAATTAACTTCTATATTTTCCTTTCTAGCTCTAATTTGCAAGAGGTTTGATGCTATTCTCATATTTGTGGATGAATTATGAGTGAATTATGCCTTGCAAGGGTAGGGGTGTAGTTGAGTTTATCATGATTGAGTTGGGGTTAAGTCCTTGGTTCCACCCTTTGGAGATAATTTAAATGGATTATCCTCAAAGCTTGGGACAAGAAGACAAGATGGGTGGACAAGATGCTCTCACCTTATGAGTGATTGAGATTCATTTTAGGCTTGATCCATGTAAGCTTTATCCTTGAATCCTATTGGCTGAGGCTTTTTCCTCCCATGTGGTGTTGAGAGAAAATAAGATTAATTAATTGAGTTTATTAAATTTGTTTAGCCATGTGTACCCCTTGAATGGGTTGATTTGATTTAAATTGAACTATGTAATTAATTAGATTAATTACACAATTTATTGATTTATCATGATTTATTCGATTCAAATTGATTTTATAGCTTTTGTTTTTCAATTAATTTTGGATTAATGTTCAATTTTAATTTATCTTTGATTTGATCTTGATTTGATTTAATTGCATTTAATTATGTTGATCTTTGTCTTGATTTCTCACTTAAATAGTCTTGTCCATTTTCAGGTAATTACAAATGCCCCTCTTTGAGTCGACATGTGAAGCGTGTCGATTCAAAGAATGTCCTGATTCAACTGATAGAAGGTCCTGATTTTGCCGATGGTCGATTCTTGATGTTCGATATGAGTGTTGGAAACTGCAATTGAAGCAATTGTTGTGTTTTCATTGATGTCAAATCTTAACTGATAAGACTGTTGCTACTTAGGAAAGTATTATATCTATTTGAATGTTGCTAAGGGGATAGGCAAGGTTGGTAACAATAGCACCTAAGGAAAGGTTGAGTTATCTTGATACTACAAAGTGTACTTGACTATGTTGTACAATGATGAGACAATGTATTGTTTATCTTAGTAAGTTTGAAGACTAAACTGGTAGGCTTGACCGAGAAAAAATAGAGAAATCATGTTCAAGCCAAGTGATGTTAGTGTTGACCGAGTCAGTGTATGCTAAGAAAAATTCTTAGTGTCGACCGAACATCAGTTAATTGTCGAGTAAGATAGTTTAAGCTGAGGAAACATTTTTAGTAATGACCGAGCTTTCTACATGAAGACCGAGTAGTTGATCACAGTATTGACCAATTATCAGTATTTTTATATTTGAAGAGAATTCAAATTTGGAGCCGACATTGTTGAATTCTTGGATTATGTAAAACATGACTTTATTTATTGATTGTTTGAAAGCATTTAATGCACTGAAAAAATATTTTATTGTAAATCTTCAAGAGATATGAGATGTTTCTAGAAAAGGAGTCGAAGAACATAAAGTGGGTAGATTCAATGAATTTGACCTAACCCTAAGATCTACGAAGGAGATTGAGCAGAAAAAAGATGAGTTAACCTAATTGAGGAAGTATTAAGGGAACCTAAGCATTGGGTATGTGTGTGCATGGTGAACAGAGGATGCTGGAAGATCAGTAGATGTTATTGACTGTATAAGTAGAAAAGGCTGAAGCAAAAGTGTGGTGATTTCTTGAAGAAAAGTTCCGAGCAGATCAGAGATGGAGATGGAAAGTTTCAAAGTCAATAAACCAGCATTTGTATATGGAATTGGATTTGATATTTGCCAAGTGAGTTGTATGTTTTTTAGATCAATACTACTGCTACTTTCTAACCATTGTAACAATCAAAATCCTTTTAACAGAGGTTGACCTAACAGTCATATGTTTAAATCCTTTGAACAAGGTGGCATTCTAATGGAATGTATGTAAGTCCTATAACAAGGCTCACTTTTAACAGGGTGATTGAAATCCTTTAATTGGGTCACACCTAACAATGTGTATTGTAACCTTTGATAGGGTTGGCTTTTAACCGAGCTCACTTTAGAAGAGTGAAAATAATAGTAGCATGTTACAAAGTGGTTTTTCCCAGATTGGGTTTCCACTATAAATCCTAGTGTCAATGCTTGTGTGAATGTTTTGGTTTAGACATTTT
Source organism: Chamaecyparis obtusa (assembly GCA_027943335.1). NCBI lineage: Eukaryota > Viridiplantae > Streptophyta > Pinopsida > Cupressales > Cupressaceae > Chamaecyparis > Chamaecyparis obtusa. Next base: position 4,364 of record BSBK01005444.1, read on the forward strand.
TGTGTTTTACAAGTTAGATACAGCTGGGTAGTGGACTGCAATGTTATATGTTTCTATTATTGAATCAATGATGACCGAGTTGGTTTTGGTTGTTAGATCTGATTGAAGGAAAAGTTTTTGAAGTTTGTTTTATACATTTGGACCTGAGAACAACTGATTCACCCCCCCTCTATGTTGTTCTAAATCATATTAACAATTGGTATCAGAGTTTTGTTGCTTATTATTGGTGTTTATAGAAATCAAGTTTAAAGGGGCTTGAAGAAAATGATCAGGATGTATAAGGAGGTACTGAAGCTGAATAAGGAAAATTTCCCTGCATGGAAAAGTTTGATGAAGTTGCATCTGGCTAGTATTGGTGATTCTGCAAAGTACTACATTGAGAATGACTGTGTCTCACCTGTCGCACCTTTGACTGCCAAAGAAATGAGAGCTAAGAAAGAACATAATCAAACAATGTTAGAAATTGCATCTGCCCTAAGCTATCCAGAATTTGAGGACATTAAGGATTGCACAAGTGCTAAGGAGATGTGGGACACTCTTGCAAAGATCTATGGTGGTGACATAAATGTACTGAAAGCTAAGGCTGAGAGTCTCAAAGGTAAGTTTGATGAAATGAGAATGCAAGAAGGTGAGAACATTGCACAATATTGTGGTAGAATAAAAGAAGTTGTGAATGCTATTAGAGGAGCAAGTGGGACTATTGAGGATGAAACTATAATTGGTAAAGTACTAAGAACTCTGCATCTTATATATGTTATTAAGATCTCTACTATTTAGGAATCTAGATGTAACTCTACAAATGTTCTTACTTTGGAAAGTTTGGTTGGCAAGTTGACTGCTTTTGAACTCTCTAACTATGATAACTTCACTATTGGTAGTATTGGTAATGTTGAATCTTCTTTTAAGTCACAATTAGTTTTGAACAAACCAAAGAAAGAGAAAGAAAGATGCATCAGTGAAAGTGAAAGTGAAAGTGAAAGTGACACTTCCGATGAAGAACTTGAAGATCTAGAAGCTCTTATGGCTAAAAGACTAAGAAGGGGGAAAGGAAGATATAAAGGTAAACTCCCTATTATATGTTTTGGATGTAACAAAGTTGGTCATATAGTTGCTAGATGTCCTGACAGGAATGATAAAGATGAAGAAAGAAAAGGAAAACACAAAGATAGAAGAGATGATAGAAGCTACCAAAGGTACAAAGACTACAAAGGAAAAGGTAAGAAATCTTGTTACATTACTGAAGAAGAAACTGACACTGATAGTGATGATTTTGAAATTGAGGTAGTCTATGTTGCAATGAAAGATGAATCTGATGAGGATGAGAAAATTGCATTGATCTCCTATATGTACAAGAATTAAAAATGGATTATTGGTAGTGGTTGTTCACATCACATGACTGGTGACAAGAGTAAGTTTGAGACCTTACATCATTATAGAGGTAAAAGTGTAAAATTTGGTAATGATGCACCATGTCCTATTAGAGGAAAAGGTTTGATTAAACTGACTGATAAGATCTCTTGTGAAAATGCATATTGGGTTGAAGGTCTAAATTATAGTTTGCTAAGTGTTACACAGCTCAACAGCACTGGTTACCAAGTGGAATTTCATCACAAGAAAGCTAAAATATTTGATGCTACTGGTGAACTGATTGGAAGTGGAGAATAGACTAGAGGTAATTTGTTCTATCTTGACCTATCTAAAGAAGCATGTATGGTTGCACAAATTGAAGACATTTGGTTATGGCATAAGAGGCTATGTCATGTTAAATTTGATAATCTGGTAGAAATAAGTAAGAAGAAGAAAGTAAGAGGTTTACCTAGATTGAAGAAACCTAAGAATGTGATGTGCAAGAAATGTCAGTTAGGAAAAATGACAAAGTCAAGTTTTAAGAGCAAATCCTTTACTTCTGATAACATTTTAGATTTGGTTCATACTGACCTTTATGGACCTATGGGTGTACAAAGTTACTGTGGTGCTAGATATTTTATCTTGTTTGTTGATGATCATACCAGGATGATGCATGTAATGTTTCTAAAAGAAAAATCTAACGCTTTTCAATTCTTTAAGTGGTATTTGGCTAAGGTTGAGAAGGAGACAGGTAGGAACCTGAAATGTCTTAGATCTGACTGAGGTAGAGAATTTACATCAAATGAATTCAATCTATTTTGCAATGAAAGAGGAATCAAAAGATAGATGTTTGCACCTAGAACACCTCCACAGAATGGTATAGTAGAGAGAAGAAATAGATCTATCTTGGATTGTGCAATGAAATTATTGATTGAAAAGAATGTGGCATAAAAATACTAGAAAGAAGCTATAAGTATAGTTGTCTACACTCTTAATAGGGTATAGATCAAGAAAGGTACAAATCTGACACCCTATGAATTATGGTATGGGCATGCACCGAGTGTTAAATAATTTAGAATCTTTGGAAGCAAGTGCTACATATTAAAAGACAATAGGAATGGAAATTTTGATGTGAAAAGTGATGAAGGCATATTCCTAGGGTATTCCACAAAAATTAAAGCTTATAAGTGTTTGAACTCTAACACTAACAAAATTGTGAAAAGTGTGAATGTAAAATTTGATGAGTATGCAGAAAGAAATGAAGTTGATAGAAAAGAGAACCAGAAGATTATAGATCTTTTGTGTATATTGAAGAAGAAGAAGAGGCAAGTAACAGACTTGCACTTGATGTCGAGTCTCAGGTAAGCAATGCTGAGTGACAGGAAGAGGTTTCCAAGCATCAGGAAAATAGTGCCGAAAGAGAACAAGAACATGCCGAGCGATAAGATAATGTTGTCGAGTATCAGGAAGAGGTTACCAAGCATTCAGAAGCTGAATCTAAAAATCTTGTTGAGGAACCTAATGAAATAGAGGAGAGAAGATTTGAACCTATTTTGGCAAAATATGTAAGAAGACATCACAAGCCTGAATAGAAAATTGGAGACAAACATACTGGAATTTTGACCAGAAGTAAGACAATGGATCCAACATGTTTACTATGTGAATTTTAACCTAAGTCAGCTAGAGAGGCATTAGACAATGAAGACTAGATACAAGCAATGAATGAAGAAATATACCAGATAGAGAAGAATGATACTTGGACTCTGGTGCTAAGACCTGAAAACAAAAATGTTATAGGAACAAAGTGGGTGTTCCGGAATAAGTTGAATGAAAAAGGTGAAATAACTAGGAACAAAGCTAGGCTGGTCTGCAAAGGCTATGCACAAGAAGAAGGAATAGATTATGGGGAGACATTTACCCTTGTAGCTAGACTGGAAGGAGTAAGAACTTTTCTTGCTTATGCTGCTTATAAAGATCTCAAGGTTTATCAAATAGATGTCAAGTCTGCATTCTTCAATGGAATACTAGAAGAAGAAGTTTACATAGAACAGCCAGAAGGTTTTATTGATCCAAACAAAAGACACATGGTATGAAAACTAAACAAAGCACCAGATGGATTAAAACAAGCTCCCAGAGCATGGTATGAGAGATTGCATAACTACTTGATACAGATTAGATTTTCAAGAACAAATGACACAAGCAATTTGTACATGAAAGATGAAGAAGGTAAAGGTATCCTGTTGGCAAAAAAAAATTTGGATGATATTATTTTTGGTGTACAAGATGCTTTATGTAAAATATTTTCAAATGAAATGCAAACTAAATTTGAAATGAGCATGTTTGGTGAGATCAGATTCTTTGTTGGTTTACAAGTATATCAGATGAAGAAAGGAATTTTCATTACATAGTCTAAGTATGTTAATGAAATACTGAAAACTTTTGGGATGGAAGATTCTAGACCAGTGAGTACTCCTATGGCTACTAGACAAAAGCTATCTAAGAATGATGATGTTGTAGAAGTGAACCAGACTTTGTACAGATCAATGATTGGAAAATTGCAATATGTTGTACATAGTAGACCAGATATTGCACTAGTTGTTGGGATTGTGGCAAGATTCTCTACCAATCCTAAGGAAACACACATGATGGCTATAAAAAGAATTATGAGATACTTGAAAGGGATTGCTGACTATGGGCTATATTACAAGAAGGATGAAAGATTTGAAGTAAGAGTATATACAGATGTTGATTGGGTAGGAAATGTAGATGATAGAAAGAGTACTAGTGGTGGAGCTTTCTTTCTTGGATAGAGATTAGTCTCATGGATGAGCAAGAAACAAAATTGCATTTCCCAATCTACTATTGAAGCTGAGTATGTTGTTGCTGTAGTAAACTATTCAAATTTGGTATGGATAAAACAATTATTGGTAGGCATGAAAGAAGAAATCACTGAACCTGTTATTATTTTATGTGACAACACAAGTGTTATCAACATTTCTAAGAATCTAGTGACGCATACTAAGACCAAGCACATATAAATCAAGTATCACTACTTGAGAGAATTGGTACAAGATAAAGAAGTCCGAATGGAATATGTGAATACAAAGGAACAATTAGCAGACATATTCACTAAAGCTTTAACTAAAGAAACACATGAGTATTTGAGAAGTCAATTAGGGGTCCTTCCCCTAACTGAGGTTGCCTAGTTAAGCTAGGAGCATTGCATCAAATATGCTACAGCAGAATATCTGACAGATTGATGCAGAAGATTGTCACACTTTAGGACTGGCCTAGAGTTGTGAAGAAGAGGAAAGACAAGGAATCAGTCATAAGTAAGATGACAGAGGGAGAAACACTGAGCTACACAGATAATATCTACATCTGATGGATGTATGTTTTAGTTGCTGCTTTGGCATTTTTATCAAAGAGGGAGATGAACTGAGATGATATAATAACACATGACATTGAAAGGAAAAGTAAGGAGATGATGAACTGAAATGAAGGATCGCGATAGAGGGAGATCTGGATATTTTTGATGGTCACAGAAGTGAGTCTTATAGATTCTAAATCAGAATGAAGCTAAGGATATTAAAAAAAAAAATCTAATGGATAGATAAGTTTTGGATTGGTTGGTAATCCATGTGTTATTCAGGTGATATCATATGGTGTTTCCATCAATGCCAAAGAGGGAGATTTTTGGAAACTGTCATTGATGTAAAATCTTAACTGATAAGACTATTGCTACTTAGGAAAGTACTTTATCTATTTGAGTGTTGCTAAGGGGATAGGCAAGGTTGGTAACAATAGCACCTAAGGAAAGGTTTAGTTATCTTGATACTACAAAGTGTACTTGACTATGTTGTACAATGATGAGACAATGTATTGTTTATCTTAGTAAGTTTGAAGACTAAACTAGTAGGCTTGACCAAGCAAAAATAGAGAAATCATGTTCAAGCCGAGTGATGTTAGTGTCGACTGAGTCAGTGTATGCCAAGCAAAATTCTAGTGTCGACCAAACATCAATTAATTGTTGAGTAAGATAGTTTAAGCTGAGGAAACATTTTTAGTAATGACCGAGCTTTCTACATGAAGACTGAGTAGTTGATCATAGTATTGATCGAGTATCAATATTTTTATATTTGAAGAGAATTCAAATTTGGAGCTGACATTGTTGAATTCTTGGATTATGTAAAATGTGTTGACTTTATTTATTGATTGTTTGAAAGCATTTAATGCACTGAAAAAATGTTTTATTGTAAATCTTTAAGAGATTTGAGATGTTTCTAGAAAAGGAGCCGAAGAACATAAAGCGGGTAGATTCAATGAATCTGACCTAACCCTAAGATCTACGAAGGAGATTGAGTGGCAAAAGATGAGTTAACCTAATTGAGGAAGTATTAAGGGAACCTAAGCATTGGGTATGTGTGTGCATGGGTGAACAGAGGATGTTGGAAGATCAGTAGATGTTATTGACTGTATAAGAAGAAAAGGCTGAAGGAGAAGTGTGGTGATTGCTTGAAGAAAAGTTCAGAGAAGATCAGAGATGGAGATGGAAAAGTTTCAAAGTCAGTAAACTAGCATTTGTGTATAGAATTGGATCTGATATTTGCAAAGTGAGTTGTATGTTTTTTAGATCAATACTGCTGCTACTTTCTAACCATTGTAACAGTCAAAATCCTTTTAATAAAGGTTGACCTAACAGTCATATGTTTAAATCCTTTGAACAAGGTTGCATTCTAATGGAATGTATGTAAGTCCTATACCAAGGCTCACTTTTAATAGGGTGATTAAAATCCTTTAACCGGGTCACACCTAACAGTGTGTATTGTAACCTTTGACAGTGTTGGCTTTTAACTGAGCTCACTTTCGAAGAGTGAAAATAATAGTAGCATGTTACAAAGTGGTTTTTCCCAAATTGGATTTCCACTATAAATCCTAGTGTCAATGCTTTTGTGAATGTTTTGGTTTAGACATTTCTATGTTTTACAAGTTAGATACAGCTGGGTAGTGGACTGCAATGTTATATGTTTCTATTATTGAATCAGTGATGACCAAGTTAGTTTTGGTTATTAGATCTTATTGAGGGAAAAAAAATTAAAGTTTGTTTTATACATCTGGACCTAAGAACAACTGATTCACCCCCCCTCTCTGTTGTTCTAAATCATATTAACAATGAGATGCAGATTCTGATGATAGGATTGATGTAGTTCTGATTGATTTAAAGTCCTGATGGTCGATTCAATGATAGTTCACTGATATGATACCTGATTTGATTCGATTTGATGTTCGATGCCCCTTTTGATTGATAAGAGAAAAAAATTATGATAAAATATTAGACTTTGATTTGATGGTCATGCCCCTAATTTGATGATTTGTCATTGTTTCTGATAATCTGAGTATATACCCCCTCAGAAATGAAATGAAATTTCAGAGATGTGTTGAAAAATTTGACAGTTTAGGTCAGTTTGCGTTAATTAGGTCAATTTTAGATTGAATTTTGATTTCATTTTAGATAATGATTTTGAGTTCGAGTGATGACAAATACCCTTGTTGTGGCCGATTTGGTGAAAAAGTTGGGTTCCCGACCCTTTTCTGGTCAAAGATGCCCTTTTTAGGTCAAAATGGCCTATATAAAGGGGTAAAAAGTCATTTTCACTATTCATTTTCACTCTTAAAGTTGACTTTTTACTTTGAATCCCTCTAAGATATTTGCGATGGTGATCTCGATTCATGAGCATAGGTTCAAGAGCGGATGACACAATCATCGGTCACTGACCTACGGACCTCCGATAAGTGCCTGATCCTCTTAGTTTTTCATTTGATGCTTTAGATTTCAAAAAAATTGAATTTTTCTCTCCAAAACCCTATTTTTTTGCATTTTAAAAATGAAATAACACATATGCATATTTTAATAACACTTTTACCTAATTTTTAGCGCTTTCACAAATTTAAATAGTGCTTTGGCATTGCAGAATTGCACTTTTACATGTAGGATTTAGGGCCTAATTCGATTCCAATTTTTAGATTAGCGCTTTTGATTGAGTTTTCACTTTTGAGTTTTATAATAGTGTGTTTAATCTTTGAAATAGCACTTCTGAAAATTTTTAGCGCTTTCAAAAAAAATTTGCACGTTTGCTCTTTTAGGTAGTGCTTTTGCTCTTTTAAATAGCGCTTTTGATTTTTAGCACTTTTAAACATTGAAATAGTGTGTTTATCCTGATAGGAAATTTTTTTTTTAAATGCCTTAGTTAGTTTTCTAAACTGTTTAGCGTCATCGATCAGTTAATCAGTTTAGGTAATAAACTTGATTTGATAGCGAGTTGTGAGATGTCAGTTTGATTTAGTCATAGTCTGGATGTTTGATCGTCAATCTAGACTTAGATGATAGATGATGATGAATTTTCCATCCTCTCTGAATAGAATTAGAAAAATTGATTGTGGTTTGATATTTTGTAAATGTTTGATTGACTTAGGATAATTTAAATGATAACTGATTTCAAAACTAATGTAATTGAACTTGCTTTTTGTAGATAGTGCTTAAGTCACTAGGTGTTTGTGGTTTGTACCCTTTACCTCTTAGCATGATCGATGACCTAAGTGCTCTTGATCAAAGACATATTGGCTGATGTGGTTTTTCTTTCCTACTTCCTCTACGTCAATTCTGAGTGAATCAAGGACTGGTTACTGCTATGGCTGAGAGATGGCACTCAGACCATAACACTTTTCACTTGCTGATGGGGGAGATGACCATCACCCTTGAGGATGTATACCACATCTTTCACCTTCCCACAAGAGGGGAGCTGGTATTTTATGACCAGGTTTATGGTGGTGTCGTGTGTCGACGGGTCTTTCAGGATCCTACCATTGGTGATGATCACATTCAGTGGTCTCAGTTTCATTATTTTCCAATTTTGCCAGCAGTTTTGGGCACATTGATCGAAGGCTTCCTCATACCGGATAGACAAGGTCATGGATTTGCGGTCAGATGGGGTCCTATTCTGGAGGAATTGATTGCTCATCCTCGATGGTTCAATTGGGGATTGTGCATTCTAGCGTAGCTCTATCATGAGTTGCATATTGTTGTGTGCAGGCACTCTTCTACACTCTTTGCAGGAGCTATATTACTTCATCTTTGGACATGGGAGCATCTCCCAGTGACACGCCCTATAGCAGCACAACATTGAGATCCGGGTTGGCCATTTGCCTAGATGTATGAGGGGATGGTAGTGCAGACCCATATGGGGAAGTTAGATTACTGGCTTTGTGTGATCGACGATATGGATCAGGTTGTCTAGCAACCTTATCTGGGTTGTGAGCCATTTCTAGAGGATGGTACTAAGCTTCCATATATGTTCTATCCTCATTGGATGATTGGCCATATCCCTTACATTGTAGAGATATTTTTCTTTTGGAGGGTACTGTGATAGTATGGACAGACATAGGGTATGCCCCAGGGTATTGCTATGTATACTCAGGTTTAGGCTAAGAGATCACTATGGGGTCCTATTTTTGATCTTAGGATAGCTCATCAGGAGATATGAGACCTTGGGAACTTGTCATGGTATATGAGGGAGGATTTCATTGATGCGGGGATGACTGATGATTATGTAGATTGGTTCACTTGGAATCTATTTTCGAGGTTCACAAATCCAGCTGAGAGGATCCCTGGTATTGATGAGGAGTCTAATGGTGATGGTGGTGAGGATGGTGATGATGGAGATGGTGGTAGGGGTGGAGGTAGGATTCAAGCACAGTGAGGATGACGGGTTGTCAAGAAGCCAAAGCGGGTAGATTTCTTATGCTAGCTATTGATGCTACTCCCATTCCTCCTAGGGGTGGTCAGGCAAGAGGTGGTGTGGATAGGGCATTACATCAAGTTGCTAGGGATCTAGTAGGTAGACAGGGTTGACATAGGGCCAGATGCTAGAGATAGTTAGATTCATAGGTTGCATAGGTATTGTTAGATCAGGTACAGGGTCCTCCTCCTTAGTAGGGTATTCTGTCGATTGCTCCACAGGCTCCACCATCTCAGGTACCTACTTCTGGTTCGATGCTATCTTCTTCATCGTGTCCATCTTCTTCATCATTTGTTTCATCATTATTTGTTCCATCTTCTTCCATGCCATCTTCCTCCATGCCTCCACCACAGAATTCTTCTACACAGATCCCTAGTTCAGAGGCTCTGGTAGCTACCTCAGAGGTTGTCAGATGTCTCTAAGATTAGATAGGAGGTTAGGCAGCTTAGTACTATGATGCAGGCCTTTATGGAAATGATGAGTCAGCATGGGTTATAGCCAAGCTTGATTCATCCTCCTAATAGTGCTCCTGGTCCTGATGGTGATGGTGTTGGCGGTTCAGCCAATTGATCTATGATTTGAGATGATTCATTATATTCTTTCATTGATGTATATGATCTCATTCATTTTCTATATCAATACATTGGACTCTATTGTATCTTTTGGATTAGTAGGTGTTGTTTATGTTTGATACTCTAATACTTTGATAGACTTTGATTTCTAGATGTTGCATTATACGATCATTCCATAGACTTCGATACTCAGTTGATGTTTGGATGATGATATCATAGACTTCGATACTCATTTGGATAGATTTACTTTATATGATGTCATGATGTGTTGGATCTCATTTTCAATTTTTTTCCTATGATGTGCAGATTTATATGATATGTCTCCTCTATGCTTTGTTTTATGCTTTTCAAAATGTACTTTTATGATGGATGAATATGTTCTATTTATGCTTAGATGGTTGTCTTATGTATGACATAGAATAGATGAATGGATGCACTTTGAACTTAATGATGTGATTTAATGATTAATGATATTTAATGCTTTATGAATGAGAATGATACATAGATGTGTTAGATGGATAATACAATGGTTAATGCAATGTAATGATTTAATGGATAATGGATGTCTTTATTTTGATATATGGATGCAATGGATTTTATGGTATGCAAATGTGATGGACCTATACAATGTGATATATAATTATTATGGGTACTTAATGATTAATGATTCTAAATGTTATATGTGATATAGATGAATGATGTTAACATGCAATGATATCTAATGAGCTTAAATTAATAATGCAATATGCAATGTTTTTGAACTAAATGATATGCACTTAATGATGAATTTAAATGATTTTAATGGATGCAATGAACATTTAACTAATAAATGTAAAGAACTAGTTTAATGGATGATTTAAACTATATGGAAAGAACTTAGATTAAAATGAATGCAACTTAATGAAAGCTAACATGAATCTAACAAATGCTCATGACCTAATGGAATTCACCTTTTTTTTTTATTGTTTTTTATTTCCAACACACTCGATCACATATAGTTTTTGATGCTCATTTGATTTTTGATTTGACTACACCCCCTTTCTCTTTTCCTCTTACAAATAAAATTTTGAAGCTAAGAAAAGAAAATAATTTAAATGCATTTAATCTAGGATGTATGCAACTAACTGTCACTATTCAAAAATTTGGAGCTTATATTCATGATTGAGCAGTTTTTGAAATCCCAATTTAGTACAACCATCACTAGTTCAACCATGATGATATGAATACTTTTTGTACCTCTTTTGTTTCTTTCCCATCTCTTTTCTGGTATGACTATCACTAATTGAAGCCAATCATGAGAGTGTGAATACTGATTTTGTCAGATTCTATGTTGCAAGTGGATTCTGGTATTATGATATTGAACATCAAAATATCCAAGGTATCCTTTTGCATAAACAAACAAAGATCTTAGTTTCATCCTATGTACAAGTCCTCAATGATTCTTTGATGATTGTGTCCTTATAAAAATAATACATCCTTTAAAACTTTGATCTTAAGATAGTCATTCAAAAATCCATAAAATATCATGCTTTCATCATAGCTTGTCTAGTTTAAAAACTTTCATCGATTCGCTAGAAAGACATGATTTTATCAATCAAGTCAGCACTTTAGAAAAAAAATTGCAATGTTTTTCAAATCCATATTTCAAGTGTAGTTCCATCCATTTCATAATTTTAATCCTGATAAAGATAGGGTCATGTAAGATCTCGGATCAAATTTGTGTTTGGTTTCAAATTGGATTGGAATGAGGATTTGATTAAGTGTTTCACTTGTATTTTTGATGAATTGATTCGATGATTGATTGAAGTTTGATTTTGATGAATCCTTCCTCCTTTAGAGTAGATTGCCCCCAGTTTGATAGGATTTCCATATTGGACTTAAGACAATTTGCAGATTAGGTGACCAAAATCTTTAGGTACTTGCAAATGCAACTATGGGGTTTTATTATGCAATATATACAAATGTTGGTGAATGCAATATTTACAAGGATGACTTCTAGGTATGCGACTAACTTGGACTTTCAATGGCACCTGTTTACCAATTTTTCATCGATTGAATGGATCTTGCTTTCTTTTTTCTATTTTTAAAGCTTTTTCCTTTTTTTTCTACCAATTCGCCTATTTGCTAGGTTCTCACCAAGGCACTCTTTCTCTTTTCTGATTTTTTTGTATTTTCTCTTTTTTGAATTTTTTTCATTTTCATATCATCAAGGTGCCTATTTTCTAGGTTTTCACCAAGACAACATCTTTTTGAGGATCATATATGAATATTTTTGGATTTCTTCATGCTCAATTTTCCAATGTTTTTTATCTTTTCTGCATTTCTAATTTGTTTTCTCTTTTCTACTTTTTAAATGTTTTTGGTATTTTCAAGATCTCTTTTGACTATGTACAATAAATAGGATGCTTTCCTCATCTGATTCTCTGATACTCTTTTTCTTTATCCTCTTTCATCTACTTCATGTGTAGAACCTTTTGAGATGAATGCTATTGATAGGTTCTTGTAACTCTTCTCCATCACAATCAGCTAACTTATAGGCATCGGTTCCAAAAGACAAGGTGATCACAAAAGGTCCTAACTAGTTTTATTCCCATTTTCCTTTCTTTTCTCTTTCTGCTTGATTCTTGGGATTCTCTCACAAAACTAAGTCAACTATTTGGAATGTTCTTGACTTGATGTGCTTGTTATAATTCCTTGACATTCAATTTTGATATACCTTTAAGTGATCAAATGCTTTTTGATGTTTCTCATCTAGCAGTTCTAGTTCATGCAGCCTAGCAACTCTATAATCGTCCTCACTTATCAAACCATGTAGAGATACTCTTAAGGATGGAAGTTCTACCTCCAAAGGTAAAATTCCTTCTATTCCAAAGAGTAAGGAAAATGGTGTAGCTCTTGTTGGCATTCTGATACTTGTCCTATAAGCCCATAAGGTCAGGTTTATGTTTATATGCCAATCTCTACCTGAATTGTCTATAGTTCTCTTCAATATCTTTAGGATGTTTTTATTCATTTCTTTGGCTTGTCCATTACCTTGGGGGTAATATATTGATGAAGAGTGGTGGATCATTTGAAACTTTATGCATAACTCCTTTAGGTCCTTATTTTTGAAGTGCTTTGCATTATTTGTTATGATGGAATGAGGTACATCATATCTACATATTATGTGTTTTAGGATAAACAAGGATATCTTCTTTCTTGTTGTAGTTGATAAGGGTACAACTTCCACCCATTTGGTAAAGTACTATGTTGCCATAATAATGAATTTATGACCATTTGAAGATGGTGGATAAATCATTTCTATTAAATCTAGACCCCATTGATAAAATGACCAAGGTGTTGTCATAGGATGATGCTCTTGTGTGGGCACATGTATCAATTTTCCTTGATGGGTATGTGCAAGATCATGAGGGGCCAAACTATGCCCTTAAGTGGCAATGAAAAATCAGCAACTCAGGGTTAGTCAACTTGACGTGAAAATTTCAACTAGCTATCAACCTAATATCAAAAAGTTGTAAGAATAGAATCTGTAGAAAATTGAATGTAGTTTCTAAACTACTAGGCCTTTTTTGAAAAAAATTAGTATGATTAGTGAAAAGTATAGATTTCAATGCAGCAATACAAAAAATTTTGGAAAAAAATAAGAAGTAGTTGTATGTCTGACCACCTTAATCATAATCAAATGATAATATTTTATTATAAGATTTTATATATAAGTAGTAGACTCATGCCCAGATGTGACACATATTTTTTTCTAATTTTATTCCAAAAAACTAATTAATTATGAATTTTCTGCTACAACATTTTCAGAATAAAAAACTCTCATGTCTAACCACCTTAACTCATTCAAAACTTTACAAAATTCAAAAAAAAAAAAAATTCCTTATTGTAGGCGAAGCATAGAATGTGAAGGATTTTTTGGATTTAAAAAATGTTATACCGTCTGAAAGTTATAGTCATTTTTCAATCAGTATATAAATCAGCACTTTAGAGGTAACTCAATTAGAAAATAACTAATAATTACTTACCGAATTCAAAATTTGACAGCAATTAGATCGATAGAAAGCTCATAATCTCCTTAAGATACCCTTTTCATTTCATCAAATTTGGGTGAAAAAAAGTCATCAACTACATGGTCGAAGTCTGGAACTCAGAGAAACAAGGGAAAAACATGTTTTTGAGACATTTCAATAGCTGACCATGTAGGTTCAGTGCACAAAGCAATATCGAGCCTAATCGGGTACCAGATATTTTCATGTACCCGATATTTTTGAGTACCCGAAAATGCCGGCAGAATTTTATTTTTCACTTTTCCCTCCCCTTTCTCCCTCCCATTTCTCCATCCTTCATATGATATATTATATATCAAAAATGATATATTGGATATATATTAGATTATATATTATATATATTAAATATTATATAATACATTTTACATTAAATATTATTTAATATATATTAATATTAAATGTTACATTATATATCATATATTATATATTATTTTATATGTATCATATATTAATATGTATTTTACAACTATGTACGAAAGATTGGAAGATTGCATAAAAATCATGGATGGCCATTGAAAGAAGGGAAATCAATCAGCCATTTAAAAAATTCAAGGGCGGCCATTGATGAAGAGAGAGAGTGAGAAGGTGGCGGGGGCTAAGAGAGGAAGAGAGAGATTGAGAGAGAGGGGGGGAAGGGGAAGGGGAGAGAGTAGGAGAGAGAGAGAGAGAAGGGGAAGGAGAGAGAGAGAGAGAGAGAGAGAGAGAGAGAGAGAGAGAGAGAGAGAGAGAGAGAAGAGGAAGGATAACTAATTCATTACAATATTAATTAGTAAGGAGCAATGCAAACTTAAATAATATCATAACAGGCATTAGAAATCCAAATTCTAATTAGGAGTTTTAAGCAAAGTGAGTAAGGTCCTAGATAGGGACATTACAGATCCACACATTGTTTAGTAGATACCTCCAAGAACCCACATACATGAGAGTAGGTTTGAAGTAAGACTAAGATTGTTTATCGGTTCAAAAATATTACTGTGTTGTACTTTTGATTAACATCCAATGATTGGATGTGAAATTCACAAATTTGATTATATGAACACTGGTTCTATTTCAAATTCTAGAAAAAATGGATATTTGACATATTTTCATAAATATCACTCAACACCATTTTAAAATAACACATCAGTTTATTTTTACACATTGAGAATATCATCAATAGGAATTGAACTGAAATTGACATAGGTCATAGGAAATAAATGCCCTAGCTATTTGTTGTCTTCTGCATTTTGAGTTTCTTATTACAATCAGGAGAAGAATATTACTCTCCAAATGGTTTTGAACAGTAACATTTGTACTTCCTCTTCACAAATATTTATTCCCTCATCTTGCTACCTATTGATACCGACAAAGCAAATCTAGGCATTTCTGCCATGTAATGGGAGAAAAATGGTTTCCTAATTGATATGTGTCTAAATAATACATGCAAGAACCTTTTCTTTGATATTGCTCACTAACCCTTTACAATAGAAAATGTTTACAAAAAATGGCATGTACTTGCATGAGGACATTATATATTACAAAAATATCACACAGAAGCAGCTAGCAAGCCACTCAAAAAGTAGTAATTGATAGCAAGTGGGATAATACAGATGCTTTAATAAACCACTATCTTCTTTACTCAAGCAACATCTGGTTCATCTGCTCGACAGGAGCATGTTTGGGAATAGAAAGTCTCCATTTAAACTCAATTCTCTAGAAGCAATTATATTTGTCAGTGGAGGAGATACACCCATTGGATCTACAATAACTTTATGCTCACTATAATTTCCATTTCTCTTCAATTGGGATACTCTTTCCAAAATTGCATCTAACCTTTTACCAATTTGGGAAATCAATGGGTCTATTTGTGGACCTCCAAGGTGTTGGTCACCTAAACAAGAACCTTGAGATGAATCAGGAACTTTTCTATGAAAGAGATTAGTACCTTGAGAATCTCTCCACTTGTCAACTGAATTAAAACCTTGGACTATAGATGGCTTCCCTTTGTTGTAAAATGAGGAGTGAGACTGCCTTGCCAAAGGTGGCAATGAACTTACATTTGAGGGATAATGCCCAACATGAGTAAACTGGTTTCCCAAGTCCCGTAAATGCAAGGCCATTGATGAATAGGCATTTATAATAGAAATATTTGTGGTGCTAGAATGAAGTGCATGACCAAATTCTTTGCCTGTTAATGAGCCAATTTGAGGCTTCATTTCACATTGCTCTGTGGATAATTCCACAACACTTGTTACTTCTCTATTTGAATTTTTTGTGTCAGTGTACATGTGCACTGAAGAGCTTTTGTCACTACTTGAGCTACTAGAAGATGGTGAGTACTCATCATCATCATGTGACATAGGCTTGCATGCATATCTTACTTCTTTCCTTTGTTGCTTTCCCCTTCCTAGCTCTGTAGTACCCCCATAGTTTGCTTTCAATTTTTCAGTGCCATACTCTTTTAGGCCACATTTCATGTGTGTAGATATTATTATTTTAGTGATTGTTGATGATCCAGATTATGATTATGATTATGATTATGATTATGATTATGATTATTTTATGATGTCATATGATCTCATATTTAGATGTTAATGTTATTATGATGCGATGCTTATGTTTCAGTTGGATTATGATGTACTTACCCCATACTTGCATGTGTATGGTGTTCATTTGTATGTATCTATTTTATGTGGCTGTATGGTAGAGGGCGGAGGTGTAGTTACTTGCTTTGTCAAGATCCACATGACCGACCATACCCTATCATTTCTTGTTATATATTGTATGTACATGCTTTGATTTGTGATGATAGGTTTGCAGGTATAGGGCATCATCTTCTCTGAATTGGCAGGAGTGAGCATGCCCACAAACATTCATCTCAATGGTAAAGAGGGGAGATAATACATAGACCCAAAACCCTAAACCTAAGCCTATTTATCCTAGGTAATGGATAAGTATCTGTTGACTACCCTACCCGGATTTGTCAAGGTGATAAAGTTCATGGATCCCTTCTCTGATTTTGTATATTTATTTGATGATCTTGATTTATCGCTGATTGATTATGTGATTTTCTATAGTTATGGAAATTAATATTTTATTGGAAAAATAATATTAAATTTATTTCCTATATTATTGTATGATTATTAATTAATTAAAAATCAAATATTAGGATATTTGGTTTTTAATTAATTAATTGTGTGAAAATATGATTAATATTGTCCATTAGATATTAAATTAATAAATTGCATGATTTAATGATGTTGGAATATTAAATTATTTAATATTGGATTTTAATATTAACATGTGCTTTATAAAGTTTGAATATGTCATGTTTCAAAAAGGAGCCAACTTGTCTTTAGGAGACTAAGTTCAGTTGTGCATAATTAAATATATATTTAAATTATTAATTATTATTTTCTCTCAACTAAAGAGGGAGAGTTTGATTAGGAGTTGAATTGTGATTCATCTAGGGTTTGCATGAATGGTGGATTTGAATCCCTAATAGGGGGAATTAGCATTCTTTTGGATTGAATCAGGTGGTTGATGAATTTTTGGAGAGAGTTTTTGGAGATTTTGAGACTTCTTTGTGTTCTTGAGCTTTGGTGTGTGTGCTTGAGTTTATGGGTGAAGATTGTTTGCTTTGGATTTGGAATTGGCTTGGCTTGCATTGTTGATCTAGATCTACAGGGCTAAGTTTTCATTTGACAAAATTGGGTGTTTCAGAATTCTACAAGCATTCTTTACAGTTCTAGCATTGGAATTAAGGTAGGGTTTGAAGAAACCTCCCTGTAAATTTATCTGTAGAATTTTCAATGTTTTCATATGCTTGTTCTAATTTATTGCTATAAATCTATATTCAGTAATGCTTTCAATTTGGGTGTTAATAAACCCTTAGATTCATAACTTTTGAATTATTTTATAACTTGGCATAGTAGAGTTATGCTGTCAAAATTTTGAGAGAAAACTCATCCTGGATCACTTAGAAAATGAAAAATTAAATTAGCTATAGTTCAAACTATTGAATGGAGGAAATAAATTATTGGGTTGTTGTCAAAAAATCCAATCTGAGTTTAAAAAATGCAATCTGGGTAAAAATCTAATCTCTGTCAAAAAAAAATGACAGTCAAAATAAAAATAGCCACAGTAGAATATAATTTACTTGTATTGATAAGAAAATTACATTAGTATATTGGAAAATATTTGCAAACAAATAGAAGAAAACAAAATAGGAGAAAAGACAAATTTTCATGTGTGGGTGCAAAGTAGTAAATTTCCATTTTTGGAAATATGCTATCAGGCCTGTACATTTCCATTTTCAGAAACAGTACCTATTTAAAAGAAAATGCATAGATAATTTTCCTAATAATGTTAAATATATATATTTCTTTAAAATTCATTTCTTTGTATTGGTATTAAAGAAAAGCTTGTTTAAAAACAAATGAAATGGAAAAAGGATTATAAAAAAAAAATGTAAAAAAAAAAGTTTTAAAAATTATAAAAAATTTGTTTGTATTGATTAGGGGCGGGGACCACTTGTCCCCTACCCCCCTCCCTTTGTGTAAGTGGTTGCAAGTTACGCACGGTAGCTTGTGTGCACGGTCTATCGTGGTAGACCCGGTATAGGGAACCTGCGCAGTGGCAGGGGTTGTCCCCCACTTGCTAAATCTTTTGCATGGTTATGTTTAAATATGAAACTTTTTATATTTATTAAATTTAGTTTTCAATAATTTTTATTAATAATGTTTATTGATTATTAATATTTAAAAATAACAATATTTTATTACTACTACTTAATAATATTAGTAATTTTAATTAGTGAATTATTATTTAATAATAATTTTTCAAACTAGTAACATGCAGGGTAAGGCGGGTTCTTCCATCTTCAGTGGGAAAGCAATCATTCAGCTAGCCAAGCCTTTTTTCATCAATCCAAGTTTTCAAATCAAGTCTAAGAAGCTGCGACAGCATCAAAGCATGCCAGATCAATCTATATTTCCAGATCCGTCGAGGTTTGAGTTTGGGGAGTCCTCTAAGCAAGCAAGTTGGAGGCTACAGGTTTCGCATGACTAGATCCACTCAGCTGTAGCCTCACTTCAGATGAATCCACTTCATCAAAGGGATTTTAATATGAAGAGAAATAGACGCAAGCAGTAAAGAATAGTCAAACCCCCTAAAGAGCAATGGATCTTTGATATATGTGAAGGAACACCGCCTGGATCACTAGTCCAGATCAGGTATTCCCATTTTCAGGGAAACTGAAATGAGCACATAACTAAAGATCCATCAATTAGAGCACCCTTCAATCCAAATCGATTGTTAAAAACTTGGAAACCAGTTCACCAGCAAAATGCTTCAGATTCTCAATGTCCAAAGGCTCAGACTCGGATTCCAACCTTAGATAAACAACCTTCAAGCATGGTAGTAGGTATCAAAGAGAACCAGGTTTTGATTGAGCTCACTCTACCTCAGCATCTTCTTCAGAACCACATTGGGTCACTGCATAGCACATCGCTCATTGGAAAGTTTTCATCTCATTCACTTGCATTTTCAGATATTAAGGTTTGGGCTTTTGAATGCTAGGAGGGACTTTTAGATGTTATACTATTGGAGCAAGACCAAGGAGTCTTTGTAGCCCTTTTTGACTCAAAGAAATGCAGAGATGCCATTCATAACTTTAAAGGTTGGTTCTGTAAGGGATCTGGGCTATTTACTAGGGTTTGGACACCCAATTTTAAACCAAATAAGTAGGAATGTTGCTTCTTCCCATATTGGATTTCATTCCTGTTGCTCCCATTAGAGTACAGAGAGATGGAAATCATTGAAATTATTTCCAATTAGATAGGCATTTTTGTCAGACACGACCTTATTCCCTTCGAATACCCTCACCGGGATTCTAGAGTTTGTGTTTTATTAAGCCCTAACAAGTTGCCACCAAAGCTGGTCAAGATCAAAACCAAATGGGGCGTGTTGGAATAGCCCATCAATTTGGAGGATGAGAATGCTTGTCAAAAATATCAAAATTCTTTAGGCCATTTTACTTCACAGTGTAAAAGGACTACACACTTGAAGACATTGGTTTGTGAGGATCATTGTTCAAATCCACTAGATTGCTCTGTTCAAGTGCCCATCATGAATAAATCAATGAGCCAAATCCAAGCCATTCATGGTCCCACCACACAATTGACAAAATGTGGCTCTTGACTCATCGCATCACCAGCATCTTATGTCATTATCATCGATCAAAGGCTGAAGTCAATGTTACATAGGCTTGATCAAGGACTACTTTTAGGCTTGGCCAACATGTTTAACTTCAGTGTTGTTGGCAGCAAAGTGCCACAACTCACATGTCAGATTGAGTCTATTCTACCTTCCCTAATGATATAGTCTCTTACAAAGGACCAACCTGAGTTATCACACCATAACATGGATATTGTTGTTAACCAATTGATCTTCAAAACATTTTGATGAACATACCAAACATGCAAGATTCTCTCAGCAAGCAAGCAATGAACGATTTAAAGGCTCGGAAGTTATCGGATTAGATGATTACATAGCTGGCCACTAAAATAATTTTTGAAATAGCAGAAGAAGAAGGTCTATTTTTAGAATTAGGGGATATCAACAAAAACTCTATGTCATAGTCACATGCTAAGTAGTTGGTGATGCCTATAGTAACAATCCCATATCCAATGCAGCAGGTTGAGCCAGTGAATACTCTTGGTGAGATTCAGTCTCAGTATGTTTTAGATGATTCCATATTAACAAAGACCTTAGATGGAGTAGATGCTGACAACCTAGACAAGGTAGTTACCTCTCAAATCAGAGAATGGATTCGGGCTAACAATTTTAGTAGTTTTGAAGATTCAGAGCAGGATGCTCAGCAGGAGACAGAAGGCAATGCAGAAAACTTGCCAGCAGCAAACATATTGAATGATGAATTGGGAAATCTGGATCCATTTGACAAAGAAGAAGCTATCTTAGATAGGGTTGACCAAAATTCTAGTCAAAAATCATCACAAAAAGGATTTGATCACACAATTATCCTATCTATACAAAAAACACCCTCCCAGAGCAATCAAGATAAGCCTACTCTGAAGAAGAGAGGTTGAAAACCAAAGAATATTCAAACTAAAGCAGAAATAGCAACAGGTATCCAACTAACTTTGGATGGCTCTTTCACACCCTCAAAAATATTGATGAGGAGAACTAAGTGTTCTCCTTATCAGCCATGAAGATTATATCATGGAATGTCAGAGGCTTAAATGCCTCTGAAAAAAGACATAGAATCAAGCAAGAGATTGATTCTTTGAAAGAAGACGTCATCATGTTGCAAGAAACAAAAATGTCACAAGGTAACTTCGATAAAACAATTGGGCAGTGGTCAACCTGGAAATCAGCTCAAAAACTAGGGATTGGTGTTTCAGGAGGGTTGGCTGTCCTCTGGGAACCTAAGTCAGTCCAATGTTAGGTCATTAAGCAGGAAGATAATTGGCAAGCAATTCATCTGAACTGGCAAGGGGAAAAAATCATGTTAATCAATGTATATGGCCCTACAGCAACATTAGACAAGCAAAGGGTATGGTTGGAGCTCACTCATTTGATCCAATCACACCATGAGAAACTTCTAATAATAGGGGGAGACTTCAATGCTATCCTAAGACCTTCATAAAAGTGTGGAGGTATCAGTACGCTGATGAAATCCATCCAAGATTTTAACAGCTTTGTAGAAGATAATAATCTCATGGACATACAGCCAAGTAAGGGGCTATTTACTTGGACCAATAAGAGAGTCAACATTGCCCAGATTGTTGTTAGGCTTGATCATTTTCTAATTTCTCAGGATTGGAAACTAACAAAGTTCATTCTTCATTCAGATATTTTGCCTAAACCAGGTTCAGATCATTTTCCCATCAGCATTCAAGTCAGCTCCAATATACCATGTCATTTAGTCCAACATAGGCCATCTTTCAAGTTTGAGAGTATGTGGATAAGACATCCATCCTTTTTACTTGCAATCAACCAATGGTGGTCTGTTGCCCCCCCTACTGATGGATCCAAAATGTTTCAGTTTGTAGCCAAATTGAAATACATAAAAGTTAAAATCAAAAAGTGGAATGAAGAGGTATTTAAAAACATTTTCAAAGAGAAAGAAGCGGTCAAACTCTAGCTAGAAAATATTCTGGAAAATATCACTACTCATGGTATGGATAATGATTCCTTTGCCAAGCAAAAAAATCTTTCAAATGAGTGGGAAGAATTGTGCAATAGGGAAGAGGTATATTGGAGACAAAAATCATGGGAGCTTTGGTTGAAGGAAGGGGACAAAAATACTAAGTATTTTCATGCATCAGCCAAGCAAAAGACTGCTGCTCACCAGATCTTTTCCATCAACAACGTAGATACAGGTATTTCCCTCACAGATCCTCAAAGCATTTAGGAGGAAGGAGTTAATTTTAACAAAAAACTTGCTAGCCCCACCACTCCTCCTGATCCCGACAGATGCTCCTATGGATGAGCTTCTTGAGGCTATCCCATCAATTGTTTCAGAATCAGACAATTTGAAATTAATGGCACCATTCACAATCCAGGAGCTCAAAAAGGTAGTTTTCTCACTCCCGCCAGACAAGGCCCCGGGCCTAGATGGTTTTACAGCTCTTTTTTATCAAGCTTGCTAGGAATTGGTTGGTTAGGAGCTTCTTGGGGTAATTGAAGACCAGATCCAGTAAGTCCATGCTAAAATACTTTAACATGACCAACATTGCTATCATCCCCAAAGTCAAAACACCTAAGACTTTTTTAGAATTTAGACCCATATCCCTATGTAATTCAATATACAAAATTATCACTAAGGCCATATATCTAAGAATGCAATACTTGATCCCGTGCCTGGTGTCTCATCCTCAAGGTGGTTTTGTGCCAGGCTGGGAAACAATGGAAGGTGCATTAGTGGCTCATGAAACTCTCCATTCCATTAATTCCAGCAAGGATTCACATTTTGTCATTAAACTGGATATGATGAAGGCTTACGACAAAGTTAGATGGGACTTTCTTTTTAAAGTTCTCCACAAATTTGGTTTTGGGAAAAATTGGTGCAAATGGATCAGGGCTTGTATCTCGGGTGCTTGTTTTTCAGTTCTGATTAATGGTGTGTGGTAGGATTTTTTGTATCCACTCAAGGGGTCCATCAAGGGGATCCACTATCACCAGTCTTGTTCATCCTAATGGCTGAATCTTTCAGTAGACATATTCAATGGCAGCAGGCTGCAAGTGTGTGGAAGGGTGTTCAAATTAAAGAGACCAGCATTTCAATAACACACACATTATTTGTAGATGACACACTGCTATTTGGATCTTCCATGGTTTCAAAAGCAAGGAAGATCAAGCAATCTTTGGAATTGTATACCTCAATCTCAAATCAAAAGGTTAATTCTCAAAAATCAAAGATATACTTGTTCAATACTAATCAGAAAATTTCAAATAAGATTGTTAATATATTAGGATTCACAGTGGATTTCCTTCCATCTATCTACTTGGGAATTCCTTTTTTTGTTGGAGCTAACAAAACAAGCTATTGGATGCCAATAATTGAGAGAATCAAATCAAGAATAGTTGCATGGAAAGCAAGATGGCTTTCACTCTCAAGCAGAATTCTTTTAATTAAAACAGTGTTGTCAGCAATACCAAACTACTATTTATCAGTTCTAAAAGCTCCTTCAACAGTGGTTCAAGCCATTCAAAAAATTTTGAAAGAATTCCTATGGACTGGAAACATGAATGGAGATAAGAAAATTCCACTAGTATCATTAGACAACATGGCCCAGGAAAAATAGATAGGTGGAGCAGGGATTCATGATCTGCAAAAATGCAATAAAGCATTTGGTAGTAAGCTAATATGGAAAATGTATTCACACCCCTCCAACACATGGTGCCAAATTATGCAATAGAAATACCTAGATAATGATAACCCATCTAGAGTTATGTCTATCCTCAATCCCCCTAAAGGATCAGCAATATGGAATTTCATGATGGACTCAAGGGAGCTAATCACAAACTATATTTCTTGGGAAGTCAACAATGGATCTCAAGTGAAATTCTAGCATGATTCCTGGAATGGGGCTCCTCCTCTCAACACACTTGAAGGGATTCAGGATATTGTTTCAACCTCAAAAATTTATTGGGGTACTCAATTAATCAATTTTGTTTCTGTTGTATGTATTTTCTCTAGACGAGTGATATGGAAGGACCCTACAAAATTGCCCCTCTCATTCTAGGATTGTAAGCATTTTGAATCAATTCTATCAAAAAAAGTGGTATACTTATCGGCCTTGGAAGATAAGGTGATTTGGGTGCCTAGTAAATCAGGTAATTCTAATATCAAAGAGGGCTATGATATTTTATAGCAGCAGGTGGTGGCCAAACCTCCATCTCATGCCTATACCTTTTGTTGGAGCCATCTCACACTTCCCAAAGCTGGATGCTTTTCATGGCTAGCCTTAAATAACCAAATTCTAACTAATGATCGCTTACATAAATTAAAGATAGCACAACCTTTCAATTGCGCATTATGTGATCAAAATTTGGAAACTGTGGATCATCTATTTTTGGGCTGTCCCTTTGCTCAACAATGTTGGACATTTGTGTTGGGGAAATTACAGTACTACACTCCATTGCTAAACAAGTTATGGGATTTGTTTCAGGCTTGGCCAGAATTATATTCAAACTCCATCTTCTTAGCTCTATGGACATCTGCACCAACCTTGATTGTTTGGGAGATATCGTGGGAAAGAAACAAGAGGATCTTCTGCAAGGAAACCACCCCAATTCAAGTAGTCCTTCAGAAATTGGAAAAATCAATTTCAGAAGTGGTAAATTCTAGTCATGCAAAGCTTAAATGTAACCTCTGATTAACATGGTGGGACAGTGTTGTAATCAAGGAATGGAAATACATTTATGCTCCAACCGGTTGGTGTCACCAATCAACCAATGCTAAAATTATTGAATGACATCTAGTTCACTGGATCCCTCCTACACAGGGGTTTGTCAAAATCAATTTTGATGGATCTTCCAGAGGTAATCCAAGGGATTCAGGGGCTGGTGTGTGCATCCGAGATCATTAGGGGGTTGTTTTGGCAATCAAATCTTGCTCACTACCTAGAGGTACAAACAACATGGCCAAGGCTCATGGCTTACTTGCTGGGCTTTCTCTAGCTAGGAAAGGTGGGTTTCAGCGAGTCCAAATTGAGGGGGATTCATTAGTAATTATCAATGCTTGCATCAAAAGAGACATTCATAATTGGCAACTCACCTACATTCTTCAGCAAGTATGGATCCTCCTTGATTTGATTCAAGAAGTTTACATCTCTCATACCCTCCGTGAAGGCAATGTGGTTGCAGAACATCTAGCAAATATGGGATGTGATGGTAAAGAAATGATATCATTCCTTCCCAAAGAAATAATTAATTTGGATCCAAAACTACACCAACTGATTGTGCAAGATGGCATGCAGATGGGCTTCTAAGTCATTATTCCACGTATTCTGCCCATTGCCATAGTGGTCACATAGGCGCCTTATGTATGATTTTAGTAACTCTACCACTCATGTAAATGGTGCTTGAAATGGTTTAACTTCGGCTATTTGAATTTTATAATGGGTATACTGAAAGTGTCTCTGTAGCTTCAAATACTCAGTCTCTTATGTCATTTACCGTTCGTTGGTAGATCAAGTTTAACAATCATGGAGGCGTGGGTTTCACAGGGTATGAAAAGCTGGCAGTGTGGTAGATATCACCATGAAATTATGCCACAAAATTTCAGAATTTAGCTACGATTTGGGCATTTGGAGGAGGCTCTGCTGGCACACATTGATGAGGCTTCTTTCTCCTCTATGTTCATATGCCATTCACATGCAATTAGGGTTGTAGTCTAGTCGATTAACTTGCGTATAGAATATCACTTGCAATCCATGGTATATGGGATATTTTTGTAACACGACTAAGTGCTTTTTGGGCATCTTATGCATCAGCACATGTAATTATCTATCTACTTTATATGCTTGTATATAACTATGATCTTGGGGTTTCTTACTGGTTCTTCCACGGGGGAGTTATTGAATTAGATTATTAATACAATATGGTGGATATCCCACTTTTTCTTTAAAAATAAATAAAAAAATTCATCAATATATTATATTAAATATTTAGTAATATTTATTGGTAAATATTATTTGTTAATAATGATTGCTGGAGTTAGTTTTTAGTTAATATTGGTAAATATTGTATTAACAATTTTTATTCAATATGTTTTAAAAGTATTGTTGGATTTATTAGAACTTTGCACAAAAATTTGTCTATTGTTTACTTTTATTATAAGACTAGCGAATTTTGTGTACTTAACATTCTAGTAAATTTTATTTAATATGTAATTGAACCTAATTGGCCATGGATTAGGTTTAGTCAAATTGTTTTGGATTTGAGATATTTATTTGATTTAGCCTAGGTATGAATTGTAAAGTGTGTTCGTCATTGTATGATTAATTGAGCTTCTATTTGATATTAAACGTACAAGTTATCCTATAATTGTACATGCATCTTTTCATACTGAAATTGGTTGTTTTATTCAATGTGGTTTTATCTTTCCTGGTTGTTGGGTTTATTTATTTTATGGGTACTAGATGACCTAGGAAAGACAAAGGCTTGGGAATTGTCTTCTATGTTCATGTTGTTTCATATGTTTGGCGTGAGTGTGAATTGTTTCTATTCCATTTGACCTTATAGGCTCCTAAAGTACTATGTTCGGTGATTATGTTTATATAGTCAATCCTAATTTCTGTGATGATTCTGGATGTGTGACTATCTGATTTTATCTATGTTAGATCTAGGAGAGATCTATGAGCCTAGGGTAGTTTACCTAGATATGTGTTAGGGGGTGGCTTGCAATAAGCGTCGAGGCCCACAAGTGGCTGCCAGGATCACTTATTGTAAGTATCTGTAATCAAGTGATAACCTAATAAATTAAGGGGAAATAAATGAACCTAATAAGATAAGTTTCTCACCCATGCTTGAGTGCTGGTACAAACTAAGATGGGAATGGAGATGATGTTGGCCACCTTGAGAGGTGTGTCTAACATAATTAATGGCTTCATCTATATGAGAATTCATTGATCCGTGTATGGTCACTTGAGTGCCAGGATCCAGAGTGATTACCAAGATGAGACTCAAGGGTTAGACGTACATGATGACACCTACCTATGCATAGTCTAGTTATTCCACGTGTGTCAGATGCCTCTGGATTTAGTGAGTCTTACCTATTACTTTATTATGTTTACCTTGAGTTAGAAAGCATTCAGGATTCCTTTGCCTAGTAGTGTATCTTGATTTGGCTTGATTATCCAAGTGGGGTCTGATGTTATCTCCTCAGCACGGTGGGGTAGACCTTTGTGGTTCTACACGGATGGGTGGTAGTGATTCTTTACCATTTCAGATTCGACATCCTAGTGCTAGTGCTTGATGGTGTCTTTGCAGTTGGACTCGTTATGATACTTCTTCATTGATGTTCTTTCTTATATTCTATTATTGTAAATCTTGTATTAGAGTATCGCATGTGATACCTAATCTGGATATTGTAATATAGATGTTAGAGTGATTACTACATTACCTGTGACATGTGTAGTGGATGTATGTTTATTAGGATTCATAGACGTTCTTGAAATGTAATTGTTATGATGTAATTGTTAAATTAAATTTATGGAATCATTTGTTGATGTTATTAAATGAGTTATGTTAGTAAGTAATACTACGTCATGGGACCCATTATAATTGTAACCTATGTTTATGATGTGTGTTATGTGAGTTAATGGTTAATACTTTCATGTGTATGATTATCTTAAATGTAAACTTTAGAAAAAAAAAATTGTTCACCAAACTTAGTATTATGTTCTAGGTTAGTTCTTTTGGGTTCCCTGGTGGGGCATTACAAGCTCTTCCTCCTTATCTGTAACTTCTATCATGGGTCCAAGAAGCTCTTCCCACTCTTTCCCATTAATATGGAAATATTTTTGTCTGTAACAGTATTTTCTACATTTATTATGATATTGATCTGATTTGATGCACCTTCTCTATTTGATCCATACTTCCCTTTCATTTCACTTGATTTTCTCATTTTGCACGTCATAGGCCAAGATTTGATAGTGGGTATGACCTTGGCACTGCCAATGTTAATGATAAATTTTACCTTTTAGCTATTATTTTTTTGTCATTTTTCCTATATGATTCTTTTGTATACGAATTGTGGATATTCTCTAGGAAAATTTTCATTTTTTCCTATAGGATGCCTTTGTATACAAATTTTGGAGAATCTCTGTTAAAGAGTAGGTAAGGATGGCTAAGCTGAGTGTAGTGGAGGGGGATAGGACTAAATTAAGAGAGTGGAGGTAGAGAGCGATAAAAATTAAAATATTTCAGGGCTTGTAGAAATATGGAAATTATAATCTTTATCCCAGAGAAGACATTAATGAAGTTATATGTGCCTTAGCAGAGGAAGCTAGCTGGATTGTTGAAGCTGACGGTACTACATATAGAAATGTGATATGTATTTATGGCCTAAATTTTATTTTTTCTTTTCTTTTAGGTCTTTAAAGGTAGCTGGCTAAATCTTTGTATTAAATGTCAGGGAATGCACGAGCATAAGTCCCTACAGTGGCATAGTTGTGCCTTTTACAGGTGTCGTAAACCCTAGCTATGCAAAAATGGAGGCTTTGAAGAATAGTTCATTGGAGGTGGAGAGAGAGGGAGAGGGAGAGAGAGAGAGAGAGAGAGAGAGAGAGAGAGAGAGAGAGAGAGAGAGAACTTGAACACTATACGACCCCTTAAGACACACTTGAGCATTCTAATGTGTCCATAGGGGTCATGGGGACTTCCTAAGGGTCCTAACACATGATAAGGTGTAATAGGACCCCTAGGAAGTCCCCATGACCCCTTTTGACACATTTAAATGCTCAAGTGTGTCTGAAGGGGTCGTAGGACCCCTTAGGACACACTTAAGGGTTCCAATGTGTCCATAGGGGTCATAGGGACTCCCTAGGGGTCCTAACATGTGATAAAGCATACTAGGACCCCTAGGAAGTCCCCATGACCCCTTTTGACACATTTGAATGCTCAAGTGTGTCCTAAGAAGTCCTACGACCCCTTAAGACACACTTGAGCATTCCAATGTGTTCATAGGGGTCAAGGGGACTTCCTAAGGGTCCTAACATGTGATAAGGTGTACTAGGACCCCTAGGAAGTCCCCATGACCCCTTTTGACACATTTCAATGCTCAAGTGTGTCCGAAGGGGTCATAAAACTCCTTAGGACACACTTGAGGGTTCCAATGTGTCCATAGGGTTCATGGGCACTCCCTAGGGGTCCTAATGTGTGATAAGGCATACTAGGACCACTAGAAAGTCCCCATGACCCCTTTTGACACATTTGAATGCTCAAGTGTCCTAAGGGGTCATAGGACCCCTTAAGACACACTTGAGCATTCCAATGTGTCCATAGCGGTCATGAGGACTTCCTAGGGGTCCTAACGTGTGATAAGGTGTACTAGGACCCCTAGGAAGTACCTAGACAATGTACCTTAAATGTTCTTACATCATTTTTTATGCCACTATTAGTTTCTAAAATAGATGATGAGTGTATGGTGGCTATACATCTATGTGAAATTTATTTTTGATAGTTAAAAAATCAA
Source organism: Chamaecyparis obtusa (assembly GCA_027943335.1). Classification (NCBI taxonomy): domain Eukaryota; kingdom Viridiplantae; phylum Streptophyta; class Pinopsida; order Cupressales; family Cupressaceae; genus Chamaecyparis; species Chamaecyparis obtusa. Next base: position 33,855 of record BSBK01005444.1, read on the forward strand.
TTGATTGTATTAAATCAAGGGGAAGTCCATTGACATCTACTTATTTAGTATAGTCAGACCACCAACATTACAAGGAGTTTATAGAAAAATCATGTGTTGGATACTTTCAAGAGGACTTGGGCTAAAACTGTCTGTCATCAAATCAACTGTGTAGGTATTTTTTCAAAATCAACTGTGTAGGTATTTTTTCGAATACATTATATATATATATACAATACATTATATATATATTATATACATTAGTATATATCTAATACATTAGTATATATATTATATACATTAATATATAATACATTAGTATATATAATATTATATATATATATATATATATATATATATATATATATATATATATATATATATACATTAGTATATAATACATTAGTATATATAATACACATTATATATATTATATACCTCTTTTTATATATAAAAGTTCAATTTTTTCATTTACTTCCGCCTTTTTTTCATCTACCTGGAAATATTGTGTACCCAATTATTGGTTGGTATAACTTTGACCAAAATATTCCCTGTCCCCATAGACCAGAGAAGCATAGGATTTCAAACTTTTTTCATGGGTTGCAGGAAAAAAACACATGATTTGGGGCCCATTTTTTGTTTTTTGTCAACTTGTGGTCTCACAATGGGAAGCAAGAGTCATCGAAAGGCTAAATGCAAGAGGAAGGTGATGGATGAAGAAATTCAAGCATATAGGGGAAAAGATAGGGAAAATCACTGAAGAATGAGAGAAGGTATGTTAAACATTAATCAAAGCGACTCCGTAAATGTAGTTGCAAGTGAAGAGGATGTTGAATTTGAAAATAATATGGAAATTAATTTTGTGAATAACAATGTATGGAGTGAAGATGAAAATGTAGAGATGGAGAATGAAAATGTAGACTTGGTGAATGAAAATGTAGATTTGGGGAATGACAATGAATTCAATGAAGATGAAAATGTATAGATGGAGATTGAAAATGTAGACTTGGGGAATGAAAATGTTGCACAAGAACCACATGAACATTACACATCTCCAAATTATATGCGAAATGAAGTCCCTTGCAATAAAGATAATCAATCTTCAAATTTGGGGCTTTCAAGAACACATAAATGGTTAATTGAAATTGAGGAGAACATTATGAATAATTGGGAAGGAAAGAGGTCACATAGAACCATTAGGTTGTGGGCTTCAAGACTTTATGATCAATTTTTTGGAAAGAAGACATTGGTTGAGCAATGTCAAATTTTTGTGCAGTTGTTAAAGATGCAAAAGATGAGACTTGTGCTTGTGAAATTGAAGATTCATGTGAACAATAAAATGGAGAGAAATGCCATTGTTATGAAGAATCTTTTCAATTCTCTCAATAGCATTAGGAAGACTAGCAGAGAAAAAGACAAGAGAGTTACTCGAAGGGTTATTACAACCTCCATAGTAAGTCATCAGTTGAGAAAGGCTCGTTTGATGAGACAAACTTGTGTTGACTTCAATATAGATTGTAAAACTTTGGGTAGAGAACTTGCAAGAAGAGAAAGACTTGATGATCTGCTTCAAATTGATACATGGGCTTATGGTGGGAGACTTCCATGTTTCGATAAGAAGATAACATATGTTGTCAAGGATGAAATTCAACAATTTTGGCATGCTAACTCAAGAGTGTCACCAAATGTGAAGGATGTCTTGAAGTTGAGAGTTGGCAATCAAGACCACACTCCACATCCTAAACATTATGTGGATGTAAGTCAAACAATGTTGTATAAAAAAATTTGTGAGACACATCCAACATTGAAAATATCACAAAGGTCTTTTGAATCCATGAAGCCATTTTATTGTGTACCCCTTAAGATTCAGAATACATGTTGCAAATATCATGTTGAGTTTTCAATGCATCATGAATTATTACGGTCCATTCATTATACTTTGCATACTAATGAAATGCTAGAGGATTTTCGTGCAAGTGGTCTTCCCAAATCATCAAGAGACTTGCTAGATCAATTTTTATGTCATAGAGATGATGGTTGTTTATTTTATAAAAAAGATTGTTTAAATGCCAAGTGCTCAGAATGTGGTGGCTTGTCCAAGTTTAGGACATGTTTTCATGAGTGTTTGAACACAATTTTGGAAAGACACTCATCCAAAAAAAGGTATATGAAACAGTGAAATATACATTGAAAAGTGGAGATGAAGGCTCTAGATGTGAGTTAGTTGCAAAAGAATACAATGTTGCTGATTTTATCTCAGATTTCAAGACAAATCTTTTTTACAAGTATGCAAGGCATAGTCACAAGTCTCAATGGTTGGATCAACAATTCAAGACATGTAAGGACACTTTCCCCATTGGAACTATTATATCCATTATAGACTTTGCGGAGAACTATACATTGCAGCCCCAAAATGAGACTCAAGCTCAATATTACAATTCCATTCAGGTTGCTATTTTTGTACACATCACATATAGACATTCCCCTGATAGCACAAAAGATGATCAAAAGATAATCAGAGTGTACCATTTTTATATGAGCAACAATAGGTCTCACTCTCATGAGTTTGTTCAACATTCTTTCTAGAACTATTTTGACTTCTTGCATGAAAATGGTATTGCTATGGATAGGCATCTCATTTGGTCAGATAATTGCACCGGTCAATTTAAGAATGTCATAATGTTTTATTGGTTGTGTAGAATGCATGTGGAGAGAGGTGTACCTCATATTTGGATTTTTTTTGAGTCAGGGCATGGGAAAGGGGAGCACGATGGAGCAGGTACATGTGTAAAGAGAGCTCTAGTTAAGGAGCAATTGAGGATTTTAGGTGTTGTACTTCTTGATGCTCATTCTATTGTTGATTGTTGTACTTTAGCATTGTCATAGGGGGGACTCTTGATTCTACAGTGCATATAATCTTTCAGTTGGTTGAAGAGGGAACTATAGGAGATAGATTGGATTGTCAAATAGTGAAAGACTCTTCAAAAATGGATTCATTCTAAAGCTCCAATAGTAGTACATGGACCATTTGGACATGAGAGTTGGCTTGTTTTTGCCCCATGTTTTTTCAATATGATTGGGATCATTGTGAGTCAAGTGAGTGGGTGGATACATGGGTTCCATAGTATCTAACTCCTTTATCTTTAACACTCTCTATAAGAAATAATGACATGGACACTTCAGTTGAGTATGACAATCTTTCAGATCTTCTGTAGCTAGGATATGTTTTTGCATTGGTTGCATCATAGGGGAATGATGAGAGGTTAGATTATTGGTTAGCACATTGTGTATGAGGTAAACAAAATCTTGTACAACCGATGACAGATGGTGATGGGTTCACATATCCTACTAGTTCAGTTGTTGTTGCAGGAACATGGCTGCAAACATACATGATTAGAAAGAATGAAATTCCTGCATTTGAAGACTATGAGAAGCACAAAACTATTCTCATGTATTAACACCTTGTTATAACAACAAATGTCAAGTTGTCAAAGCATCAAGGAAGACCAAAGACAAAAGAACTTTGGACTATTAGTACTATTGATCATGAAGCACTATTGGAGACCTTGAAGCAAAGAGATGACCCTTAAGGAACACTTGACTAGGTAATAAGTTAACTTAGTGCATTGTTTTCTAAGTTTGTTAAGCTTAATTTCAATACATTAATTTCACCTTTCTTAGATTGTGTTTTGAGTCAATAAACTTGGTTTTGTATGTGGATTGTAACTTGTGTAGGAGCACCTATGAAGACACCTATGGTCACCATGGATCCAATCAGAGATAGAAGGACAAAGGATCCTTAATGGTTAATTGAGATCTTTTGAAGCCTATAATGGCAATTTGAAACAATCAATTTGATTTAAAAGTTAAATGTCCTAGAAGTCTTGATAAGGACTTTGACCAAAATCATGTATGGGTGGCCAATAGTGCCAACAAGGGATCTTACATGTCATTTACTTATGTCATTTTCATGGTTTGAATTCTTACATGTTTGATTGTTGTTTCTAATTCTTTAAGGATATTATTTTTTATCATTTCAAACAATATTTGATGCTTTTAAAGTTCATTTCAAACAATCAAGAACATGGTATTCCAGAGTAAAGAAAAATAAAAGACGTAATATTCAATCTTTGTTATTGGGTTTTGGGAGGGGTGGAAGAATATTAAAAATAATTGAATTTTAGTAGAGTTCTAATTGGCTTAATCATGATTAGTTTTACAGTTCAAATTGCAAACATACCACTAACAGTCATTGCAACAGAACTGGGTCCAGAAAAGAAGTGTGCATGCTTTCCCATTTGGGTCTTCTCTTGTTTCAGAATGAAAACCTAATAGTTTCCACTACAGACAAGGACATGTTCCCAAGGACTACTTACTCAATCTATAAAACACAACTGCTTGTAGGCTACCCAGTGTACCATAATGCATTGTGTGTTTTATGGTCTACAAGTGACGTGCTTTTTGAGTTTGCACGGGAGAGTAAAAGGGTTAACTTTTTCGTTACTAAAAATGGTGTGGACTATAAGTTTTTGGTTCACTTTCATGACATTGTAAACACTAGTGAAAACCTCATTCCACCCACACAGTCACTAGAACGCTTACAACCATGCTCGACCCAAGTGACCCCAAGGTGCACTAAGCACAATTGGGCAGCAATCTTCCAAGGCTCGTATCTCAGACCTCATGAGAGGTATTGACAAACCATCAGGGGCTATGGGATCATTGTTCTGAGGTCTACAATAACCTCTCTTGGTTTTGGGTGATTCAACTTCATTTTCATTTGGCAAGGCGATCTTAGTCGATGCCAAAACTTGTAGTGAGGGTCAGTTGAAAGTAGCTCAGAAGTGTATCTTTCAAACCGTCTATCCTGGCATCAAACCATCTACTCCATCAGCTCCAGTTGGCTGATAAACACCATTGAAAACCCTATTCCACCCACGAAGTCACTGGAACACTCACGAGCACGCCCGACCCAAGTGACCCCAAGGTGCACTAAGCACAATTGGGCAGCGATCTTCCAAGGCTTGTATCTCAGACCTTGTGAAAGGTATCAAAAAACCATTAGGGGCTATGGGATTGTGTTTTTGAGGTCTACAATAACCTCTCTCAATTTTGGACAATTTGACTTCATTTGCATTTGGCAAGGCGATCTCAGTCGATGCCAAAACTTGCAGTGAGGGTCAGTTGAAAGTAGCTCAACAGTGTATCTTTCAAACCATCTATCTTGGCATCAAACCATCTACTCCATCAGCTCCATTTGACTAGGTAAATGCTAGTGATAACCCCATTCTTCCCATGGAGTCACTGGAACGCTCGCCACCACGCTCAACCCAAGTGACCCCAAGGTGCACTAAGCACGATTGGGCAGCGATCTTTCATGGCTCGTATCTCAGACCTCATGAGAGGTATCAATAGACCATTAGGGGCTACAAGATCTTGTTTCCAAGGTCTACAATAACCTCTATGGGTTTTGGGCGATTTGACTTCATTTGCATTTGGCAAGGCGATCTCTGTTGATGCCAAAACTTGCAGTGAGGGTTAGTTGAAAGTATCTCAGTAGTGTATCTCTCAAACTATCCATCATGGCATCAAACCATCTACTCCATCAGCTCTGGTTGGCCAGGTAAATGCTAGTGACAACCCTGTTCCACCCACAAAGTCACTGGAACACTCTCGACCACACTCGACCCAAGTGACCCCAAGGTGCACTAAGCATGATTGGGCAGTGATCTTCTGAGGCTCATATCTTAGACCTCGTGAGAGCTATTGACAAATCATTAGAGGATATGGGATCATGTTTCCAAGGTCTACAATAACCTCTCTTGTTTTAGGGATATTCAACTTCATTTTCATTTGGGAAGGTGATCTCAGTCGATGCCAAAACTTGCAGTGAGGGTCAGCTGAAAGTAGCTCAGTAGTGTATCTTTCAAACCGTCCATCTTGGCATCAAACCATCTACTCCATCAGGTCTAGTTGGCTAGGTAAATGCTAATGAAAACCCTATTCCACCCATGGAGTCACTGGAATGCTCACGACCACTCTCGACCCAAGTGACCCCAAGGTGCACTAAGCATGATTGGGAAAAGATCTTCTAAGGCTTGTATCTTGGACCTCATGAGAGGTATCAACAAACCATTAGGGGCTACAAGATCATGTTTCTGAGGTCTACAATAACCTCTCTTGGTTTTGGGTCATTCAAATTCATTTTCATTTGGCAAGGCGATCTCATTCGATGCCAAAACTTGTAGTGAGGGTTAGTTGAAAGTAGCTAACCGTTTGTCCTGGCATCTAACTGTCTGCTCCATCAGCTCTGATTGGCTAGGTAAATGCCAGTGACAACCCCATTCCACCCATGGAGTCACTAGAATGCTCACGACCATGCTTGACCCAAGTGACCTAACAGCACAAGTGCTACATTTCTTTGTGGATTTAGTAAACCCCAATATGATGAGTTATATACATAGTGAGTATATAGATAGTATTGAAACAATGTAGTACTAAGTGGCTCAAGTGGGATTACAATTTGGGTTAAGGGCCATGGGATCTATGACATAGTAGAGTGGGTATATAGAGTATAATATCAGCACTTGTCTTTGTAATGTAGTAGATGGAGATATAAAATGTTGTGTTAGGTGAATTTTAATGGTAATCAAGAAATATGGTTCATGGTTTTTCATGCTGGGGTCAAGATGTATATGGAAAAGATATATAGAGCTGGTCAAGAAGTTTGGGATGTTATAAGATGTGCATGTGTGGCTTTGAGGACATGAAACATGTGTATGGTAATGGAGTTGGGTTGTCCAAAGACTTTAAAAAAATTATTTTTTGGGTAGTTGGTAGATGTGGGCTATCACTGGAGCATGCCTTAAATGCAAAATTGTGGTTTTTATACGTGAGTCTAGTTGTGTTCTGATTGAGGAAGTTAACATTTACAGAGAAACTTGTAAATCTGAAGAGATTGACTGTCCCTTTGGGTGGGAGGTATAATTGTATGAAACATAAGAACATAGGAAATCTATAGAAGTTAAACCTCAAACATAATAAGCTCCATGAACAGGGTATTCCAGAGTAAAGAAAAATAAATGTAACTTCAACAAGATATAATTTAAAGCATAATGATAATCATAGTCAAGATATAACTTCACCATTCAATTCCATAAACATGAATAATAAATATGTAGATAAAATATGATGCAAATATAACATCAAAATGAACATGTTCTATATATAGAAAGTATCAAATGTATCAAAAGTATCTCCATATACAAATATGGCACATTCCATTTCAAAATGTCTACAAAATAAATGTTTCAAGGTGTACAGTGTGGCATATATGCCATCTCAAAATGTGCCAAGTGGCATCTCTAAATGACCACAAAACTAAAACTACATCCTATGTCATAGGGGGATCATCCAAATGTAGCCTCTTTGAAGAAGTGTTTGGCTTTGATTGATCCTGCATCAAAAATGAGTTCAAACCCAAGTTATATTGCTTAGTTTATATGATTTGTACATACATACATACATATATATATACATACATACATACATATATATATATATATATATATATATATATATATATATATATATATATATATATATATATATATAATTCATAATTCAAACACTAATTTAATTAAAATTATAACTGAATACAAATATCTATACATGGCCTCTCAGTCGCCTACCATGATCAAGTGTCCTAGCATAAGTCTTTGGTAGCAAAGGGACCATGCCAACAATACCAACTCTGACCTATAAATATATATTTGCAATAATGAGATTAGTAGAGTGGTGCAACATAGAGTAATAAATCTATAAAATAGGATGATAGCATAATAAAATTACAAATTGATTGAACTAAAATTAAAACTTACATCCATTGATCCCTCCTCTGGAATAGTGGGCTGGGTCAGCAAAGATATGAAAGATTCTCGTGGGCCCTCTCTCACATTGGGAGTAACCTATGAGAGTAAAAAGATTGTCAATTATATATAAATGTACTTCATCATAACAACTTTGGTTACAAAATACAAATAACAATATGTAAAATTCTACGTACAATCAGGCTATCACTCCGAATCGAGATGCCTGTCAGCCTAGGCTCCCAAACCCATGTCGGGACATCATCAAGAGCCACACCCTATACAATAAAGTGCAAGTAAAATATTTATTACTACACACAAGTGGCATACATATGCATGCATAATTAATCTTAAACAATTAATTACCTTTCCTTTGTCGACACATGAAGAAGGAACCCCCTCATGCCCCCACTGACATCAGTTGTAGCCTGCAAGAGTACAATAAGATGACAATATATTAGTAAATGTATGGATTTTATTGCTCTAATTGATAGAGATTTAAGCATGTACACCAAATGATATAAAAAAAAACTAATGGGTACATAATTTATAATATACCGTATAGGCATCAAGGCCAAATGAAATGGCCAAAAGTGTGGAGTCATCCACCTGTCTCAACTCCTCCTCTGTCATCAACTAAACATAAATGGAAAAAATATATATACATAAGTGCATGCAATCATTAAAACTAATCTAAATAAATAAATTATTTTTAAATTAAATAATTCATGTGACAAATTTATTTATAATGTTTACTCTTACCGTATCAATAGGAGTCCATGGCTCTACGTACACCTCCTGAGCACTCTCATGAGATGTAGATGCTCCATGAGGTGTTGCAGCCTCTGCAACTACATCTCCTATATCATCGTCATCAATAACATACCGATATGTATCAAAATTAGTAAGTGGTTTGAGGCACATATTTTTGCATATAATGCAAATATGGGGCTCGCATACATGTGAACTCCAGTGAGATGTCAATGTGCCAACATCATCCACACCAAGAGGCAACAATGACCTGGTCTGCATGATCAACTAATCACTTAGAAAATGAATGGCCCTGATACTCTATGAGGCAACCTCTGTAATGATATCAGGATGCTGCATTGGAGGAGGGGGTGTGACATCAATGGGGGGGATGAAGGTAGTGGCCTTTTTGCGCTGGGAAAATGGCCTAGTCTGAGGAGCTCCTTTGCCTATGCCCATGTTGGGCCTCATGCTAAAATAATTAACATTGTGACCAAGCACAAACTCAACATACAATTTTTTTATGAAATAGAAAGGGAGCTCCAAATTGCTATGGGGTGGTTTATCAAAAACCATCCACTAGCAATCCCAAAAGTGTGTGCGCATTGCTTTATTTGTGCACCATTTTATTGATAATGTGGGCTTTTTGGGATCAACTTTTAATCTGGTTTTAGGATTAACAAAAAGGGAGGCTATATCTTCCTTAGTTATATTAAGGGCCGCAACCCCATCATGGTCAAGCCCATCATCAAATTGGGCGTGCATATCATTACACCAATGAAGAGTAGTATTATGTTGTTGCGTAAGGGTGTCAATGTTTTCAGCAATGGTATTTAGGGTGTCAAGCATAGGAGCTAACATAGGTATATTGTGATACATGTTTCTGAAGCCCCGTATAGTGTTCAAGTTCTCTTATATCAAATCCTCTAAAGATTGAGGGTTTTGAAGTGGTTCTGGATTGTTTTTGGGATCGTTATTTGGTGGGGGAGGGTTATTATCTTCATTATTATCATCCATGCCTGATTAAATGATAAACAAATATAAATTTCAAACTGATTTCATATATTATTAAAAAAATCAATACAAAACCCTATTTTAACCAAAAAAAACTACATTTAACATGAAAATAAAATAAATTAATCAAGATATAGCAAGAATTTACTTACTGGATCAACTACGGAGTTGAATTTGTTTTTGGTGCAATTAGATACCTGAAAATATCATGTATATGATATTTGGATCCATTTTCCAAACCCAAAACATGAGGAGAAGTGAGGAAAATAGCTCGTGGGTTTTGATTCATGCCACAGGTTTCGGGTACCCAAAAATATCAGGCCCAAAAAAATCAGGTACCCGATAAGGCTTGTGCTTTGGTGTCAATTTTTCCCAAGTGCACTGACACCCAAGCCTACTAAAAAGTCAACATACATTTTCATGCACTTTTAGATGACTAAAAAGTGGATTTTTTTACATCACCACTTTTTGGCCCCTCATGATCTTGCACATACCCTGATATTGACACTTTCTACAAGTTTTAGCAAATTGACATGCATCTTTCTCCATCGTAGGCCAAAAATATCCTATCCTAAGAAGTTTCTTAGCTAGGGTTAAACCATTCAAATGTGACCCACAAATCCCCTCATGAATTTCTCACAAGGCTATATCTGATTCCTCTCTCTCTAAACATCTAAGAAGAATTCTGTCTAGACTCTTATGATACAATGTGTCGGATATTAAGGTATAACGAGGGGCTTGTCAAATAAATATTTTCTTTTGGTTCCTGGTTTGGTCTATGGGTAGGATTTAGTCTTTTAAGTAAGTGTAAATGTCTCCATACCAAGATGATTCATGTGTTGTTAGCAAAAAAATGATATGAGCATGGGTAGGGTCAAATGCGGGTTGCTCAACTTCTTCTACCAGGAATTCATATATGGCACTTTGATTTTTTATTTGGAGAAGTGACACCAAAGTTGCCATTGCATCTGCTGCTTTATTCTTCTCTCTTGGTACTTTCTCAAATGTGATAAGAGTGAAGTATTTCTTGATATTCTCAACCATATTTTTGTAAGGTATCATATTTTCATCTTTCGTTTGATATTCATCATTAATTTGATTGATAACCAATTATGAATCTCCATATACTTGTAGTTTTATCACTTTCCACTATAATGCCAATTTGATTCCAATAACCAATGCTTCATACTCAGCTATGTTATTTGTACATGGGAATAGTAATTTGTATGATTTATGAATTTTAGACCCTTGAGGAGTAATCAAAAGTATGCTTGCTCCTAATCCATGTTGTGTGTAGGAACCATCAAAATATAGTTGCCATGTTTTTGCTTCCACATTCACAATTTCAGAATCTATAAATTCCACTTGTATCGAATGGTCATCTTGCAATGGTAACTCTACTAACTAATTAGCTATGACTTGGCCCTTGATAGATTTTTTATCCACATATTCTATGTCAAATTCACTTAGCACCATGACCCATTTGGCTAGTCTTCCATTCAATGATGTTTTACTAAGAATATATTTTAAAGGATCTATCTTTGCAATGAGTCTAATCTTATGGGATAACATATAGTGGCACAATTTTTGGGAAGCAAAAACCATGGCCAAACATTCTCTTTCGATGAAGGTGTAGTTCAACTCATATTTTACCAAAGTTATACTTATGTAGTAGATGGCCTTTTCTTTTCCTGATTCATCTTCTTGTGCCAAGAGTACCCCTAATGAATGCTCGGTTGTTGAAATGTATAGAATCAAAGGCTTGCCTCTAATAGGTGGCATCAAAGTTGGAGGGTTCATTAGATATTTCTTCAACAAGTTGAAAGCTTCTTGACATTTTTCATCCCATTTGAAAACTATGTCCTTATGAAGGAGTTGAGTAAAATTATGGCACTTTTCTACCAATTGAGAGATGAACCTTTGTATGGATTGGATCCTATCTTGAAGAGATCTCATCTGACTTATGTTTCTAGGTACTTCCATTTCCATGATGGCTTTGACTTTAGCTAGGTCTACCTCTATCCCTTTTTCTGAAACAATGTACCCTAGTAGCTTTCTTGATTGAACCCCAAATGCACACTTCTTCGGATTTAGCCTTACTTTAAATTGCTCCAATCTTTCAAAAAAAATCTCTAATATGGGTAGATGTTCTTCTCTTGAATGATATTTAGCAAGTATATCATCTACATAGTCCTCCATGAACTTATGCATCATGTCATGGAATATTGTTGTCATAGCTCTTTGATAGGTCACTCCGGCATTCTTTAGACCAAAGGGCATAACATTACAATAGAATTTCCCTCATGCGCATGTAAATGTTGTTTTGTATTGATCTTCAGGTGCTATCATTATTTGATTGTAGCCACTAAGCCTATTTATAAGAGAGAACATTGAATGTCCTATTGTCAAATCTACTATGGTGTCTATGCTTGGTAATGGAAAGTCATCCTTAGGGCATGCAAGATTTAGATCCCTAAAATCCATGCAAATTCTAATGGACTTATCTACTTTTGAAAGTGGCACTATGTTTGAAATCCATTGGGCATAATCAATGGCTCTTATAAACCCAAATTTTAGCAATTTTTCTAACTCCACTTTTACAAGCAAAGCTATGTGTGGATGCATCTTTCTCAATTTTTGATTCACCGGTCTTGCTCCTTCTTTTATATTCAAGTGATGCATGATTAAATTTGGATCTAATCCTGGCATATCATCATAAGACCATGCAAAATTGATTTTCTTTTCCTTGAAAATTTTGATGAATTCTTTTATTTCCTCACTAGATAAAGATGTGGCTAAGTGTATGATCCTCAATTCTAATTCTGATCCTATGTTCATCTTTTCTATTGGTTCGATCAAGATAGGAGATCTTTCCTCATAATGCTTAGGTAAAGTATCCAAACTCCCTTCCTTAGGTGCCTCAGTTGGGTTTTCACCTTTGGAATAATTCTTTATTTTTTTCTCTTTTTGATCTAATGCTGCCACAATGTGGTTTTCAACATTAGATTCTTTCCATTTTTTGTTTTTTATTGTTTTTTATTGAATTATGAGTTTGGATACCTTCCTTTGCCACTCCCTAATATTCCATGGTAGAATAATTTTCAACTACATTTAAGTATTGGGATACCAAGTTGTCATTCAAAAAGGTTGCGAGTATGGTAGGTTTCATGGAATCCCATTCAATTAATTCTAGATAGATTAGGGTCAAATGATCAATGTTTTGTTTTAGGCCAATAGGGTTTAAGGACAAGACTTCATTTGAAGGTTCAAATAGTGTATCACTTAAGTCTATAACATGTGCCTCTTTGAGATGTTCTAGAGAACTAGGGTCAAAATCCCCCTCACTAGAATCCACAAAGGTTTCTATTGGGTAAAAATCTTGTGGGTTAAACCTAATGTTAGATTCTTCCATAGCAGGTCTCCATGATGGTACATAGGGTTCTCCTACCCATTGATTTATTTCAATTTCTTTAATTGGTACATTATCTAGGACCACTTGGCTTGAGCTTGAAGCTTGACTTTGACTTGATTATGTAATTGATTCAGTCCCTTTTCTAGGAGTGTAAGTATGAATGACATCAATACCTTTATCTTAACATGATTCATTTGAAAAAGTATCCCATTCCCACTCATTTGAGTCTTCATCACTATGTGACTCTAATTTTAATATTTGATCATAGATTTTAGGATAGTTCTTTTGAGTATACCCTTGTTCTAGGTAGCCCAATCATGTCTTCTCTTTTCTATCTCTCCACGTCATTTCAATGGGTTCGAGGAGTCCTTCGTTTCTTGTTCCTAAAGGTCCTTGTCCTTTGTATCCCATTTGTTGCATAATTTGAAATTCTTTCCCATATTGATGTGTGGGAATTCTTATATTTTGTATGTGCTTCTCATGGGTACTTGATTCTTCATCCTTGTATAACTAGTTTGGGATTTCATTATCTTCTTCCTCCATGAATGATGATGTATTAGCCCTCACAAAGTGATCATTGTATTTATGAGGAAAATTAGATGGCTTTCCATATGATTTTGGAGATAAGAGTAGGTCCATCATGGATAAGGAGTATTCACCTACTCCCTTTTGTTTAATTTTACATTGTTTCTCAAATTTTTTCATCATGTGGTCCATCTTTTGATAATGAGCCTCCTTAGTGTAGATTTGAAAAGACCTATCTTGGTCTTCTTTCGTTGTCTCAAGAGTAATTTCCTCACTAACCTTTTCTTTCCCTTTTGTTGATGTAGCTAGGTTAGTGGGACTTTGGATGTTTTCAACAACAACTTCTTTTTATTTTCCCTTTAAAGATGGGAGATCTTTAGAACTTTGACCTTACTCTATTCTTAGGGGTATGGACCCTTTTGCATTATGCAAGACTAGGGAATCATTGATAGGCTTTAAGTTATTACAATATTGGAAGGGGTTTGTGTCCTTGCTTACCATGATTTCTTGCCCTAGATAAGGGAATTTAAGACATTGGTGATAGGTAGAAGGCACAACTTTCATTTCATGAATCCACGGTCTTCCTAGTAATATATTGTAAGTCAGCTTTAGGTCTAGGACTTGACAAATGGTTTATTTTTGCATCAGGCCAACTCTAATAGGAATTACTATGAAACCCTTAGAAGCTCTTTCTTCATCATCGTAGGCTTTTATAGTTATCTTTTTCTTTGGGCCAATAGCCTCCTCAAAAAATCCTAAGGCTTTCACCAAGTTTAAGGTACAAATATTCAGGTCGGCCCCTCCATCAATAAGAACTCTTTTTACCCTATGCTTGTGAATTATAACCTCTATATGCAAAGGCAATTTTTGTGGGTTATTCAATGACGTGTCATCTTGCTCTGAAAAAGATAGGTAATGAGGTGCAATAAGATGTCCCACCATATTTTGGAATTTGTCTACCTCCAAATTTAGAGGTACATTTGTCTCTACCAAGGCCTTTTCAAGAATCTCCTTGTGAGTTGGTGAGAGTTTGAGCAATTCTAAAATAGAGATTTGAGCGGGGGTTCATTACAATTGATCTACCAAATTATATTGTTTTGATGATGAAGATGAGGCTTGATTTGGTAGAACAATTCTTGGAGCATTTGTAGGTAGAGTAATCTTTGAAGCTTGCCCCCTAGTTACAACATTAGATGTTGCTTCCGTTGGTTTCTCTTTTACCACAATAACATTTATGGTGCTTTCATCACCACTTAAATCATTAATTGTGTTATCATAGGTATGAGAAAATTTGACTTTCTCATTACCCCTTTTATTATTTTGGTTAGTGTTTGATGACTCACCCTTTTCATGGTTTAGAAAGGGGTTTTTGAAGGCCGTATGATCTTCATTATTTTGGGGCCCTTCAACCTTGATTGTCCAATCATCAATTAGGTCTTGCACCAAATGTTTTAACTTCATGAATTCATTGGTCTTATGACCCTTATTTCGATGATACACATAATGGTGAGAATCATTCCACCAATTCGGTTTAATTTGGGGTTCATAGGGCCTTAACTTGGGTAGATTAATGATCTTGTTGGCCACCAAATTCCTTAGCACATTTTCCAATGGTTCACCTAAGAAGGTGAGTTTTCTCTTTTGATAAGTGGAAAAGAAGGGTTTAGGCTTGTTGCCATTAGCATTATTGAAGGGATTATTATTATAATTGTTGTTTTTGTTGTTGGAATTGGCATTATTAAAAGGAGCTTCATTCATTTGATTCACATTGTATGTTGAATTCGCTCCACTTGATAAGTTAAATGGGGTAGCCTTCAAGGTGTGGGCTTCCACAACCCCATCATTCACAAGACTTTTGTTATTATTTTTCAACCATAGTTTAGGTTTGTCATTGTGATTTTTGGCTCCTTTATTGTTGTTATAATTAGATATATAATGATTATTACTAGTATTGGTGTAGGGTTTGTTGTCTTTAAAAAATTTGATTTCACCCCTTTTGACCAATACATCTTCAATCTTAATCCCATTCTCAATAAGTTTTTTGAATGTAGGGGGACATTGAAGTTGGAGCCTATAGTTCCTCTCCATATTTAAATTATTCATAAATATCTCCATCTTCTCCTTTTCAGGGATACTTCATGGGTACCTTGCAAAAATGTTCATCCACCTTTGAAGGAACCCTAAGAAAGATTCACCATCTTTTTGTTTTGTATCACATAGTTTTAGCATGGTAATCTCATGTTCAATGTTGTAGGAGTAATGAGTTACAAATTTAGAGGCTAATTCCTCAAAATTCTTGATCCCTTGTGGGAGTTTAGAGAACCATTCCATGGTTTGCCCTCCCAAAATTCTTGGAAAAAGTCTCATTAAGTACGTGGTGTTATGCATAAATTTAATACTTAGAGCACAAAACTCTCTAAGGTGATAATGTGGGTCTGATTTACCCATGTATTTATCATATTTAGGAAAAATTGTATTGATAGGAAAAGGTTCCATGACTAATCTTTTGTCGAAAGGGAATGGACACAAAGCCTCGATAGAGAAATTTTTAGACTCAACGTCCTTTTTCATTAAGTCTATTTGCACTTGGAACATTTTTAGTTGTTGAGTCATAGCATGCATCAGGTTTTTCTCTTCTTTGCTTTTCTTGAGTTGATCCACATCATAATCATGTGGGAGCTTTACCCCTACTTGGGCTAGAGTTAGGAAAAATTTCTCCCTATCCCTATCTATTAGTTTTTCCATAACTTCAAGAAATTTTTTATCTTGAGCTGCTCTATTAGCCCTTTCTTCAAGAATTTCCTTAGGTTCTTGGTTTGCGTTGTCTATATTATCATTATTTCCACCATGATGGTAATCGTGAAATGCGGAGTTTTGATCCATTGATTCAATTCTTTTTTCAAATAGATTTGGGAGACTATCCCCTTGGTCGTGATTGTTCAAAAGACCTTGATATTCAAATTCGGGGACCTCATTTGCAATGCAAGTTTCATCTTCTCTTAAAGATAATTTGAGTTTGTGAGAACATGCATTCAACAAAGTTTGATTTCAAATTGATCCTCAATTTGGTAAATGTTGATTTTTATGAAGAGATTTTTAAAAATATAAGATGAGTTTTCCAATGGATATGTCTTTCACTTTTTCTATGTATTTTTCAAACACAACAACCACAAGTACACTTGTTCTTTTTAACCCTCTACACAACAAGTGTTTGAATTTTCAAGGATGTTATCATGGGTTTTTGCACAAAAAGACACTTCAAGAAATCTACCTAGCTCAAGATTTGGTTCGTAAACATGGCTCTATAAGGTAATCTTTGCTAAGTTAACAAGGTTTTAATCAATATTCCATTCAAAATGGATATTAAACTTTCATCCTCCAATTATATTAAGAGGCTTCCCACCACCGGTATGTCAGAGTTTTGCGCAATCCCGAAGGACTACTCGAGGAAGTTTAAAAATTTAATACCCTTTTGTCACACACCCCATTAAGGATGCATGCATTTCATTTTATAGTGGGTTGGATGATCACGGAAAAGGTGATTGTATCCCACTTTGGGTTGTCCCTCTCACCGGCCTTATTAAGGCAAATCTAGGGAGGCGAGCCCAACTATAGATCTAGCATGTTCATTTGAAAGCAATAAAGTGGAATGAAGAAATAGGTTTTGGGAGTTTGATTCACCAAAAAGGTGAAGAGAATATCCCTATCTAATTCTCAATTCCCAAACGCTTTTAACAAGGTTCAATTACCAAACCCACTAACTAATGAGAATCAAGTATTTCTACTCTTTTCTACAAACAAGGGGTTGTTCAAATTTAGTGCTTGATTTACTTAGCCTTTCTTTTAATCAAGGAGTTCAACACTTTTGGAATTTTGATTCACTTATAAAGTGAAGAGCATAGGCCTAATGTCTAATTCCTCAAACAATAATAGGTTGTTTTTAATTACTATATTTTGAAAACAACAAAGCCACAATTTAAGTAAAAAAAATGACTAAGTTTAGGCTTACCTTCAAACGAAGCTAGCAAAGGCTAGGGGCATTTTTTATTGATTTTTCATTTTTAATGATCACCTAGTGGCGATCATTCCTTTCCAATGTGCTTTTCCTCCAACAAGGTAGTCAACACAACCAACAAAAATGAAGAAAACAAGATAAAATTGAATTTAAAGCCTTATTTGTCAAATTTAAGAAAAACTTGATTAAAGTGAATAAATCCAATTCAATGATACAAACTTTTCTTTATATGGTTCTAAAACTTTTAGATAATGTTCATATACCTTGCTTTCTTTTTGAGAATCCTCTAGAACCAGCTTGATGTGAGCAATGTTCTCCTCTTTGATCCTTTTTGTCAAGGCTTTTCCCTCACTGTTGAATCTACTCTCTAGTTTTTTTATTCTTTTATGAACAGTCATCCTGCAGAGATAGAGAAAACATTTTTCGACAATCAGATTCTGTAAATTTTAAATTTAATCAAAAGCACTATTGAATCTATTGAAAGTGTTATTTCAGTGCTTAAAAGCACTGCAGATTGAATTAAACGTGTTATTAAAATAATCAAAAGCACTAAAATAGAATTTAAAAGCGCTAATTAAAATTGCAAATGCATCAAAATAGGTTTAAATGCACTGGAGAATGATGTGAAGGTGGTGGCTAGTCAAGGCAAAAGTGTTGAAAAAAGATTAGACAAAAAATATAAGGAATCAAACGCGCTAAAATCATGTGCAAAGGCACAAAACTTTATCATCAACATGTTGTTTCAGAGCTCAAAAGTGCTGAAAAACCTGGCAAAAGCACTGCAGGAAGTATTAAATGTGTCGTTTCACCTACAAAATAGAGAGTTAAACATGCAAAAATTTGAAAATATGAAATTTTCTAGATTTTTAGAAAAATGAGGCCTAATGCCCCACGGTGGGTGCCATTTTGTGTACTAGAATTTGTACCTTTATAGGGTTAATATCATCAATAATTCAAAATAAACACTAAATTACCATAAATAGCAATCTATTTAAGCTAAAAATTGACAATTAAGCACTATATGGATCTCTAGCTAGGGATGCTAATGATGAAGCTCTCAGCAAACCTCCATTAGTGATAGTCCTAGAATGAGAATGAATGATAAGATAAGCTAAATAGTTCAATTCCAAATTGAAAAGCTAATTAACTTCTATGTTTGTCTTTCTAGATCTAATTTGCAAGAGGTTTAATGCTATTCTCAGATTTGAGGATGAATTATGAGTGAATTATGCCTTGCTTTTATAGATTTTGGCAAGGGTAAGGGGTGTAGTTGATTTGATCATGATTGAGTTGGGGTTAAGTCCTTGGTTCCACCCTTTGGAGATAATTTAAATGGATTGTCCTCAAAGCTTGGGACAAGAAGACAAGATGGGTGGACAACATTCTCTCACCTTATGAGTGATTGAGATTCATTTTAGGCTTGATCCATGTAAGCTTTATCCTTGAATCCTATTGGTTGAGTCTTTTTCCTCCCATGTGGTGTTGAGAGAAAATATGATTAATTAATTAATTTTATTAAAAAAATTTAGCCATGTGTACCCCTTGAATGGGTTGATTTGATTTAAATTGAACTATGTAATTAATTAGATTATTACACAATTTATTGATTTATCATGATTTATTCGATTCAAATTGATTTTATAGCTTTTGATTTTCAATTAATTTTGGATTAATGTTCAATTTAAATTTATCTTTGATTTGATCTTGATTTGATTTAATTGCATTTAATTATGTTTATCTTTTCTTTTATTTCATAGTTAAATAGTCTTGTCCATTTTCAGGTGATTACACGTGGCAGCCCAAAAATATGTGTGGATGACTAGGGAAATCTTCCTTAATTGGTTACACCACTTCACATTCTCTTTTCTAGGGGGTGTTTCACCTACCAATAGACACTTTCTCATATTTGATGGCCATGGCAACCATTTTGTAGTCACAACCATCTAAGAGGCACAAATAATTAACAAGAAGTCTCTCCAAGAGGGATCAACTTGATAGAAAGGATATCATGACTAAACATACTCATAAAGGGGGTGTAAAACACCATCAAAATATCAAAACCATAAAGGCCTACCACATGGATCGCATCTCCAGAGTGGTCTAAGTCTCACCTATCAATCCATCATAACCACGATAAGGAAAGAAATGTTTCCTAGTCTTCCCAAAACACATCATGGGCTCGAGGAGGATTCTCATTAAGCATAAATTCTAGTTTCCCAAGTGGAAAGGAGAGGTTCATATGTCATCATGTAAGCCATGAAACTAGGTCTAAAACAAAAGTGACATATCTCCTCAGATTCTCGTTATTTCCAAATGAGGTAAGCCCATCCTCCAATCATTTGTTTAATGTTACAACCAACCTTAGCCCTCATTTTCATGATATGGGCTAACCAATGATGGTTTCAATGCAGGTAGCAACTCCCATACAAGGGAAACTTCCAAACTATACTCTTAGATAGCACTAATCTCAGCATGCATCTACTACGCTACTATCATGCACCACATCTTTACCGTAACAAGGGTACAATAAAGTGTGTCTTTCCTGGTGTTTCCCTTTTATACATATTTTCAATGATCCACAATGAACTAGGTAGAGTCACAATTCACAAAGTCTGACCAGCAAGTCAAAAACATTTGGTATAGTCACCGAGAACCAAAGAAAGGTAAACCTAAATGAGATACTCCATAATTTCAACAGTAAATTCAAAAATGAGCTCATTTCAACAATAAAAAAAATGTGTTACAAATCACAGAAAGAAAGATTTGGTGACCATTTCCAAGAAAAAAAAATAACCAAAATGTGCTAGCCCACACAACATGAGGAAAGTTCCTCTGAAATAGATAAAAGAAAAGAAAAGGAAAAGAATAATAATTAAATCAAGAGTCATTTGCAAAGCATTGTGACTGGAATTGATCATGTAAGAGGGATGAATCACCAACAAAAAATGAGGGAACCACTTCACATCCATAAGAGAACCCATCCACCACATACAGTTTACAGATATAGGCATAACTAAAATACTGGTAGTTGCAACCATACCCTTATAATGAAGAAAACTCAGTTAGCTGGAAACCTTCTACCATCCCACAACATATACAAAGATCCACTCAAATTCATAATATGGACCTTGAACTCTCAAGGGGGGGGGGGGGTTTCTAGGCACTCAAAACTAGGATCAATGTAAAACATCCTAGGGGGCACTCCTTTCTAATCCACAAATTACTTGGGTTAGTTTTCTCAATAATTTCCCCAAGGTACTACACGAGTGCACCCAAGCTACAAGTTGTCTACAAGCTTTTGAAGCTATAACATGAGGTCGCATAACAAGAGATCTAGGTGGTCGAGCATGGGCTCGATCTAGCACCTTCCTCTGGGAAAGTTACTATACTCTGGTACTGGGTCATGAGTTGACATCTTACTTCCCTGGTAGATATGTGCCCCTTAAAAAAACAATTCTCTTATCTCTTTTAATATAATAAAAAGATAAATAATTAAATGTAAATAGGATTGGGTTTCATTAGCACAAAATATCACCCATCCATATTCCTCTTAAGTAATTAATGTAGGTACATTCATTATACAACTTATATGATTGTAACATGTTTTCAATTCACATTGATCCCTTTATCTAGGGTTATTACAATATTTTTACGCACCTTGTCTATCTCCTATCAAGAGAAATTGACCTAAATAATGGGATCAAATAGTATCCCAAAAGGTGATCCACTTTATTCGATATTGGAATTAATGTAAATTTGATGGATCCCAATGGTCATAAGAATCCCCCTGATAATGTAATGAAGGGCCATCATAACCTTTATCATAAATTAAACTAATAAAACTATTAAAATTTAACAAAACCTATGAATAAAAATGGGTCTACTTGGAGAAAGCATAACTTTCGCTACACAGCTCGAAAAGGTTCACTTATTACATCATTGGAATGATAATAAAATTATCTAAAGGCAATTTTCAAGAGTACCAAATTGGCCTAGAAATGCTCTGAAGGCCTCCAAAAATGCGATTTACTAAAACATATAAAATTCTGAAAATTTAGATTTTTGGTATTTTTCCTAACTATGTTCTAATCAAAATTAGTAGACCACCAAGCATTTAATAGACTCTTTTTCCCTAGTGTGAAACACATTAAGTGACTATAGGACCCAATTCCCTCCCAAAGTTTTGTAACTTTGCTCTGATACCAGAATGTAATGCCCAAAATAATCAGACAGTCACTTACTACAGCGATCAAGAAGTGGGTAACCCCTCATTGTTAAGCATCTGATCTTTGATGCAAATGATTCAGATCTGTTTACACATATCGATTACATCTTGCTGATATAACATATGCCTTTTTCAATATGGAAAATGTTATTGAATCTCTTTCTAAATTAATTGTTTCAGTTGCCAGTTTGTGAGCATATACTGAAGTGAAATACAAATCTTTAGCTTTAATATTGATTATGTATATTTCATTCAACTACAGCATATGAGCTTACAAGTTTCTTTTTCAATTTTAATAGAAGTTAATGAACATACTGAAAAAGTATAAGTTTCCAAACAACATTAATCATACTGTTCCATTGTAAGGAAATTCTTGCAATAAATCTGATTAACAATTTCGAATATAGGATCCTTTTTAGTTTTAATTTATAGATGCAAATAAAATAGAATACATAGAAATAACTTAAGAATTATTTTAACAACATTTGAATCACATAACATAGGTACATAATCTTAGCTTTTCCAAACAAGGAAATCTAATAAACGAATAGCTTAAAATCTGATTTTTATACTTTTCTATTCTTAGCATCTTACAATAATACAAATACTCAGAATTGATATAATAAGCAATTCCCAAATGTAGTTCTTTTCAACTTCTTAGAGCAACTAAAATTGAACTAACATTCTCAGTCCATGTCAAATCTAACTGACATTTATACAGAGAACTGAATTTAACATTCAGATAATAAATACAGACTTTAGGACTGATCCAAGAGATCAATAAAATGGACATAAACTCCAAGAATAACTACTAGAATAATCAATCAAATTTCCAACTCATAAACAATACAAATTCTTGATATAGAGCACAATGTAATGGAGCAAGAACTCACAACCAGATACACACTTGCACAATCTTTAGAACCTTCAACTTTAACTTTAAGCTTCAACTGAGAGTGCTTCTTCAAGCCAAGTAAGCAACCTGCAAACACAAGAATTTCTTCACATGGCCATGGAGGCTCACCTCCCAGCCAAGGCCATTACATGGCCACCCCCGAGCTTGGGGAAATAGGGAATGGATGGGTGATAGTCATACCCTAGATACAAACACACTTAACCACAATTGAAACAAGACAAGCAAAAACACTCCCTTCCTAGGCTTTGCACAAAGGATTCTAATATTTAATCCACAAATGGGTGAAGGTGGGAGCTCCCCTTATGGAGACACCATTCTTATGGAAAAATAGTAGTTTCACATATGTAACAAGCCTTCACAAGGCACTTCCAAACCAGCCTTCACAAACCACTTCCAAACCAGCCTTCACAAGGCACTTCCAACCAAACAGCTCAATCCTTGAGCAAAAACAATCTCCTTATGTCTCCCATCATCATAAGAGGTTCTCATGGTGCCCATACACCATGCACTCAAATGTAAGGGGTCCCAAATTAGGCCCTTCACACCAAGTTCTCCTTCTTCCCTCCCAAGGATGAGGTTTGAACTTGCACACCCAAAACAAGATACAATCCAAGAAGACAACAAAGATAAAAGACATAATCTCAAAAGAAAACACACAATAAAGGTTAAACACAAGGAAATAGTTTACACATACATACATACTAGCACATCCATTAAAGCATATGAACAAAAATTACAAGATAGGTACCACCAACCTTCTTCTAAGCCAAGGTTGAATTGAAGAGATGATGGTGAGCTATTCTTTACACCAAACTTGCTGACCTTCTCCAAATTTTCCAGCCCAAAATTCCCTCTGGTTTTCCTCTCACTCTCCCAATCTATCTTAGACCAAAAAAATGAACAAGTCCCTGCACTACCAAGTCTCCCTCCCCTAAAACCTTCCAACATTCTTCTCACATCCCCAAAACCAACTAGGTTTCTCAATTCTAGACAAAGTGACACTTCCCTTTACTCAAGGAATCGGATGAATTTCCACACAAGAAAAGATGAGACAACCTAGGAAGCATTACCCATTTTCGCACATATCAAAATTGGCCCATTAAGAGAGACCAAATGGTGGCCTAGGAAGGTGGGAATAGAATAATTAAGCCCCCAGGCCCATGTGCTAGCCTTGGGGCACCCAAATCCAACCTAAACTACACCCTGGGTTTCCATAGAACCTCCCAAAAACCCCAGGTAACATTGCATCCGAAAATGAATTATTGGGAACATAAAACTTGGTTCCTCAACCCACCTACCTAGCTTAGGCAAACTCAAAACCAACTAAGGAGAGGGTGGGGCCCATAATCCACTCAAGCATGCCACATCACCACAATGGTGTCAAGTGACACCTCACATAATTTACACATCACAAATACACTAGGCATGCTTAGTGGGTTGATTACATTAATATTTTCACAAAGAGAATTAAACATACATTTACAACATTATCAACCACATACACCCATGCATCACTTTGACGAATCAAAACATGTTACAATGAGGTCGTGCTCTTCTTAGAGCTGACCTTGGTTTCAAACTGATAGCACTTAGATCCATTCCTATTTCCCTGACTTATATCCATGGCCATATACCTGCACACTTACTCAAATTATCAGTATCTCATGAATATATACAAAATAAAAACATATATAAATAAATCAGTGCAGGATCCATGATAACATACAAACACGCACATACTAGCAACTGCATTACATGATTTCATCATGATTTTGAAACACATAATTAATTCCATTTCCATATACATCACATGTAATATTTAACTTAATTTTCTACTTTCTCATTTAACCCTAATTCATTTGCATACTCGATTTGTAAGACAATTAGTATCCTACTCATTTCCATTTCTATTTCATAAGTCAATTTACATCAAAATGTAAGATTCAAAATTCAATGATCTTTCTATATCATACAATCAGGATCCACATAATAAGATATACCTAACATCATCATCTGCATATTCATATAACAAAAATCATCACATAAAGCCAAAGATATGAAATCACTATAAGAGTAAATTCAATGTATATGAAAGGTGGAATATCGAGTCCTGACAATTCAACTTACAAAAAGTTCACATCTCAACCTGATATAAACTTAAATGGTAGTTTATGCGAGCATACATATCCAATTGAGACATCTCACAAATCTAAAGTGTGCATTTCTACCTACATAATTCATGACTCTGCACATCCTTCCTACTCAATTATCTACGAGAAATTACATACATAAGGAAGCAACATTTAACTTCGTTAAAATATACATCTTGTCTTATTATTATTTAATGTGCCTTACTCTAATACTATTAACTCAAAACAGGTGCTCCATTGTGCTAACATAAAATCAAATGAATACAATTAACCCTATTGAAAACATAGAGCATCCTAGAATCGTAAACACATGCACAAAGCAGCAAGACAAAGAGTACATCACAATATTGACTATTTGATCACTTAATAACATCAATAAAAAAATTCAATAACACATATAATGTCCCCAAGCCACTCAAGGCATCATAAATATGTTCTAAAATTAGATCCTACCAGAGGTACATCCTTACATGGGACCAATAATATCTTACTCAACGAGTGTGAAGGTCAAAACAACACTATCAGGATGCTTGTGATAAGAGTCAAATGATGGAGGCACTACATATATCCCCTAGATGTGAGTATCTTTTCTCCATTTAAATCATACTTCAAATCAGAATGAGCATCATGGTTGGAAAGGTTCCTGAATGTTGAAATCAGGAGGACAAAACTAGCATAAATTGGCAGCAAATCTTTGACAAGGGCATTGATTGTATCTAACATTGTAGCGGGATTCAAAAGAACTCAAATATGGCCTCCCAATCCTAATGTGCTTGTTGAGGACATGTATCCTAAAAACACATTTTAAATTAATAGTCATGAAGATTCTTGTGTAGTGCAGAACATGCTAAATCTCTCTGAAGTTGATATGCCAACTGAAGATGTAGCAAAAAACATAACTCAAATATGTCATTCTGAATCCAATTCACAAGTGGAGTGTGATTAGCCAGTAGAAAATGAAATGAAAATCATGGGCATGCCATCAGATTGAATACCACCCTCATGGTTGGTAGAAGGTAATATGAATCTAGGTGTGGAATTTCAAGGGCAAGAAGAAGATGGATCTTTCACTTTCCCTTCACCACCCAAACATATCATGTCAGGAGTTGTGCATGTTACTATGTTGAATGCGGGCTATTAGATAGTGGTATAGATGTAGATCTAACACAAGAAACATGTGAAGGTAGGAATGAGGAATATGAAATCCAATTGTCACAAGTAAGAGAGACACTAGGTTCTTAATAGGAAATGTTGTTGACCAAATTCTTAAAGCGGCATGTTCATATTATCAACCAAAAACATGACAGGGGGGTGATAATGGGATTTTCCTAAGTTAGCAATCCCAATTTCTAACATATGATGATTAAATGGAATTTCTGATGGAGTAAGAGCTAAGGAAGAAATAACTAGAGGACATAAAAGAAACAAAGAAAAAGAAGAACATAGAAAACAAGGTTGCATGCAAATTGGCAAAGGAAAAGAAGGACAAGAAGAGAAAAGAAAAAGAGATTTTGCGTAAGGAAATGGAAAGGATGAAAGAACAAGAGAAGAAGAAAAAGGATGAGAGATCATTTAAGTGAGATAAGTTAATGAAGGAATACAAGGTAGAGGAAAGGAGGCTTGAGGACTAGCATAATGATTTACAAAGAAATAAGATGTTAAACACCCCATCCAATCCCATGCTTGAAGAGCATGGCATGATGTGAGGAGATATGATCAACATAAGCATCCTAAAATTTTAAAAGCTTATAATTGTTCACCTACTTCACCATCTCTTATGTTTTCTATTGCTCATAACTATATTAGAGGGATCCCAACATATGCTGGCAGCACTGGATATTTCAATGCAATAGAAATCAGAGTGAGTAGTAGTCAAGGAACAGAAGGGGGTGAGAACATGGCTCCAATTGCAGCCTCAAGGGAATTTCCCACATCACAATTTTCGTACTTGGTTTACCCAACTTTGGGATTGTTTTGATTTCTAATTTATAGTGACAGAAAAGAAGTGGGAAAACATGTTATGAATATATGGATCTGACATACATTTTGTTTCCAAGTATGTCTTTTTTGTAAAATGTATATGTTAATACAATCTACAACATGTAATAGGATGATTGAGCCAAGATGTAACCAACAAGATTAACTAAATTTCAATGCAACAAGACTAGTTTGCATAATTTTAAAGGATAGGGTTTTTTATTGACATATATAGGGGAGAGGAGCCGGAACGTGCACACCCCAACTTCGAGGGTCTGCATAGGTCACCATGTGGACACTTTTTTTTTACCTAGTAGATCAATGATTTGGTATGTCTATATGGTATTTCAGTGCCTCAACCAGGATATGCATGGGGCCCACCACAAAAATTAATTATTTACCATCTGAACTACCAAGGTGGTCATGTTGTATTCCATCACATGGTCACCCTAACTATCATTACTTTATGCCTACACCTTACACTGCAACATTGTAGTTGGGAATTTTGTCAATGGTAAACTTGGTTGCAAAGATGTCCCACTAACCTTCAATGGGGAAGAGAAAAAACATTTAACACTAAAAGGGGAATTAGAGGAATGCAACTCCTAGTTGATAACTTGTGGAAAAGGTCAAGTGTACATTTTTTTCGTATTAGTTCAATATCTACTTGCACCAAAAGGCTCATATTTATAAAGCAACATGAAACTTGGCATTTACTATGTATCAACTCACCTTACATTCGACTAAGGGGATGCATATTCACATTTTAACTCCATTCAATGTGCTTGACTCCTCACAAATTGAGCCATGTAATATTCCTTTCTATCTCATTCATTCTAGAGTGTTTGATTGTTTTGAAGCTAGAATGTGTTCAACAAGGGTGGTTACAAGTATTGAGAGTAGGTATTGAATAGAAAAATAACACTATACCATTTGAAGAAATTTATACTCATGAATTATGTTGCAAAATCCATTCAATGTGAATGTTTGAGTGTAACAAAGTTTATCAGTACAAAGGTTTCAAATAGCACAGTGTCCTCATTCTATTTGATATTGGCAGTGTTGTGTGAACATCTATATGTATGTTTGGACACATTTAAGACCTCACACACGTATTTATTCATCTCCCCTTATCATTTACATTTGAGGTGTGAGGTATGTTTTTATGTGATAATGGAAATTGAATGTGAAAGACACTTCACTTTAGATTAGACATGGTTGAGTGCAAGAAGGTCCAAATAAATCAGACCAAAATGTTGAAAGAAATTAATTCATCTGTCACACCTTCATTAGAAAAATAAAAATTCTTATAGTATTTAGGCTAATATTTCTTAGGCTTATGCTTAGGAACTCTCTTAGAACATCTAGAAGAAAAGTTACCAATCTTATTGCAAGAAAAACATTTCAAGATTAACTTTCATTCATACTTACCTACACCTTTAGATACTCTCTTATCAATTAGGGCTTCTATCTCATCTAACTTTATTTCATCTTCTTCAATCTCTTCCAATTCCTTATCTTATCTAGATACAAACTTAGATGAACTTGAAAAACTTTCACCATAGTCATATTTTTTCTTGTCCTTAGGGATAGTAGCTTTAAATGCAAACTCAACCTTAGGTGAACTATCACCAAATTTAGTCATTCAAAATCATATAACTTATCAAGCAATGTATCTCTAGTCACAGTACATAAATTTATGATTTCTTCAATAGAAGCAACCTTGGTATCATAAGAAAGAGGCAAGGATCTCATAATATTTGAGGCAATTTCATCCTCTTCTATCTCACCACTAGTGCATCTGAATCCAATAATTAGTTCAATTACCTTTTTCACAAAAGTAGTAATGTTCTCATCTTCACTCATGCTTAGATTCTCAAGCTTTCCTGTCAGGATTTTTAGTTTTTCTCACTTCACGTGGACATCTCCTTCATGTAGACCTTATAACTTTATCCAGATCTAATGTGTTGTAGTTAACTCCATGACATTAGTTAAGGCATTGTACAAGGCTTCCTTGGATCTTATATTTTAATAAAATTTCTTCTTCTCATCAATGGTAGCATTAGAAAGATTTGCAAGAGGCTGGTAGTCTTTCTTTATTACTCCCCAATATTCTAATCCCATGCATATCAAATGTCTAATAGTTATTCATTTCCAAGATCCATAGTTTATTTCATCAAATTTCAAACTATCCTTCTTAAAATCCATCATAGATCTCCTCAAGTGGTCAAGCTCCCAAAAGAGGAACAAGATTTGATACCAATTGTTAGGAACAATGCAGCTCACACAACTTGGGGGGGAGTGAATTTTAGTTGTGCCTACAAACTTAAAATTTTAACCAACTTATAAACTTCAACACTTACAACTCAAACATAAGCAATAGAGCATAAGATCAAATAGCACCATAACATAAAATAATTTTTTTATCGTGGAAACCCTGTTAGGAGAAAAACCACGGTGGGGATCAAACCAATGAGATAGTGTACTAGAATAAGAACCTTGTTAAAGGTACAAAGGGAATGGACATGCATTCAGACTCACTACCTAGAGCTCACTGCTCAAAAAAAAAGGGGGGAAATAACCATGATAATACAACAAGGGCAACAACCCAAGGTAGACTACAATCCATTGAAGTGTGAACTAACAAATAGCATATGATATGCCAAAATAGTTCCAATGAAGCACAACTAAATGATTAATAGATTCCACTCATACCTCTACTCAACATCACTCATATATCAACTTTTCACTTTTCACACATGTTATTCACATCCTACATCCAACCAACTCTCTTTGCATTCACAAATCATTACAACTTTATACTCATCTCATCAACTTATTCCAGAAGGTTTGCCAATGACACCTTCATTACATAAATTAAATGAGTTACATAATACTCAATGATTTGATGCAAAACATGTTACTAGGGACAAAGTTAGGACCCAAAAGAACATCCTATAACATGCCACAATCCATAGATCATGCCACAAATCTTTGTAACATGCAATGTCACCAATTCAGCTAAGAATAATAGGAAACACTAACATGTTACACTAGATCATCAAATATGTTCACATAACCCAGTATGATCTAGCAAC
Source organism: Chamaecyparis obtusa (assembly GCA_027943335.1). NCBI lineage: Eukaryota > Viridiplantae > Streptophyta > Pinopsida > Cupressales > Cupressaceae > Chamaecyparis > Chamaecyparis obtusa. Next base: position 63,784 of record BSBK01005444.1, read on the forward strand.
ACGAATAGGAAACAATCTAGAAATATTAGCAAGCAACTCAGAATAGAATGACAGCAACAAAAACATCTCTAACTCAAAATCCATGAACATCTCTGTACTATTCAATACTGAATAATAACCTCTATTAATCAAGAAGAATAGTTTCCCATCAACTAAATCACAAACCACTTGAGATGAGGACACACATCCATGTTATGAACATACTACTAGGTTAGAAACTAAAGATATTTTAGAAGTTATCCACACTGATCAAAAAATAGCAACATTATCTCATCTAAAACACTAGAAAACTATCGCTAATAAATCATTTGTAACTCACTCCAAACATGCAGTGATCCTTTGCAACTTAACCAAGATTAAGTACAGACATACCTCAACATCTTTGAAATATTGCAACATCTAAAACTCACTACAACTCTCTAACCAATCATAAAACTTCACTAAATAAACCAAGAAAATTGTCCAAACTGATGTAATATATTGACATTAATGTGATGTAGGGGCATTCTAGGGTACTCGGTGAATCTGCATGGGGGGTGTATGTTTGGTCGGTGTTACTCAACTGTAGCCTTGACTGATGGCCTCGGTCATTGAAGGAAGCTCAATCACTGAAGGAACTCGGCAACCTCTGGTGCTCAGTGAAAGTGTTACTCAGTGATGCCTGTGGTGCTCAGTCGACACTGGTGCTCGGTGATGCCTGGCATGCTTGGTTATTTCACTATTGCTCGGTAGTTCTGGTTTATCGACTGGAGTTATGTGTGATTTTTTGGGCTGACTTGGTGCATTTATTGTTGGTAGCTATTGTTACAGGCTGACATGTTAGATTAAATGTTTGTAAGGCTATTTTGATGCTGACTTGTATTGAATTTAATATTTTTTGGGAGGAGTTAATGGTTTCATCCAGCCGACCTATGGCTGATGATTAGTATTTATAGGATGTTTGGGTAGATGTTTAGGGATCATCAAGAGATCGATTGGATTTCATGACTTGGAAGACTTAGCGAATCAGATCTGAGGTTCTGAAAACTGGAGTTGGCGAAGTTGTGGGAAAGATCTTGCATGATCTTGCAGATCAGATAGTTATCTGATAAGTTTGTAATTACAGAGCTAGTGGTTTGCACACTTGGAGACAAGGAGATTTCTTGGAGGCTTGTGAGCTCAAGTTTAGATCTACCTTAGGGTTTCCATCAGCTTTTGATTGTCTTCAGAGCTAAACTAGCTGAGATTGTATTGGATCTGTTTAGATCTTGCAGAATCTTTTTTTATTGTAATTGGCCCTAACCCAGAAGGCCTTACAGTCAGGCATGTTAATGAAAATCAAAGTTAAATAATTACTTTATTGTTGTGTTGTTAGTATTTTGTTGTGTTGTTCTATTGGCTGCAAGGTTTGGACTGTCCTTAACTAGATCCACCATCCTTGACTGCATCAGGTGGTATCAGAGCTGAGGGTTGATTTTGTGGAGCAAAGGTTGACCTAGCAAGGCTGATCTTCCAAAGTTGATCTGGTTGGTGAAGGGATCATATGATCTGGATTGTAGATCTATGGCACTGAACTTGTGGATCTTTCCCTAGTTGTTTGTTCAAGGTGGCAAGTTAAGATCTAACTTGTACACAACTTGGAGATTGTCGTAAGGTGGTCGGTGAGGGTTTGTTGTAGAGGGTTTTTGCATATCTTTAAGGATTCCTTTGAGGAGATTGTACCCTAGAGTTATTTCTGATCTTTGTGATACTGTTTAATCTTAGATCACAGAGAAGGTGAAATCAGATTTTAGATCTGAGATGGATTTGATGAAGAATGACATGGTCACCAAGATCATGAGATTTGTTACTGGTATACCTTAGAATGTTGGTACTAAAGATGGTTATGATGAAGCTGATGAAGACTTTGAACCTACTAGACCTAGTGGTGATGACCGGAGGGATAGATCTGGTGAAGATAGAACTGCTCGGTTACCTAGATCTGGAGCTTGGTTAAGTAGTAGTTACCGAATGGAAGTTTCTACTTTCTTTGGTACTTTGAAGCCCAAGAAATTGATTGATTGGATTGGTAAACTTGAATATTTTTTTGAGCTGGAAGAAATTGAAGATCCTCTTTAGGTGAGATTAGCACAGACAAAGTTGAAAGGACATGTTGCTCTTTGGTGGAAGGAACTATAAAGAGATAGAAAAGATGAAGGTGAAATGAATATCAATCAGTAGAGGTTGATGGTGACTAAGTTAAAAGCTAAGTTCATACCTTTTGATTATGAGCTTGATTTGTTTAAGAAGTTGCAGAATCTGAAACAAAAGGATCTGTCTATGGAAGATTATACTGAGGAGTTCTACAAACTTACTATTTGGTTTGGACATCGAGAGCTTAGTAAGGAAAAGGTAGCTCAGTATGTGAATGGTATGAGATTCAATATTCAAGATGAGCTTGGTATGCTGAAGATTGATTCTATTGAAGATGCTTATTAGTATGCTCTGAAGGAAGAAGATAAGATAAAGAGAAAACAACATAGTAATTCTTGAGGGAAGGAAAATATTGATCACTCAATGAGGGATAAACTAACTGAAATAGAAGATGAACATAAACCTGTGGAACCAAAGAAGAAGATAGGTAGAGTTATCTTTAAGGTTACTTGTTATAACTATGGAGAGGAAGGACACCATTCTTTTAGGTCTAGACAGAAGAAGCTTGGTGACCGATGAACTGCTGTGGTGAATGAGAATGAACCTAAATCTGAGAAATTGTTGCTTCGGCAAACATTGCTCAGTACAAAGGAGGAACCTTGTCAGAGGAGTAACTTGTTTAGGACCCGATGCAAGTCTGGAGGTAAACTCTATGATGTTATTATTGATAGTGGTAGTATTGATAACCTTGTTGCTGAGGACACGGTTCAGAGACTTGGGTTGAATAGAATGAAGCATCCTTTTCCTTATAGGATTGGCTAGTTACAAGATGTTCATGCTCTAGAAGTAAGAGAACAATGCTTTATTGATGTTTAGAGTGGCCAGTATAAGGATCTTGTGTTATGTGACATTGTGAAGATGAATAGTTGTGATATATTACTCGGTAGACCTTGGCAATATGATTGCAGAGCTATGTATGACTGTGTAAGAAATGTGTTTACTATTGAGAAGGATGACAAGAATTTTTCCCTGATGCCTTTGCTGGATACAACACTCGGTAGTAGAAGCATGAGTATTGGTAGCTAGGTTGAGGTTGTGGATCCAGAGAAAATGAATGATTAGTATGGAGAACAAACCTATGTGTTGTCAAGAAAAGACTTGAAGAGATAGAGAAAGATGAAATGGAAGAGTATGCAAGTTGAAAAGGTGGAGAACTTGTATGTGAAGAACCAGTTCGGGGTTTATGTGTTGAATCCTAGAAGATGTTCTTGTCACATATGAACATCTTTTTGAACCTGGGGTGTCTTATGCAGGGGCATTCTAGGGTACTTAGTGAATCTGCATGGGGGGTGTATGTTTGGCCGGTGTTACTCAGTTGCAGCCTTGACTGACAGCCTCGATCATTGAAGGAAGCTTGGTCGCTGAAGGAACTCGGTAACCTCTGGCACATGGTGAAAGTGTTACTCAGTGATGCCTATGGTGCTTGGTCAACACTGGTTCTCAGTGATGCCTAGCATGCTCGTTTATTTCACTATTGCTCGGTTGTTCTGGTTTACCGACTGGAGTTCTGTGTGATTTGTTGGGCTGACTTGGTGCATTTATTGTTGGTAGTTATTGTTATAGGATGACATGTTAGATTAAATGTTTGTAAGGCTATTTTGATGCTGACTTGTATTGAATTTAATATTTATTGGAGGGAGTTAATGGTTTCATCCAGCCGGCCTATGGCTGATGATTAGTATTTATAGGATGTTTGAGTAGATGTTTAGGGATCATCAAGAGATCAATTGGAGTTCATGACTTGGAAGACTTAGTGAATCAGATATGAGGTTCTGAAAGCTGGAGTTGGCAAAGTTGTGGAAAAGATCTTGCATGATCTTGCAGATCATATAGTTATCTGATAAGTTTGTAATTGCAGAGCTAGTGTTTTGCACACTTGGAGACAAGGATATTGCTTGGAGACTTGCGAGCTCAAGTTTAGATCTACCTTAGGGTTTCCATCAGCTTCTAATTGTCTTCAAAGCTGAACTAGCTGAGATTATATTGGATCTATTTGGATCTTGTAGAATTTTTTCTGATTGTAATTGGCCCTAACCTAGAAGGCCTTATAGTCGGGCATGTTAATGAAAATCAGAGTTAAACAATTACTTTGTTGTTGTGTTGTTGAGTATTCCACTATGTTGTTCTATTGGCTGCAAGGTTTGGATTGTCCTTAATTGGATCCACCATCCTTGACTGCATCACAATGTCAGCACATATATGCAATATATCCCCACACATCTTGGCATTTTTCTTTCACTAAGTTTTGGATATGCTTCCATGCATTTATTTCCTCTTTATGGTGAGAATTATAGCATTGACATGGTATACAATTTTTTAGCCTTTGGGTTTATGATTTATGGGGATCAATTTGAATTTTTTCTAATTTTTTAATATGTCAATGAATCACTATATTCTCTTTGTGTAAAGAATAGTAAGCTTGAATTCTCTTTTGGGCTTGTCGTCTTTCAAAATCTACTTGTCAGGAATCAACTTGACTTTTCCCTGTGCCAGATTCCATGATATGTATTCTAGAAATGGTAAGTTAAATGACTAAAAATCATTACTAAATAGTACAATGTAAATGAAACGTGCAATATTTAAAGTTATAAACTCTTCATTTACAAAAAAAATTAATAAACACATCCAAAAGATGATTCTACATATACATAGGAAAAATATCCAAATTCGAAGCCTGGGCCAAAATTAGATTTTTGATTGATGATATCCAAGTAAGGGACTATTATAATAATAAACGCTAAACAAATTTAATACATACCATACAATAAAGTATGTTTAAGATTATTTAATAACAATAATAATTTAGTTTTCTCTCATGATACTCTAAAACCTGTTGCACCTGGAAAGACTTTTTTGTTCTTCCTTTACCTCAAAATTGAAAGGCTTCCCTGCTACGAATACTTAAAAATAGATCTATCCATTCTTCTAATAAGCAAGATTACCTCATTTGGGTAGCCTCAAACTCGGGTCATTACACAGTTAAGAAGGGGTGTGAGTTTCTTAATTACCAGGGTCTTCAAATCTCGTCAAATCATTAATTTTTTCTACCCCAAGTAGGGTTCATCATATGGATATCCTTAAAAGAAAGAATTCTAACTACAAAAAATCTTTCCCAACTTGGAATTGCAACAAATTTTAATTACATCCTTTGTAACTCGATAATAGAAATTTCGGATCATCTTCTAGTGAAATATAAATTCTCCCAGACATGTTAGGAATGGTTGAAGGATAAACCAAATAGATATCCCCTCTACCAAACACACTTCATATCTTTTTAATAGTTGGCCTCTCCTTTTTTAGGACTCTTTCTTTTCCTATAATTGGAGAATTGCTCCTCCCATTTTGATTTGGAGCCTTTGGTGGGAGAAGAACAAAAGAATTTTTAGAAAGACATCCCAAATAGTGGATCAAGTGATTGAAAGTATTGAAATCTCAATATGTGAAAATGTCAAATCTTTTACCATTGCTAAAAAATATTTATCTTCTACCATTTCCTCTTGGGACTCAAAATTGCTCTTAATTTGGGATAAATTATCTCTTTTGTTTAAAGGAATGTTTTTGAGAAATACTCACCACAAGATTGATCAAAAAGCAATCAAATGGAAGCCCCCTCCACTTGGTTTCATCAAATTAAATTTTGATGGCCCTAATAAACACAACCCTAGCCCATCAAGTATGGGTTGTGTTCTTATAAATTCTCTTGTCCAAATCATTTAACTAAATCATACAAGATTCTAGATGGATCCAATAACATAGTGGAAGCTAGAGCATTACTACAAGGTTTAAAGTTGGAAAAGAACCTTTCTATCTTTGATTTGGTAATTGAAAGTGATTCATTGACAAAAATCAATGTCTTGAGCCTTCAACAAATATCAAATTGGAAGCTCAAGTAAATTTTCACTAAGTCTTGGGAATTATTAAAAAAAAATCAATCATTTCAAATTTGTCATTGTTAGAGAGAGGGAAACAAACTTGCAGACTTCCTTGAAAACTTAGGCAATGAGTTGTCTTCGGGGTAAAATTAATTCACTCAAGAGGAATTATCATCTCATCAAGATATTGTATCTGAGTTGACCAAGGATGGTTCTTTTTTTTTTTTCCTAACTTATGTTTATTTCTTTGTGCAGATGGAAAATTTTATTTTATATTGAGAAAATCTTATTTGTCTAAAGTTCATGTTGAAAAATACTCCTTCTAGAAATTTGTTGTTTTCACATATGCTTCATTGGGAGTCCTCTCAAAAACCTTTGTCCCTAACTATGGTTTCATCCCCTCTAATTTTTACTTGTCTTTCATGCTTGTGACATTGGAAGCTACTAATATGACTAGCACATGGGTTTCTTTCCTAGCAGCAAGTTGTCCCTCTTTCTTCTTATTTCAATGATTCCATTTTAGGTGTTAGTGTTATTTTAGGATGGAAATTCTCACATGGTAGCATTTCCCTCTCCTTCACTTGAACTATTCCTTGCTAATGGTGCAAATTTTTAGTTCTAGAATATTTCTTTTGGTAGTTTTGTTGCTATTTCAGGCTGGAAATGCTCACATGGATGTGTTGTTCTCTTCTTCAGTTGAAGTATTCCTTTTTAATGGCACAGATTTTTACCTATTTGAGAGTGATTCTTTTGGCAGTTTTGTGTGAGATACAAATTTTGAGCTTGCTTACTCATCAATTTGTTCAGCAATACCCCTTTCCATTATCTGCATTTAAGGTTCCTTAGGAATTACCCTTGCATCAATCATTTCTATGAACATGTGCAGTCCCACGAATGACAACTTTGCTTTTTTGTCTTGTTCACAACAATTGGGTTGAGCATTGCTCCCCTCTTGTTCTTTTTTATTTATGGTTTTCTCAAGTGGCATCCAAAGTTCCATCTTCGGACCCCTTTTTCTTATGTATTTATTTTAAAATCTCAATATATTATACACTCATGTGTTTTGCTTAAAAAATAAATTATTATTTATAACAATAGATTAATTTATAATAATTATATTTAACACAGTACTAACATACAAAATATTTGATATATATTAAAATAATTAATATTATATAAATTTATTAATCGTTATATAAAGAATATAATATATATCACTAACAAATAAATATTTAAGTCAAAAATTAAATGATGACAATAAAGAATAATACAAAATATTAAAAATATATTATTAAATTATTTGATTTCTCTTTAAGTTTTCTAAGGACAATACAACTTAAACATATCTTCTCTGTCATTAAAACCAACATTCACATGATTTCCCTTCTTTAATTGTAGTCACGATTAACTTAAATGTAATTAGACACATGGAACATATAATACTAGTTTTTCTTTCACTTATTAGTACTTGCCGATAGGCTAAGCAAGTACTATTGTATCACTTTTTGGATTGTGAGCCTTAACTAGTGATTAAATGAGTTTTTTTGGACCAATCTCATCAATTAAATTTAAATATATTTCTCATTGTGTGAAAAAAATTATATTTTCTATAGTTGACACGTACATTTTTTAAGTTAATAAATTGTAAAAATTATTTATTGATGATATGATTTGTTAAAAAAAATTGAGTCTTATACATGAAATTACCTAAATATACAACAATTTTAATTCCACCTTTTTAGCTATATTGCGTAAATTTAGCCATTTATTCTGGTTTTGCTCACATGAACAAAATTTAAAATTAATAATTTATGACATTTATAAATTTTGAATGGTATTATATTTTTAAAAATGGAAATAGTTTTCAAAAAATATTATATTTATAGTTATGTATATTGTAATTCTATTTTTGTGTTATTTCAATTCTAATTATGTATAATGTAATTTGAATGTTTGTTAATGAGTATTTTAATTGATATTTTAGTTATATTAAGGTAGATATTTTTTATTAGTTAGATTTAAAGAGAAGACAATAGGTGTATAGCACAACCTAAATGTGTATTATAATTATTAATAAAAATAATTATATAAATATAACTATTATAAAATACTAATATTGCTATAATCAATCTACATCATATTTATTATTACATAATTAAATATTCAATATATAGCAAATAAATTATTATAATTATAAATTATAGATTATAATTAATTACAAAACTAAAGGCAAGTACTAGCCACTAGGTGGCACTTGTTTATTTATAGTTATTAGTAGTACTTGCCCTTTGGCTAACTACTATTGTATTGAGTTATGACTTTGCTACATTAACTAATTAGTAAAATATATTGTTTGTACCAATCATAATTTAGTAGATATTTTATTTTGTTAAAAATTTAATATTTTTATATATTTGAAAAGTAGTTTTTTTAACTTTATAATTTCTAAAACATATTTTTTTATCATATTATTGGCTATATCAATTTGAATCTTATACACAAATTTTTTAAATGTAAAATTAAAATTATTTAAATGACAATTTTTTAGCCATATTACAATATTATAACCACTTATCTTGGTCAAACTTGTAGGGAGTCAATTTTACCCTACACAAAAGTGTCTCAAATAATTACACTCTCCTTTTATTTTCTAACATATTGAAACTGAAGAGGTGAAAACAAATATCAAGAATTAAGGTGGAGGCATTGGCTAGATGCTTCTCTCAAAAAAAAATTATATTCATAACTATAATTTATGACATTTTATATAGTAAATTCAAGTTGTGAGTTACAATTCAAAAATTTTATTTTATTTTTTTCATTTTGGCATTTTATAAATTTAAAATATAAGTTATAATTAAATTATTTTATTTTATTTTTTCTAATCAATTCTTTTTGGTCAAAATGTATACTCATTTTATTAATTATAAAAAGAAGTATACATTGAACCCAATTCAAGAGAGCAGACCAACAAGAAAGAACTGGGTAAAGAAAACCTTAGAATGTTGCTCCTGATATAAAACCTAAGAACTAAGACACTTTTACAATAGTATTGAAAACCCCACCCAAAACCCCTGAAAGATGCCCAATATTTTAACCCAAGATTACATTCGAGTACACAACATCAGTTTCCTGAAAAAAAAAAAAAAGCAAAAAGCAAAAAGGTGCTCATCATTTTGGTGACCATCAACAATGGCAGAAGTAGTGTCATGTGGGAGGAATCTAATACAAAATGTCCAACCAATTAGCCATGACAGGCAACCAAAAACCTCGAGGCCCACCCGATGAAATCCTCCAACAAGTAACATTCCAGTAAAAAAAGTGAATACCATGCCTCTAATGTAGCCAAGAAGAAGAGGAAGAAGCGGCTTTCAGATTAACAGCAGCTCGACACATGATTCTCATCTAGTGAAGCCAAATTTGAAAAAAAATTCAGCATAGATCTAGCTATAAGAAAAAGAGAAAACAATACTTGCAGAAATAAAAAAAATAGAGCTGCACAAAATAAAAATATGATTGATTACATTGTGCTCAAATTCATCTACTACAAAGCAAATCATGAGGATTTATACAAAGTTTAATCACTTCATAACATAAGAAATCACAATGAGTGCACAAAATCCTCAGTCACACTGTTTGGATTGAACATGTATAGCCTCTCCTCTACAAATAACGGATTAGAACAAAATGTCAAAAAAGTGATTAGAAAAATTCACGGAGTGGAACTCAAGGTGAGAATTGGAGTTAGAATTAAACACTAACACCCCCCCTTAAGTCTAACTAAGGAGAACAAGAAACTAATGAAAGAAAAGATGTAGCTGAAAAATCCTTTGTGTCAAGAAAATCATGGACATCTGTCAAATGATAACCACCATAGTGTTGAATGAAGAGATTCCTTTGAAACCAAAATGAAGATCAGAATCAATCTGTATGAGTGCTCGTAGCGACACTACTCGAACCATGAATAGATGGCAAGAAGACAATAATCTACATATGTGCTCCCAAACAATGAATAGATGGAAAACAAAGGCAAAACATCTATCATTCAAGGATGCAGATGACACAAAAATATGTATGAGTGACTCTATCGACACTACTCAACTATGCAAGAATAAAGTGCTGGTTGAAAGTACAGGTGCCAATTGTCTATACAATTGATCAACTATGGAAGCAAAAAACCATCAACATGAGTAGTAGAAAAAACCCTCCATAATGTTGAAAAGAGAGGCATGACAAGTCCACTAACCAGATGTCACTAAAGAGGAAAAGAAGGCAAGGCCCATGCGAAGAGAGCATGGCCTTGACCCATCTTTGATGCAGAATTCGATTCAACCTCTATTGCCATAATCGTTGGATATAAGCCTCTACTTGTGGGCCAAAGTAGAATTTGTGGCATGCATTAGAAATAGATGAATGGCATGAGAATGACAGAGGCTGAAAATTTCATTCTTCAAACTCAAATGTTCTTTACCTGCAAAAGAAAAACATGCATTTCTCCTTCCTAGCACCTAAGCTCTGATACCATGAAAAATTTTGCAGCATAGATCTAGCTATAAGAAAAAGAGAAAACAATACTTGCAGAAATAAAAAAATAGACCTACATAAAATAAAAATATGATTGATTACATTGTGCTCAAATTCATCAGAAAGCAAATCATGAGGATTTATACAAAGTTTAATCACCGCATAACATAAGAAATCACAGTGAGTTGCACAAAATCCTCAGTCACACTATTTGGACTGAACATGAATATCCTCTCCTCCACAAATAACAGATTAGAATAAAATGTCAAAAAAGTGATTAGAAAAAATCACGGAGTGGAGCTCAAGGTGAGAATTGGAGTTAGAATTAAACACTAACACCTCCCCTTAAGTCTAACTAATGAGAACAAGAAACTAATGAAAGAAAAGATGCAACTGAAAAATCCTTTGTGTCAAAAAAATCATGGACATCTATCAAATGATAACCACCATAGTGCTGAATGAAGAGATTCCTCTAAAACCAAAATGAAGATCAAAATCAATCTGTATGAGTGCTCGCAGTGACACTACTCGAACCATGAATAGATGGCAAGAAGACAACAATCTGCATATGTGCTCCCAAACAATGAATAGATGGCAAACAAAGGCAAAACATCTATCATTCAAGGATGCATATGACACATAAATATGTATGAGTGACTCTATCGACACTACTCAACTATGCAAGAATGAAGTGTTGGTTGAAAATATAGGTGTCAATTGTCTATACAATTGATCAACTATGGAAGTAAAGAACCATCAACATGAATAGTAGAAAAAACCCTCCATAATGTTGAAAAGAGAGGCATGATAGATCCACTGACCAGATGTCACTAAAGAGGAAAAGAAGGCAAGGCCCATGTGAAGAGAGCATGGCCTTAACCCATCTTTGATGCAAAATTTGGTTCAACCTTTGTTGCCATAATTGTTGGATACAAGCCTCTACTTGTGGGCCAAAGCAGAATTTGTGGCGTGCATTCGAAATAGATGAATGGCATGAGAATGACAGAGGCTGAATTTTTTTTTTTTTAAACTCCGATGTTCTTTACCTGCAAAAGAAAAACATGCATTTCTCCTTCCTAGCACCTAAGCTCTGATACCATGAAAAATTTTGCAGCATAGATCTAGCTATAAGAAAAAGAGAAAACAATACTTGCCAAAATAAAAAAATAGAGCTGCACAAAATAAAAATATGATTGATTACATTGTTCTCAAATTCATCAAAAATTAAATCATGAGGATTTATACAAAGTTTAATCATAACATAAGAAATCACAGTAAGTTGCACAAAATCCTATTTGGACTGAACATGAATAGCCTCTCCTCCGCAAATAACGGATTAGAACAAAATGTCAAAAAAGTGATTAGAAAAAATCACGGAGTGAAACTCAAGGTGAGAATTGGAGTTAGAATTAAACACTAACAAAACTGAGTGTGTCCTCTGAAGAAGCATAAGAAAGTTCATCCACAAGGGAGAGGTGGTCCTCCTAACAAGTCTCAACTACCTGAAGAGGAGAGAAAGGAAGAATGGCATCCCCGATGTAATGGTCCAAATGAAACATCAAAGTCCAAATCGCCATGAAGTAATCAAGTGAAGGATCAATCACATGTAGGTTTGTAGTGTGCATCATCCTCCCAGATTCTTGAGTGATGAAATTCAAACCTCCATCTTCCAGACCATCTCTAACCACAGAAAAAACTTCTCTATAACAATTTTTAGCCATAAATGTTTTAAAATCCAAGTTTTCAACAATGGGAGAAAAACTAGTATCTAGCTTATGAGATTGGAGAAAGAAAATTAAAATGTCTGCGTCATAGATTTCAGAGTTTAAAACCTTCTTTGCAATGTTAAAGACAAATTAGCATCAAGAGCTAAGTCCATTATAACCGTAAGAATTCTATAAGCCAACTCCATCAGGAGAGCAGACGGGTGAGAATTGAGCCATTCTAACCCCAATAAAGTCTAGATAGAAACTTCAATGTGAGCACACAATATACTAAAAACCAAAGCAAGTTTCTCAGAATCATACAATAATTCCTAGTCTCCCATTGCAATTGGAAAGTTGAACTCTGTATGACACCACAACACCAGCAGAAGAACCGTGACCACACAAACAAATAAACAATGTAGTTGAGAGAAACTGTAAATCAAAAACAAAAATAAATACCAGTGCCATCGGATGAGAAATAAAATCAAGTAATTGGCATGAGTGATTTAAATACAAAGCATTTAAAATGATTCAATCCAGGATAAATTTACCACCAAAACATACGTGAGTGATGCAAGCACATAATTTTGTAACTGTAATGCCTAGTGGATTTTGGGCAATGCCCAAAATCCACCAGGCATTACACAGCTTAATTTAACTCTTAATCATGTCCTAATGTCTAGTTTAATTCAGTAAACAAATAATCTTTAAATGACAATTTAACATTAAAACTTTAATTTCTTTACAGAATTTACAGAGAATGAGATGTAATTTTATCATCATATCAAATTTCAAAACTAAACATTTTCAAACCATAACAGTTTCATGTACATAATGTAGGAAACTGAATTAAATTTCATTTATAGATACAATAATTTAACTTTTAAGGAAGCATTAATCTTACTATGAATAACTTTGAAATACAACTGATAGTAAATCCTTCTTCCAAGAGGATAACATGTAAGCCTTAATTACAACTTTTTCACTATACAATTACAATATCTTAGAGTACATTATGAGTAGAACAAGCTTACTTAAAACTCAATACAATAGTAACGTTTCTTTAAAAATTCTTTCTTTCAACTTGATCTTGTAACCTCAAACTTGAACTTCATCTTCACATCATGCCTAAACCTACAACACAAAGGCTTTTATAACATGGCCATGGAGGCTCACCTCCCAACCTAGGCCATTTCATGGCCACCCCCGAGCTAGGGGAAACAAGAATTGGATGGGTTACAAATAAATATCACATACATAAACATTCAACCACAAATTGGAAACAAATCATGCACAAATGACTCCCTTCCCAAGCTTGCACAAAAGATTCCAAAATTGGATCCATAGATGGGTGAAGGTGGAAACCTCTCATATGGAGACACCTATCTTATACCAAACAAGAATTTCAATATATATCACATGCCTTCACAAGGCCCTTCCAAACATATAACTCAAATTCATGAGCATCAACACATCCCTTATAGCCCCCAAACAAACATAAGAAGGCCCTCAAGGATGCCCATACATCCAAGTTCTCAAACATAAAGAATTCCCAACTAGGCCCTTCACCCCAAGTCCTCCTCAAATCCTCCCAAGGATGAGGAGTAAACTTGTACACCCATAAACATGAGACAAATCAAGAAGACAAAATAAGATTGAAGTCAAAAACTCACAATGAAACCACTCAATACAAGATTCACACACAAGTTACTACAATTTACAAATTTCACACAACCACATTTTTTTCAATGCATATACAAAATAATTACATGATAGAACCACCAACCTTATCCTAAGTAATGGAAAAATGAAAAGTTGAAGAAGAGCTTCCCTTAATTCCTTGCTTGCTTCCTTCGTTCAAACTACTAGCAAATCTCTCTAGTCCTCCTCTCACTCCTCAATTCTAACATAGACAAGATCATGAAGACTAATTCTTAAGCCTCTATCTCCTAAAGACACTCAAACATTCCTCTTTCATTCCCTCTTCCCAAAACAAATTAGGTTTATAGATACTAGATAAAATGACACCTTCCCTTGCTATAGAAATGGGATAAAATTCAACACATGGAAAAGTGAGGCAACCTAGAGAACAATACCATTTTTGTCATAACCAAAAATGGCCCATTTTGAGAGACAAAATGGAGACTTAGGGAATTGAAAATAGTTGAAATAGGCCCCATAACCCATGTACTAGACTTTGGGCACTAAAAACCAACCTTAACTATACTCTGGAACTCCACATAGCCCCTCAAAAACTTCAATTAAACTTGCATCCGAAAATGGAGCATTGATAACATAAATCTTGGTTCCCTAAACCACCTACCTAGCCTAGGAATACTCAAGACCAACTAAGGAGAGGGTGGGGTCCATATTCCACTCAAGCATGCCATATCATCACAATGGTGTCAAGTGACACCTCACATAAGTACACATCACATAACACACTTGGCATGCTTAGTGGACAAATTACATTTATATTTTCATAAAATAAAATTTACTTTCAAACATGCATTTAGAAATATTATCAACCACATACATACATGCATCACATTTACGAATAAAATCACATTACAACGAGGTCATTCTCTTCTTAGAGCCGACCTTGGTTTCAAACTGATTGCACTTAGATCCATTCTTGTTTCCCCGTTTTAATAACTATGGTCACAACCTGCACACTCAATTCAAATGTTAGTATCACATAAATCCAATGCATATATAATCATATCAAACATGAAATAGGTACAATAATAGCATCTATACTCAATACATAAAGAAACTGCATATCGTGAATCATAAACATATTCCTAAGTTAACCATTGAACCATTGCACTATCAATATTTACTATTCTATAAGATAACGTAACAAATGCAAAATTCAGAATGCATATATCA
Source organism: Chamaecyparis obtusa (assembly GCA_027943335.1). Taxonomy (NCBI): domain Eukaryota; kingdom Viridiplantae; phylum Streptophyta; class Pinopsida; order Cupressales; family Cupressaceae; genus Chamaecyparis; species Chamaecyparis obtusa. The sequence continues at coordinate 78,950 of BSBK01005444.1, forward strand.
TAAGGTAAGCATGAAACCATTACAAGCATATAAAGAGTATGACTAATATCATCAGCATAAATAATAACCATCTCATAAGGTATAATGATAGGAAAACTAAATCCAAGATACATCTAGTGTCTCTAAACAAAGTATCAACAAGGTAAACCAAATGTCAAAACAATAACCGAGCTAGTATGGGTCGAGGTGGGACCTCACATCCTCCCCCCCTAGGCATGAACTTCCTCTTGGAGTTCATCGAATAGATGGGGGTACTGATCTCTCATTTATGTTGTGTCCTCCCAAGAAGCTCTGAGGCTGTCAACATCTGACTGCTGACTGGATGACTCAAGGGACAATCTCTTGCAATGTGCCCCATGGCACCACATGTATAACATGGTCCTCTAGCCTGGAACTGACTCCCCTAAATTCTAGACTGTTGCTGCCCACTTGTCATACCAAATCTACTGAAGTCATCTCTGGATGACTGAATTTGAGCTCCCCGGTCACGTTGGGGACTGCGCTAAGACTGTTGTTGCTGTTGTGGTGTGTTGGAGTTCTCCTGATTTCCCTTCTAGTGGGATTTCTGGAAACCAGAGTACTATGGTACGAAACTATGGTTTTGTGACCTGTCTTGTGCATAATGAAACCTATTATGGATCTCTTCAGCAATCATGGTCCTCTCTACTGTATCACAAAAGTCACCTGATGGTACCATCCGTACTCTGTCAGCTATGGCATAGTTCAACCCCTTAATAAAGTGGTTGACCTGGAGTTTCTCATCCTTCATGTAATCAACATAAGGAAGGAGCTCAAGAAACCTACACTAATACTGTGCTACTGATAGTCCTCCCTGCTGTAGGTCATGAAACTCATCAATGCGACACTGTCTAATGCTCTGACATAGATCAAGCTTGAAATCTCACCACGAAGGTCTCCCGTGTGAGGGTATCTATGACAAGATGACTCTTATATTCCTCCTATCTCCACCATGTAGAGGCAGTCCCCCTCAGCATGTGAACTGCAATTTGTGCCTTAAGGTTTCTCTCATAAGGGTGCAACCCAAAACATCTCTCAAGGCTAAAAATCCAATCCTTAGCATCTTCTCCATCCGTGGATCCTGAAAAAGGTGGTGGCTCAAGTTGTAGGAGGTTTCTGATCTGGTCCCCTATATCATGGGGCACTCTCGGTACTATCACTGGTGGTGGCTCTGGCATGTGTACAGACTTGTCCCCATGATCTACCAGCTCCTCTACTCGTCTAGGTGGACTCCTACTCCGCTCCTGGACCTCGGCCTGCTGGCCTCTCGGAGGCAATCTATCCATAATTATATCAACCAGATTCTGTAATGCATTAAGAATGTCCTGGTTGGGATTAGGTGGTGGTACAAGAGGAAGCCCTTGCACATCACCTACTCCCCCCGCTGTACATTCATCTTCCTCTATTGCCACACGGCCGCCTCTAGATCTCCACCCACGTTGGTGAGCACTACACGTGACTGGAGGCATCTTACTACTGGCTTCGCTTAACTAAGGTTTTCCCTGAAAGGATGTACGTCTTAGAAAGGACAATATGATCTCTACTAGCATGACATAATATACATTCATAAAGTCGAAGAAGAGAAAACCCTATACTTCTTTATATATATAAGTATAAAATTTATTTTGATTAAACAAAACTCTAATGTTTATATGAGTAATTCATTAATTTTCAAAAAATTTCAACTTAATTTAGGTTAAGCTGTAATGCTATTTTTACGATGACCAGTATACTGGCCACATATATTGGCCCCATAAAAATAACATTAGCCAGCTTTAAATTAACTAGTTTTTAACTAAAAACTTTAAATTACACTTTATTTCATATTAATCTCAAAGGTATATAAATAAAATATGAACATATAACGCGACACCTAGGCATCTTAATTACTTAATCTTACCCCTAAGGGTTATCAATAGATTAGAATAATTTTTCCCTTAAAAATACATTATTAATTATTTAATTAATAATTTGCATGATAAATTTACCAAAAGGTTTATAAAGTCTATCGGGGTTAAACATACACCACAACTAAGGTTACACATACCATTGGCTTGATACGAAACTAAAACAGAAAACCTAGTCACCTATCATCACATAGGGGAATCATGACATGCGCTGGCGTGCCTAAAACTTAAATTTTAATTGTGAATAATATTATTATAAAGATATTTTAATAAAACTCTCAACATTAGCATTTTTAAATGATGTTATTATTTATTTCTTAAATATTAAATAAAAAGATTATGTCCCACTTGGTAAATAAAACACACCAATTTTATTTACCCAAAGGAAAGATAATAAAGCTATAAAATCCAAAACATCTCAAAATAAATAAATAAATAAAAATAAAAAAGAATCTTAGGATTCCCACCCACTAAATTAAAAAATTAATTTAAAAGAAAAATCCACTTGACCCCCCCCCCCAAAAAAAAATCCTACCATTATATAATTTCCCAAAGCATAATTCTCTCAAAAGAATATATTTATTTAGAAATAGAAGTGATTTTTTTTATTTTTTTATTTTTCTTTAAAAAAAAAAAAGAAAAGCCACTTAACATTAAAATATTTAAAAGAAACCTAAGTAGAAAAAATGATTTAATAAAAAAAAATAAACAATAAAGAAATAAAACAACCTCAAATTTATTAAAATATAAAGTGTCAATCTAAAATCACATAACTTATTTAAACTATAAAAAAAAAAATCTAAAGAAAAATATAAAATAAAGTGTCATTTTAATTTGAAATAGAATAAATAAAAGAATAAAAGAAATGAGCATCCTAAAGTGGGCAACCCTAACCCTAATTCGAAATTAGGGTTAGGCCCCACTTAAAAGTATGGGAAAACCCTAAATTTTCTCATTTCTTTCATTTTCTTTTGCAGGGTTTGAGGAGTAGCTATGAGATGGAGAAAAATTTCTTGAGTGTTCTCACATGAGAACAAGTGTGTATATGCACACCTTGGGTGTGCATATACACATATTCTCTTGCGAGAATAAGTGTATACAGATCTACCTAGGTTTCTTCAAACCCTCATAGGAAGGAACCTACAACAAAGTTGAAGGAAACCCATTATTTCCTTTTTAGCCACATGTTGTTCCTTTTATATTTTTTAAAATCTCTGCAGATAGTCTAGGTTTCATTCTAAATCCAAATGTGTTTATGTCCTCTTTTCTTAGATCTAGTATATTTCATTTTATGATTACAGATTTACATGAGTTTCTAAACAAGAAGAGCTGGGATTTACATTCATCTGTTAGTTTACAGGTCTGGGTAACTTCCCTTTTCTCTTATTTCAAATGTATGCATGAATATTTTATTTTATTTTCCAACGAAACTAGGGTTTTGTATGCTTTTTAGTTTTCTTTTCTTTTTTTGTCCAAATTAGAGTAGATTTTTTTTTAAAGCTACTAGATTAAATCTCTGGTTTTTTTTTTTAAATATCAAAGTTTATTCCTATAAACAAGCATATATATATTTTTTTAATTTTTTTTACATTAATAATAATTTTCTTTTAATCTAGGGTTTCTCATACCCTAGCCAGAACAGAGCCGACTGCCATGGCCGTCCTTGGCCTCTGAACCCGGCTGCATTTTCTTTTTCCCTGCGCTTGCGTGAGAGGGGGGAGAACGGTGCTGCAAGCAGAACCTCGCAGGTGCTGCATTGCAGAGCCGCCGATTGCGGTGGAGGAAGGTAGAGGGAGGGATAGGGCTCGGCCCTCCCCTCAACACCTTTTTAAAAAAAAATTAACGTTATTTTTTTTTAATTAAAGTTTTTTTTGGTTTAATAAAATTTTTAGTTTTATTTAATATTAATATAAGCTCAATTCATAATTATATATATATATATATGTATATGTATATATACTATTATATTTATTATAAGGTATGGTAAGTAAATTATGTTTTATTTAATTTATATAAGAAGTTTATTTAACAATTCAATTATATTATATATATATATATATATATATATATATATGAAAATATATATTATAAGATATGGTAAATACATTTTCTGAACAATATGAACTGCTTATAAATTATTCTGTTTAGTATACATGCATTGATTTTTTTTTTGTACTACTAGTGTGCAAAATTAAAGAATAGAAATGAATAAATTTACATGTAGTTTCTCATTAGATAATATCATATGGAAACTATATAAACTTTTATAAATGTCGGGTTACTTTTATAAATATTTAGGTACAGATTTGTCCATGATATACAAAATTTTCTATCTAATTAGAAGATTAGTAATTGCACATTGGATAGATAACATTGCACTCATATAAGCTTTTTTTTTTTTTTTCAAAATAAACCAGATTTTAATTTACTACCAGAATTCCTATCTACTGTACTAATAAATAAGATTATAATTTTCTAGTGTACTAACAAATCAAATTACAATTACAAACATGGAATAATATTAGAAAGTAAGTAAAATCATTATAAACTAGTAAAATCATTATAAACTTATCACTTGGGTCAGATTTCCCCTTTTTCCTAACATACTATTTTCTTTAATTTCAACAGCAAAAGTATTGTAGGGACTTAGGTCACTTATCATAATTCATTTACTCATTTTTTTGCAGTCTATTAATTTTCAATTTACTAATAGGCCAGATTTTGTTAGATTGGAATACTAAATCAGAATAAAATTTGCAAGGAATTGTACATAACAGTTTAAACTAAATTAAAATTCATTTATAGATACAGTAATTTAACTTTTAAGGAAGCATTAATTTTACTATGAATAACTTTGAAATGCAATTGATAGTAAATCTTTCTTCCAAGAGGATAACATATAAGTCTTAATTACAACTTTTTCACTATACAATTATAATATCTTAGAGTACATTATGAATAGAACAAGGTTACTCAAAACTCAATACAATAGTAACATTTCTTTTAAAAAAAAAAATTTCAACTTGATCTTATAACCTCAAACTTAAACTTCATCTTCACACCATGCCTAAACCTGCAACACAAAGGCTTCTACAACATGACTATGGAGGCTCACCTCCCAGCTTAGGCCATTTCATGGCCACCCCCGAGCTAGGGGAAACAAGAATTGGATGGGTTACAAACAAACATCACATACATAAACATTCAACCACAAATTGAAAACAAATCATGCACAAATGACTCCCTTCTCAAGCTTGCATAAAAGATTTCAAAATTGGATTCATAAATGGGTGAAGGTGGAAACTTCTCATATGAAGACACCTATTTTATACCAAACAAGAATTTCAATATATATCACATGCTTTTACAAGGCTCTTCCAAACATACAACTCAAATTCATGAGCATCAACTCATCTCTTATGAGCTCCAAACAAACATAAGAAGTCTTTCAAAGATGCACATACATCCAAGTTTTCAAACATAAAGAATTCCCAACTAGGCCTTTCACCCCAAGTCTTCAAATCCTCTCAAGAATGAGGGGTAAACTTGCACACCCATAAACATGAGACAAATCAAGATTGAAGTCAAAAATTCACAATGAAATCACTCAATACAAGATTCACACACAAGTTACTACAATTTACAAATTTCACACAAGCACATTTTTTTCAATGCATATACAAAATAATTACATGATAGAACCACCAATTTTATCTTTAATTCCTTGCTTGCTTCCTTCCTTCAAACTACTAGCAAATCTTTCTAGTCCTCCTCTCACTCTTCAATTCTAACATAGACAAGATCATGAAGACTAATTCCTAAGTCTCTATCTCCTAAAGACACCCAAACATTCCTCTCTCATTCCCTCTTCCCAAAACAAATTAGGTTTATAGATACTAGAGAAAATGACACTTGCCCTTGCTATAGAAATGGGATGAAATTCAACACATGGGAAAGTGAGGCAATCTAGAGAACAATACCATTTTTGTCATAACCAAAAATGGCCCATTTTGAGAGACAAAATAGAAACCTAGGGAATTTTAAATAGTTAAAATAGGCCCCCTAACCCATGTACTAGACTTGGGGTACTAAAAACCAACCTTAACTACACCCTGAGACTCCACATAGCCCCTCAAAAATTTCAGTTAAACTTGCATCCGAAAATGGAGTATTGATATTATAAATCTTGGTTCTCTAAACCACTTACTTAGCTTAGGAATATTCAAGACCAACTAAGGAGAAGGTGAGGTTCATATTACACTCAAGCATGTCATATCATCACAATGGTGTCAAGTAACACTTCACATAAGTACACATCACATAACACACTTGACATGCTTAGTGGAGAAATTACATTTATATTTTCACAAAATAAAATTTACTTTCAAACATGTATTTACAAACATTATCAACCGCATACATACATGCATCACATTTACGAATAAAATTACGTTACAACGAGATTATTCTCTTCTTAGAGCCGACCTTGGTTTCAAATTGATTGCACTTAGATCCATTCTTGTTTCTCCGTTTTAACAACCATGGTCACAACCTGCACACTCAATTCAGATGTCAGTATCGCATAAATCCAATGCATATATAGTCATATTAAACATGAAACAGGTACAATAATAGCATCTATACTCAATACATAAAGAAACTGCATATCGTGAATCATAAACATATTTCTAAGTTAACCATTGAACCATTGCACTATCAACATTTACTATTCTATAAGATAACGTAACAAATGCAGAATTTAGAATGCATATATCATAAGGTAAGCATGAAACCATTACAAACATATAAAGAGTACGACTAATATCATTAGCATAAATAATAACCATCTCATAAGGTATAATGATAGGAAAACTAAATCCAAGATACTTATAGTGTCTTTAAACAAAGTATCAACAAGGTAAACTAAATGTCAAAACAATAACAGACCTAGGATGGGTCGGGGTGGGACCTCAGAGTAACGGAGCTCATCAAATGTTTTAGGCGAATATAAGTATATGATCATGATAGAATGCAGAGCCAAATAGATACCCTAGAAAAAAAAAACATATGCCAAAATCTAAGCAAAGTACCAGATGATGAATTCAAACCAACTATAAAATCCCAAAAAGGTGACAGAATCATACATTCATATCAAACCAATACATCCACATAGGGATATGGATGGGAAAAAATGCAGATTTAACCTATGAGTATTGGTTGTCAAATGAAATAACATTTGAAGAGTTGTGAATGATGAACTTTTAATACCATATCTATAAGAATAAATAGATGGAGACACCTTATTACAATTAAATGCATCTGCCAAAATGATCATTCGGAAATATATTATAGCTAATCATCCTAAACAATTGAATCATCAAAATACCAAATTGCAAAGCTCCTAATTATCCATGAAAGCATCTAATCAAATCAATGGAAAGGCCATCTAATCAATGGAAAGGCCATCTACAAAAGAGAAAATGATTGGATATTTGTGATTAAATAAACATCAACTATCCATGCATCCAATAGCATGTGACCAAGAGGCCAAAAAAATGAAAAGATAATTAAAATTGAAAAGATGCTTGGATGGCTGTTTGTAGAAAATGATTGGATATTTGTGATTAAATAAACATCAACTATCCATGCATCCAATAGCATGACCAAGAGGCCAAAAAAATGAAAAGATAATTAAAAATGAAAAGAAGCTTGGATGGCTGTGAAGAAAAATTTGTCCTATTGTAATCAGATATCCAATGCAATTGATCCAATGACTTCAATTGCGTGTGACAAAATCAATAATCAGATGTCTATGTCTTCAATAGACATGTTAGTTTCAAAAGAATGAATGCATGAATAGTAGTGAGTAAATAAAACATCCACTACCTATCATAACGCATTTTAGACTCCTAAATCTATGCATGTTTAAAGGAGAGTTCGACTAAGTCGAACCAATCTTTAGGATTTTTTTTATTATTATCTTTAAGAGGTGTCTAACCATTTTGTGAGAAGCAGTAGTTAACACACACACTCATTGTTTTGTTGCACACATGTGTGTTAGTTTTCGAAGAGATTAGAGGAGATTAAGTTAGAATGAAAATGTGGCACGAGGGAGGAATCTTTAGGGATTAGGCATGAGGAATGAGATTAAGTAGATGGAATTGAGATGCATTGAACACACAGTGAATAGAGGAGAAGGGGGGCAGCAAGTCACAAGGAGAAGGAATTGGGAAAAAGGGAGGAACATAACTAGACGAGACTGGAGGAAAAGATCTATCTTCTGCAAACTTCTCCATTTATATTCAGGTTCCTTTTTCTTTTTTTATAATCTGTATATAGAATGAAATGAAATATTTTTGAATGAGAAATAGATTAATTATTTGTCAATCTGGAAACAACTCGATACTTTAGAAGTACTGTCTGTAAATAGAAGCGATGTAAATCTTAAATTTGTGAATCTTTCATTGTAGATGTGTGTCTAACAAGTTCATGCAGGTGAAATCTTTAAACTCGATTGATAATCTTAATTCATCATAGAAATTGTCATTAGTATGTAGAAATCTCTTCACTAATCTTTTCGAAGAAGAAATAACTAGTTTCCTTGCAAATTGGGAAAGTGTTGGTGATACAAGTAAATAGATGCATTAAGCCTCAAACACATTTATTCTTTTTCTATAAAAGTGCCCTGAGCTAGGCGACCATCATTTTCTCTCTACATACCTTTATCGAACATAACTAGAGGCAGATATTAAATCTGCAAATATTGTACTACTTGAACTTGCCTTAAGGTTGCCATCATTAATTTCTCCCTCTACTCTCCTCTCATTTTCGCAGCAGCTCCATGTTTATTCTCAACCATGCACTCCATGTGGACCTCAACACCATTAAACCCAAAACTATTGAATAAGAGAAATGGAGCTTTCAGCCCCTTTAACAGCATTTATGGTGCTCCCTTACCTGTTATATATTATACTATGGAAGTTGCAACTTCCTTGCTTGCCCGGGGATATTGAGGCACACCAAGGAAGAGATGGCGAGAGATGAAAAAATCCTCTCCCTCTTCTTCTGCACCTTGTGCCTTTTTATGGATTTACAGTTGTTGGAATTACTGATTATAAATCATATTTTGTCCAGATCTATTTTGTCTTTTCTAAGCAACACATTTATTTTTGAGGAGCTTCAGCGGCTGATGGTTATCAGCAGGTCAACATTAATTCATGCTCACAAATCTTATTCCCTCTTTCACCGTAACTTAGCAATTAAGTTTTTTGAAGCTACTCTGTCAATTACTTAGCGGTGAAGTTTCCCAGTTTTATAAATAGGAAAGAATGTTCTCAGTTTTGATAGCTAGCAAGTAGAGATAGAAGGTGCAAGCATATGCATCTGAGAAAAAACTTAGAATAGAGCATCTGATAGAGGATGAACAACAGTTGAATTTGCAGCAACAAATAGATTGTTTTGTACTCTGTTCTAGCACATAGGATTTATTATTAAGTTTTTATTTTGTATTGCACTATAGAGCAGTGATTGCTCCATGCATAGAAACCTTTTTTTTATTACAGCCTATAGAGCTATACATGGTTTTTTGTAACAACAATACTTGTTTGTTGTAATAGTTATTTCCAGCTTACCAATTGTATTTTTTGTTTTAGTTATTAATAGAAAGGGATAATCTCGTGCATATGCCAGCTTATTGTTTAGTCTCCATTTGATTCATTCCACTGCGTGGTTGGAAAAAGAGAAGCCATCTCTGTGTTCCACCGCTCTGCCTAGTTTGGGTGAAAACTTTGAATTTTTGGAAGCAATTTTTTCCTGTACTTGTTTTGTTTTTGCTCCTAAAATCTCCACATGGTATCAGAGCTACTAAACCTTTAATCCTATTGAGTTGGGAATTTGTATTTGTTGGGTGTTTGAAGTTATTGTGTAGGAGACATGGCAGGAGATGAGAGAAAATTTTGGTAGCAAGCACCATCCTTTAATGGATAGAACTATCATGTTTGGGCAAGAAAAATGAAGACCATCATGATAGCAAATGATTTATGGGATCTAGTGAAGAATGGCTTCATAGATACAACAAACCCTGCTCTGTTCACTGCCCTCACAAATGCTCAAAAGACTTAGTTGAGAGAAACAAGAAGGAAAGATGCTAAGGCCATGAGCCTGATTGAAGCAGCCTTGATAGAGGCTTTATTTCCAAGAATAGTAGCAGTTAGCTATTCCAAAGAAGCTTGGGATATTCTTGAAACCACATTCAAAGGGATTAATCAAGTCCGTGTTGTGAAGTTTCAAATGCTTCGAAGAGATTTTGAGTCTCTTCTCATGAAAGAAAATGAATCTATTTCCATTTTCAGCACTAGAGTCTCCACTTTATTAAGTCAATTGAAAGCTAATGGAGAAGAGATTGAAGAACAAAGAGTTGTGGAGAAGATTTTGAGGAGTTTACCTCAAAAATTTGATACACTTGTGATTTCTATTGAAGATTCAAAGGACTTGTCCAAGATGATAGTTGATGAGTTGATGGGTTCTTTTCATACTCATGAGCATCGCATTAATAGGTTTACAAATTCCATACAAGACCTAGCTTTTAGAGCTCAAGACAATGCAAGAGGCAAGGGGAGAGGAAGAAACAAATCTAGACGTGGTTCTAGAGGAAGAGGACATGGAAGCTCCAGACAAATAAATGCTAGAGGATTTGGTCATGAAGGAGCAAGAAACTCTCAGAATAGCCCCTGAGGAGGAAGAAGAAATACCAGCTCTAATAAGAACAATGTTGAATGCTATTATTGCAACAAGTTTGGGTACTATGCAAATGAATGCTGGAAGAGACAAAGTGACCAGACATAACATGTTAATGTTGCTGATGTAAATGGAGAAAGAAACAACTCCATAGCCTTCATCATGTGCAATATTGGTGAAGAAGGCAGCCCTGAAGTTTGGTATTTGGACAGTGGCTGTAGCAACCATATGACTGGTAATGAAAGTCTATTTTCTTTTATTGATAAGAATTACAAGTCTGAAATTAAGATGGGGAACAATGGAACTGTACCTGTTGTGGGGAAAGGATCTGTTATGATCCACACCAAGCAAGGTGAGAAGAAAGAGATTCGGAATGTTTATTTTTCCCCTGGTATTAAGCATATTGGCATTAAGCATGATTGTCATTAGTGACAACACTTATTCAGATCAGTACATACCAAGCAGATCAGTAAATACCGAGCAGAACAGAGCTTACTGAGCCGAGCAGAGCTTACCGAGTAGAACAGTGCATACCGAGCTCGCAAAGTTTCACAGTGTTTACCGAGTGCTGCACGGTTAAACAAAAAATTTAGTTTCTACCGAGTAACACTTTGTCTACCAAGTCTCCAGTATTTACCGAGTTCGAAACTACGACCGAGTGGTTAGTATGGACCAAGTTTCCACTTCTACCGAGTGCATGACGATGCCGAGTAACGCAGTGGACGCCGAGTATTAGAAAGTCACCGAGTTAGTTTGCAGTAACCGTGTAACTATATTTGGGCCGACTCAGTAATATTTGTGTTTACTTGTTTAAGAGCCGACTTTGTAATTGTTTTGGAATTGACTTAGATTGATACATAAACAATGTTTTATGTCATATCCAAAAAAAAAAAATGAAAAAGAAAAAAAGAGAAGTATGAAAAAGAGAGAAAGGCAGAGATAAGCAAATTGCAAAGGGCTACAGCAGTATAAGAAGAAAAAAAAATCTATCTATCACAGAAGGTGATCAGTGCATCAGAGAATCTCAATCAGCAAGTACAGTTGCATGTAAGAGATCTACTGTTTCATCCTAACACGTGAATCAGCTTGAAATCCTTTAACTGGGTAGACTTAATAGTCTTTGTAAAAATCTCTTAACCGAGTGCATACTTCATTGTATGTTTGTAAAACCTCTAACAAGGTGGACCTAGTAGTCTTTATTGCTCCTAACAGGGTAGATCATCAGAAGTGATCATTGTAAGCCTTAACCGGCAAACTTTATACTGCAGTATTGAAGTTTTGTGGGCATCATCCCCACCCCAGTTTTACTTTCTACTTGAAAGGTTTCTGGGTCACCAAATCTCTGTGTTATAAGTGTTATGAATGTTTTATTTCTTCTGTTACTCATGCATGCAGTCAGATTATTGATGTAATATTATTAAGATCTAAATCTGTTAAAAGTTTTGAAGTTACTGATTCACCCCTCCCCTCTCAATAACCTAGATAATCTTGAATATTTCCAACAAATCTAATGAGTGTTGGACAACTCATTCAGAATGGATACAAAGTGTTGTTAGAAAATGACAAGTGTGTGATTTATGAGAAAGATGGGAGCAAGAAAGTTGTTGCAGCAATCCAAATGACAAATAACCGAATGTTTCTGTTGAAGATGGAGACATGTTTCAACTCTCAATCTGTTGTTGCACCTCTCAAGCAAGTGTGTAGAGCAGTTCAGAAGCAATCAGCTTTTAAAAGTGTGATTGAAGACCCTTCTAAGTTATAGCATTTAAGGTATGGACATCTTGGTTATGCTAGTCTGAATTTACTATCAAAGAAAAGAATGGTGGATGGTTTACCAAGTATTGTAGAATCTAGTAGCAAGTGTAAGGCTTGCATTTTGGGTAAGAAACATAGGCTGCCCTTTAATTTTGGTAAATCCACAAGGGCTAGAGCACCATTGGAGCTAGTGCATACTGATTTGGTAGGCCCTATGCAAGTTACTTCCATAGGTGGGAGCTTATTTTATGACCTTTATTGATGATTTCAGCTGTAGAACATGGGTTTATTTTCTAAAAAATAAATATGAAGCTTTTGATAAGTTTTTAGAGTTTAAAGCCCAGGCTGAAAAAGAAAGTGGATATTGCATCAAAGTCCTAAGGTCAGATAGAGGAGGAGAGTATACCTCCAATAGTTTTGTGAAATTTTGCAAGCAAAATGGTATAAGTAAGGAGCTAATAGCCAGTTATACTCCACAACAAAATGGAGTGGTTGAAAGAAAAAATAGAACTATTGTCAAGATGGCAAGAAGTATGATGAAGGCAAAAGGACTCCCGACTGAGTATTGGGGAGAGGCTGTAGCAACAGTTGTATATTTGATTAATAGAAGTCCAACAAAGGTTGTTCATGATAAGATTCCTATGGAGGCATGGGCAAGGCATAGATGGACAGTTGAACACTTGAGAGTGTTCGGGTGTGTAGCATATGCACACATACCAACAAAGAAAAGGAAAAAGTTTGATGATAAGTGTGAGAAATGTATTTTCACAGGTTATAGTTTAGATTCTAAAGCATATAGATTGTATAACCCTCTTACCCAAAAGATCATCATTTCAAGAGATGTTGAGTTCATAGAGAATGAGTCATGGGATGTCTCGATGGATGCATCATCTAGCACTTCAAGTAAAGTGCCTATTATTGATGAAGATGATGAGTTTGATGATCATCATGATCAAGCACCAGCTAAAATAGATAGCTCTGGAGAGCACCAGATGGCTCCTAACAAAAATAGGTAGAAAGGAAAGCAACCTAAAACAGTTAGACAGTCAGCTTCAGGTAGCTCCAGACAGCTTTGGGTTCGGCCTGAACAAGCTAGCAGCAGCAGTACTGTAAGTTCTGACCCTAATCTCACCTCCCTATTGCCAAGAAAGACTAAGAGTCTAAGGGAGATATACCAAGATGAAAGGTATAATGATTTTGATGAAAATAGTAATTTCGCATTATTTTCTCATAGTGATCTAGTTTACTTTGAAGAAGCTGTGAAAGAGGAAAAATGGTGTGAGGCCATGAATGAGGAGATAGATGCAATAGAAAGAAATGAAACTTGGGAGCTAACTAATTTTCTTCCCAAAAAGCAAGTTATTGGTGTGAAATGGGTGTATAAGACCAAGTGCAATGCTGAAGGAAAAATAGATAAGCATAAAGCACGTTTGGTGGTCAAAGGATATAAACAGCAGTTTGGTAGAGACTATGATGAGACATATGCACCTATTGCAAGGATGGAAACTATGTGTGTTGTCATAGAAATTGCAGCCCAGCACAAGTGGAAGGTATTTCAAATGGATGTGAAGTCCACCTTCCTTAATGGTGTGTTAAAAGAAGAAGTCTATGTGGATCAGCCACCTGGTTATGAAGTTTCAGGTGAAGAAGATAAAGTATATAAGCTAAAGAGAGCTCTTTATGGGCTAAAGCAAGTGCCAAGAGCGTGGTATAGCTGAATTGACTCATATTTGTTGAGTAACAGTTTTAGCAAAAGTGGTGGTGAGCCTGCTCTTTACATTAAGGCAGCAGATGGTAAGATTTTAATTGTTGTCTTATATGTTGACGATCTGATTTTTACTAGGGATGATGAATGCCTTATTGCTGATTTTAAAGAAGCTATGAAGAATGAGTTTGAAATGACAGATTTAGGAATCTTGAGATACTTTCTAGGCATAGAAGTTAAACAAACAAATGCTGGTATTTTTATTTCTCAAGAGAGGTATGTAAACCAGATTTTAGAAAGGTTCAGAATGTTGAACAACAAGGCAGCCCCAACACCAATAGTGGTAGGTCCTAAGTTGAGAAAGGAAGATTGCAGTAGTAGTGTGAATCCAACTATGTTTAAAATTTTGGTTGGAAGTTTGATGTACTTAACAGCAACTAGGCTTGACATTATGCATGGAGTGAGTTTAATTTCCAGGTTTATGGAAACACCAAAGGACACTCACTGGCAAGCTGGAAAGACAATCCTCAGGTATGTGAATGGAACCAAAGGATATGGTATTTTATATACTACTGGAAGTGATTCTAGGCTAGTTGGCTAGACAGATAGTGATTGGGTTGGAAGTTTAGATGACAGGAAGATTACTTCCGGTTATGTTTTTCACATTGGTTCCAGTGTGATTTCTTGGGCTTCCAAGAAGCAACCAATAGTTTCCCAATCTACAGCTGAGGCTAAGTTTATATTAGAAAATGTAGTAGCGTGTCAAGGAGTTTGGCTAAGAAGGATCTTAGCTGATTTGAAGGAAGAACAAGTGGAAGCAACCACCATATTTTGTGATAATATGTCTTCCATTGCTTTAACAAAAAATCCTATTTTTCATCGTAGAAGTAAACACATAGAAATCAGATATCATTTTATTCGTGAATAAGTTGAAAATGGTGAAATACACATGGATTTTTGTAGGTCTAAGCAACAACTAGCAGACATCTTCACCAAGCCTTTAAGCATTGGAAATTTTTAGTGATTAAGGAATATTTTAGGCACAGTGGATCGAGCATGATCTAGTTTTTTGTTTGTTTTAAACGGCTCAGGACAAAGGGGGAGTGTTGGAATTACTGATTTTATAAATCATATTTTTTCTAGATCTGTTTTGTCTTTTCCAAGCAGCACATTTATTTTTGAGGAGCTTCAACAGCTGATGGTTGTTAGCAGGTCAATGTTAATTCATGCTTAGAAATCTTATTCCCTCTTTCACCATAACTTAGCAATTAAGTTTTTTGAAGCTGCTCTATCAATTACTTAGCGGTGAAGTTTCCCAGTTTTATAAATAGGAAAGAATGTTCTCAGTTTTGATAGCCAACAAGTAGAGATAGAAGGTGCAAGCATATGCATCTGAGAAAAAACTTAGAACAGAGCATCTGACAGAGGATGAACAACAGTTGAATTTGCAACAAAAAATAGATTGTTTTGTACTCTATTCCAGCACATAGGATTTATTATTAAGTTTTTATTTTGTGTTGCATTGTAGAGCAGTGATTGCTCCATGCATAGAAACCTTTTTTTTATTACAACCTATAGAGCTGTACATGGTTTTTTGTAACAACAATACTTGTTTACTGTAGTAGTTATTTCCAGCTTACCAGTTGTATTTTTTGTTTTAGTTATTAATAGAAAGGGATAATCTCTTGCATACGCCAGCTTATTTTTCAGTCTCCATTTGATTCATTCCACTGCGTGGTTGGAAACAAAGTAGCCATCTTTGTGTTCCACCACTCTGCCCAGTTTGGGTGAAAACTTTGAATTTTTGGAAGCAATTTTTTCCTGTACTTGTTTTGTTTTTGCTTCTAAAATCTCCACAACAGTTCAGGTTGATGTCTGCATTTTCGATATCTTTTTTTTATCACAATCAGTGATTTTAATCACTCGTTATGTTGTTTGGGTTTTGAATTCCTCTCCATCTTCTATATCTTATTGACGGGTGTTGCCATTTGAGTGGATCCCCAGGCAAAATTAGTGCGGAATAGTGTATAGAAGAAACTTTTTCTTTATTTTAGATACACACAATCATCTTTTTCCTAAAGAAATATCATGTTCTATTAATGTTATTTCTGTCCAGACATGAATGTCAGTGTTGTTATGAAATCAATTGAAATTATTTCGAGAACTACTAACGATTCATTTTCTTTTAATTAAAATTAGAATGAGAATTATTAATTAAAGATTTCTTACTGTGTTGTTTATCCTTAAGAGAGAAGATAGTATTTTTAAAAAATTGAAAAATAGTATAACACAAATTTCTCCATAATTATTATGCACAGATATAATGAACATTTTCTTATATGCAATGTGTTTTCAATGGATATGTTGATCTAGGAAGAGTATTTCCCCACATTTTGAAATGTCTTTGTGTGGTCATATGAAGATTTTATATTTTCTTTTTATTTTGTATTTTCTGAGGAAAGATATCTTGGGAAAGGGTGCCGAAAATGGGGATCAGAGAAGGTTAAAATCTAGTTTATTTTACCTGCTAGTAGAAATCTGGTTATCTATGCTTAGGCCTAAGCTTTGTAAAAACATAAATGAATTATTGTTGGTTATGTACTTTCTCTCTACCATATATGTGTTAGTTCTCCTTTGTGTGTGATGAAGTACTTAGTTCACAGCTTGCACCATATTCCTTTCTGATCCATCAATGTTGAGTTGATAGATCACTCGTGTAGGGTCGGTGATATCTTCATTTCAGGATGAGCCCTGAGGGAGCTAACCACTCTGTGGTTATGTAGAATAAACACCTAGATCACATTTTCATCACAAGTTTTGTAGATGGACGATAGACTATCTGATGGCATAGGAGACAAGAACATGCAGATGGACGACTGATAGTCCGATGGAATATTTTTGGATATCTTGTATTTCTTCAACCATAAGCTCATGTGCTTTATTGTATGTGTATATATGTACTTGATGTTTATGTGCAATAGTATGGTCGACATACTCTATGTATTATTTTACTCTTGTTGTTCAATTCGACAGTTTGGTTGAATCTTTATCTATTGTGTCAAGGTTATTCGACACTATCTCATATTGTTGTAATATGTTTTAATCGAAATGGAATTTATGTCATGGAAAAAGTCTTTATTATCTTTCAGACTTGTTATGTTTTCGACTTTCCAATTTTTTATGATATTCAACTTACGTGTCTCTTATGTGCAAGTTTTGGTTTTTACATGTGGTATCAGAGCTAGGTTTAAACACTCAGAACTTGGCCTTCTATTGCTAAGTTGTGTACTCATGCTTGGTCCAGGAAGTGATTTAACACCATGCAAACTAGAAATAGTAATAAGGGAGGATCTAGCAATGGACGGGTCAATGAGGAACAAAATTCAAGGATGGATGAAATCTGAAACCTCTTGACAGAACAAAGGAATCTCTTGCAACAACAAAATAACCATATGGATCAATTGGAACAGGATGCAAGAGGTAGACAAAATGAAGAGGAAAGAAGAAAGAGGGAAGAGGATAAGAGACTTGAAGCTCAACATAAACAGGAAGAGGATTAGCATTTGGAAGCGCTGAGAAATGGAGAAGAGGATAAGAGGAATGAAGAGTAGTGGAACCAAAATGTAGATCAAAGGGCAGTAAACATACCTAATAACAGAGAAAGAATAGCAGAGGAACTGAGTAAGGACCTCAAGAATGTCATACCTCCTACATTTGATGGTAAGACCATCGGTGATGCTGCTGAGGCATGGATAGTATCCATGGAAAAGTATTTTTGTGTTCATAATATTTCAACTGAATCCAGAGCTATGTGGGGTGCTTTTCAGTTGGTTGGTGAGGCTAGTACTTGGTGGGACAATGAGATGGCCAAAAAGAGGATGCAACTTGGTGAGATCTCTTGGAAAGAATTCCTAGTACTTTTTTGTAAGAGGTGGTTACCTCAACTATACTATGACAGGAAAGTGGCTGAATTCTTGAACTTGATTCAGGTGTTCTGAGTGTCACTGAATACCATGAGAGATTCTATCACTTGGTAAAGTATGTACCTCAATATTAGTATGATGAGCGGCTTAGAACCCACAAGTTTATTCTTGGATTACGTCTAGAGATAGGATCAGAAGTGGATATGCATGAGCCTAAGACTATGGATTTTGCTTTTAGAAAGGCTTTGAGACAAGAGAAGAAACTAAAGTAGGTACATTCAATCAGAGTGAATCAAAGGACTAGTACACCTTAGGGATATAAGAGGAAGTTTCAAGATAATAAACCAAAGGACACTCATCAGAAACAGGTGCAGAATATGAGAGGCAAAGGTAGAGGTAATGCTGGAAGGAACAATAATGGTAACCAGAACAGGGGCAACAACAAGAATGATAATAGGACGAATAAACTTGATGGTAAACAGGGACCACGAGATGGTTGCTACACTTGTGGAGGTGATCACTATGCTAGTATTTGTCCTCAATGATCAGCCCATAGAGATGGGAAAGGACCTCAGACTCAACATCAGATTCATGCAGTTGTGAATAATAGACAGGCTAATTTTCAGGGAACACCCAATCAAATGGTCAATAACCTTCTTGGTCATGATATTTCTATTTTAATTGATACTGGAGCTACTAATTGTTTCATAGATCCTAGAGTTGCTTCTAAATTACCAGTTAGAGCAGAATATATGTTAGAACCATGGATGGTAGAACATGGAAATAAGGCAGAGCATAAGGTTGAGAAATGTTTATCTTGTAGTGAGATTGAACTTCCTAATTTTCAAATGCAAGTAAACACATACATTGCACCTTTAGTTTCCTATGATGTCATTTTGGGCATCAATTGGCTAACAGAACATAAGGCAATAGTGAATTGTAAAGACAAAATAGTACAATGCCTTGATGATGTAGGTAATCCTGTAATACTCTATGGAGTGAAATGGTCTCTTGAACTTAGATAGATTTCTTCCATGCAATTGAAAAAGGAAAAGAGAAAGGGGTGTATGATGTATGTGGCTTATGTCAAAGATACAGACACACCTCCTAGTCTAGAAGATTTCCCTATCTTGCAGTAATTCAAGGATGTTTTTCCTGAAGAGTTACCTGAGTTACCTCTAAAGAGAGAATTCAATTTCTCAATTGATGTTATGCCTGAAGCTAAACCTCAATCCAAGGCACCATACTGAATGACCACTACTGAAATGTATGAGTTGAAGCTACAGTTGCAAGAACTCTTGGATAAAGGGTTTATTCACCCTAGTGTTTCACCTTAGGGAGCTCTAGTAATCTTTGTGAAGAAGAAGGATGGTACCTTATGATTGTGCATAGATTAAAGAATGATCAATAAGGTTACTATAAAGAACAAATACCCTCTTTCACGGATAGATGAAATTTTTTATCAAATGAAGGGAGCAACTATGTTCTCCAAGATTGACTTGAGATCTGGATATCATCAACTCCATATCAAAGAGGATGACATATCCAAGACAGTTTTCAAGACAAGGTATGGACATTATAAATTTGTAGTCTTACCTTTTGGATTGACAAATGTGCCTACAACTTTTATGAACAGTGTATTCATGGATGATAAGTTTGTTGAGATATCCATTGATGATATTTTGATCTACTCCAAGAATATGGAGGAACATGAGGAACATTTGCAGAATCTTACAGCACCTAAGAGACAATAATTTGTATGGGAAACTATCAAAGTGTTCTTTCTATAAGAAAGAGATTCACTATTTGGGTCATATCATTTCTGCAGATGGAATTGCAGTGGATCCAGAAATGATCAAAGCTATTCTTGAGTGGCAAACTCCTCAAAATGTGAGTGAAGTGAGAAGTTTTATGGGACTTGCAGGATACTACAGGAAATTTGTGGGGGGATTCTCTAAGATTGCAGCACCTATTACTTCTCTTCAGATAAAAGGGAAAAGATATGAGTGGATTGATGTATGTGAGAGAGCATTCCAATTATTGAAACAAAAGCTCACATCTACTCCTATCTTGATTATACCATATCCTAATGGACACTTTACAGTTATCACCGATGCTTCAGGTGAAGATCTTGGTGGTGTTCTCATGCAAGGTGGAAAAGTAGTGGCTTATGAGTCACAAAAACTAAAATAGTATGAGGTTAACTATGCACCTCATGACTTGGAATTGGCAGCAATTTTTCATCCTTTAGTGATGTGGAGACATTACCTTTTAGGTAATCGATTTGAGTTGAAGACAGATCACATGGGACTTAGGTATATCTTCACACAACCTAATCTCAATGCTAGACAGAGATGGTGGTTGGAGTTTCTGAGTGAGTATGATTTTGGTATCGATTATATCAAGGGAAAAGAGGATAGAGTAGAAAATTATCTAAGCAGGAGAAGGCACATTTCTGCTATATCTACTTCTAGAACTCAATTGAGAGAACATGTGTTAGAGAATCTTTTAGGGGATGACCATTATGAGATGGTTAAGACAACATTACTTGTAGATCCTTTAGATCACTATTTTGACAAATACACTTTTGAGGATGATGGTATCATGAGATACCAGGATAGGATGTATATTCCTGACCAAGTAGGGTTGAGGAAGGTGGTTTTAGAGGAAATGCATTGTACTCCTTTTTCAGGACATCCAGGGGTAAACAAGATGATTGCCGATATGAGGCCATTGTATTTTTGGCCAAGGCTAAAGCAAGATGTGATAGCTTTTGTAGCCCAATGTTTAGAATGTCAGTGAGTTAAGGCTGAACATGTCCATCCAGTAGGAATTTTGTACCCACGTGATATACCAGAGTATAAATGGAAAGTCATCATTATGGATTTTATCCAGGGTTTACCCATGACACGATGCAGACATGTTGTAATCTTGGTTGTAGTTGATAAACTAACCAAGGTAGCTCACTTTATTCCAGGGAGCTTGAGAGATGGATCTTTGGCTTTGGCCAAGAAGTTTTTCCTGGAAATTTTTAGATTGCACAGGGTACCTGAGACTATCATATCAGACAAGGATACTAGGATGACATCAAGGTTTTGGACAACCTTGAATGCATCTTTGGGAACTAGGCTGAATTTTAGTACCACTTATTATCCTTAGACAGATGGACAGACTGAGAGAGTGAATCAAGTGATTGAGGATTTTCTCTGGATGTATTGCATGGATCAACAGTATAAATGGGAAGAGTAGCTTCTATTGGTGGAGTTTTCCTACAATAACTCTTACCATGCTTCATTGGGAATGGTACCATTTGAGGCACTTTATGGTTAGAAGTGTCGTACTCCTATCAATTGGGATAGAGTAGAGGATAGGATAATCATTAGTCCTGATATGCTGAGAGATGGAAGAATAGATGGCTCTAATTTGTACTCATCTAAAGGAAGAAGTTGATAGATAGAAGAGTTATGCAGATAGGAACCACACTTTTAGACAGTTTCAGGAGGGAGACAAGGTGTTTTTGCGTCTGAGACTACATAAAATCTCAATCTCTTTTGGAAATTCTTCAAAGCTTGCACCAAGATATGTGGGTCCTTTTGATGTTTTGGAGGTCATCAACCCTATTGCCTACAAACTTGCTCTACCACCAACTCTTGCCCAAATTCATAATGTCTTTCATGTTTCTTTTTGGAATCCCTATCATCCAGATGCATCTCATATTCTTGATTGTCATGCATTACAGGTTCAAGATCTGGGGATGGTGTTGGTGCAGCCTACCCGCCTCATTGATCAATGTACCATCAAGGTGTGTGATAGAGATGTATTGCATTATAAGGTCTAATGGGACCAATTCTCTGTTGATAATGCTACTTGGGAAGATGCGAAAGATGTGCATAGATCTTTTTCGCAATTATTTGCTTAGATTTATTTTCTGTTATGTTTATGCTTTAAGCTTTGTAGTGAACTACTTTTTATGTTTCAATAAGACATCGAGTCTATGTTATAACCTGATATGATGCTTTTAGTTTATAGGACTATTTGTGTGATTGTCTTTACATTGGTTTTAGACTTATGTTGGCTTGGTCGAAGGTTTTTTGATCCAGGTCATATTAAATAAATGATATGAATATACTTTTATTATGTTTTTCTTATCAATTTATGATGAAATGTTTAAATGAAGTAAAAAGTATGATGTTATATGTGGAATTTTTACTTTCATTATGAATCATTACTTATGATGAAATTGAAATTATGAACATTTTATGCAATTTAAATTTAATTATGGCTTTAATGAGACTAACCTACTGATGATCTTTTGAGTTTGAGCATACATGACAGGAGACGAAGGCGGAAATATGATTGAGGTAGAGTGTTTTTATCTTGTTGGTAGGGGTGAGATTGGAATAATGGTTGCAAGCACACACCACTTAAATTATTTTTAAATGTTATGAGTTTCCTAAACTATCTCGTGAAATGAATGTTTAGATAAAAATAGTACTATTAGTTTTATTTCTTTTTCTCTTGCTTAAATGATTGAGTTAATTTGTGTGTGAGTGTTTTTAGTTTAAATTTTTTATCTAGGCCCGAATGAAAATTTGTAAACAAGAGTATAGTTTTGTTTAAATTTCAACTTAAATTATTCTTATATGATACCTTTTCATAAGGCATCGAGGACGATGCATTTTCTAAGAGGGGAAGGATGTCATAACTGCATTTTAGACTCCTAAATCTGTGCATGTTTAACGGAGAGTTTGACTGAGTCGACCTGATCTTTAGGCTTCTTTTTATTATTATCTTTAAGAGGTGTCTAACCATTTTGTGAGAAGCAGTAGTTAACACACCACACTCATTGTTTATCCTCCAAATGTGTACCCAATAGAAGATAGACTTCAAGAGCTTATAAGAACCATGTGCAGGCACATCTTCTTTCCTTTGCACACATGTGTGTTAGTTTTCAGAGAGATTAGAGGAGATTAAGTTAGAATGAAAACATGGCATGAGGGAGGAATCTTTAGGGATTACGCATGAGGAATGAGATTAAGTAGATGCAATTGAGATGCATTAAACACACAACAAACAAAGGAGAAGGGGGGCAGCAAGTCACAGGGAGAAGGAATTGGAAAAAAGGGAGGAATGTAACTAGACGACACTAGAGGAGAAGATATATCTCCTGCAGACTTCTCCATTTATATTCAGGTTCCTTTTTTTTTTTATAATCTGCATATAGAATGAAATGAAATCTTTTTGAATGAGAAATAGATTAATTCTTTGTCAATCTGGAAACAATTGAATACTTTAGAAGTACTGTCTGTAAATAGAAGCGATGTAACTCTTAAATGTGTGAATCTTTCATTGTAGATGTGTGTCTAACAAGTTCATGTAGGTGAAATCTTTAAACTCGATTGATAATCTTAATTCATCACAAAAATTGTCATTAGTACACAGAAATCTCTTTGCTAATCTTTTCGAAGAAGAAATAACTAGTTTCCTTGTAAATTGGGAAAGTGTTGGTGATACAAGTAAATAGATGCATTAAGCCTCAAATAGGTTTATTATTTTTCTATAAAAGTGCCCTGAGCTATGCGATCATCATTTTCTCTCCGCATACCTTTATCGAACATAACTAGAGGTAGATATTAAATCTACAAATATTGTACTACTTAAACTTGCCTTAAGGTTGCTATCATTAATTTATCCCTCTACTCTCCTCTCATTTTCGCAGTAGCTCCATATTTATTCTCAGCCCTACACTCCATGTGGACCTCAACACCATTAAACCCAAAACCATTGCATAAGAGAAATGGAGCTTTCAGCCTATTTAACAGCATTTATGGTGCTCCCTCACCTATTATATATTATACTATGGAAGCTTCAACTTCCTTGTATGCCCAGGGATATTGAGGCACACCAGGGAAGAGATGGTGAGAGATAGAAAAATCCTCTCCCTCTTCTTCTGGACCTTGTGCCTTTTTATGGATTTACGGTTTAGGTCGATGTCTGTATTTTCTAATATCTTTTTTTATCACGATCTGTGATTTTAATCACTGGGTATGTTGTTTGGGTTTTGAATCCCTCTCCATCTTCTATATCTTATTGTCTTTTTACGTGCATGCACTTTAGATGGATGGTTGGTATTTCTTTGAGCATGTTTTAGTTCAATGATATTACATATTTACATCTTCAAATAGTAGAAGGGTGCTGCCATTTGAGTGGATCCCCAAGAAAAATTAGTGTGGAATAGTGTATAGAAGAAACTTTTTCTTTATTTTAGATACACAGTCATCTTTTGCCTGAAGAAATCTCTTGTTCTATTAATGTTATTTCTATCCAGACATGAATGTCAGTGTTGTTATGAAATCAATTGAAAGTATTTTGAGAACTACTAACGATTCATTTTCTTTTAATTTAAATTAGAATGAGAGTTATGAATTAAAGATTTCTTACCATGTTGTTTATCCTTAAGATCGAAGATAGTATTTTTAAAAAAATGAATAACAGTATAACACAAATTTCTTCAGAATTATTATGCATAGATATAATGAACAGTTTCTTATATTTAATGTGTTTTCAATGGATATGTTGATCTAGGAAGAGTATTTTCCCTGCATTTTGAAATGTCTTTTTGTGGTCATATGAAGATTTTATATTTTCTTTTTATTTTGCATTTTCTAAGGAAAGATATCTTGGGAAAGGGTGTCGAATATGGAGAACAAAGAAGGGTAAAATCTAGTTTCTTTTACCTACCAGTAGAAATCTGGTTCTCTATGCTTACGCCTAAGCTTTGTAAACACATAAATGAATTTGTGTTGGTTATGTACTTTCTCTCTGCCATATCTGTGTTAGTTCTATTTTATGTGTGATGAAGTAAGTTCACAGCATGCACCAGATTCCTTTCTGATCCATCAGTGCCAAGTTGATAGATCACTCGTGTAGGGTCGGTGAGCTCTTCATTTCAGGATGAGCCCCGAGGGAGCTAACCACTTCATGGTTGGGTGGAATAAATGCCCAGATCACATTTCCATCTCAAGTTTTGTAGATGGACGATAGACTATCCGATGGCATAGGAGATAGGAGCATGTAGATGGACGACTGATAGTTCGATGGCATATTTTTGGATATCTTGCATTTCTTTAACCATAAGGTCATGTGCTCTATTGTATGTGTATATGTACTTGATGTTTATGTGCGATAGTATGGTCGACATAGTCTATGTATTATTTTACTCTTGTTGTTCAATTCGACAGTTTGGTCGAATCTTTATCTATTATGTCAAGGTTATTCAACACTATCTCATATTGTTGTAATCTGTTTTAATAGAAATGGAATTTATGTCATGGAAAAAGTCTTTATTATCTTTCAGACTTGTTATGTTTTTGACTTTTCATGTTTTTCTGATCTTCAACTTACATGTCTCTTATGTGCAAGTTTCAGTTTTTACATTACCCATGTATTCAATATCATGTGACCGAGAGGCCAACATAAAGAAAAAAAAATGCTTGGATAGCTATGAACAAGTAATCATACTCATACAATTATACATCAGATCAGAATAGGAATTTTTTTACCCCACCCTAATAAAGTAAATAGTAACAAGAGAAGTTATCTTCATAGAAATTACAAACTGTCATATATCCAAAGAGAGTGCTAGAGTGACCACCTTCCAATTTGTAAGTGAAACTAATAACCAAGATTGCATCTTGTATAAGAAAAATTGAAAGATATACCAATAATGTTCTTACCTAGTAGTAGGACACCATGCTCAAATATGGAGGGATGACATACTCAAAACATTGAAGATCGGGTTAGAAAGAAGAAGAAATTTCCCTACCCAGACCATGTAATCAGTGATCTAAGCTAGTAAGACTAAAATAGTCCTTGATCAAACTATTCGAACTAAAATTGGCCAAAATAAATCAAGTTAGACTAGAAACATTTTTCCCAACATAATCCAACCCTCAATGGTAAGAGGCAGAATGTACATCTCAAACAAATATTATTGAGTGCTTATAGGAGGAAATAGAAAGATTCCTCTGGCACATCTTGAAGGGGTAGATTATCATCAATAGTCATATTTGCTAAGAAATTAGAGATCACATTAATTTCTCGATAGAAATGTTTAATCTCATAATGAAATAGAACCTAGAGCTGCTCAAGACCTTATCTAGATGGTATTTAATATTCCAACAATTTATACTTTTATTTATGATGGCATGATAAGTGACCATGGAAAAACCCTCAATGACAAGTTTTTTGATATTAAATGAAATGGTGGTGGTGGTCCCTAAACTCGGATCCTCCATTTCATAAACATTTTTTGAGCCCATTGGAATCTTCTTACAGAACTCTTTAATAACATTACCAAAACAATTCCTAATGATAGCACCAACACTAGGTAGACCCATATTTCCCCTAGATGCACCATCAAAATTTAGCTTGTAAAAACCCTTAGGAGTCCAGGAAACCAAATAGCTTGATCTCTAGACCCACTCTTACTTTTTGAGATACACAACCTTGGAAAAGAATGGAATTTAGCAAAGGCTAGCTTCTATGAATAAATTTATCTTAGTTTATAATTCTCTTAAGGTGATTTATATTATTTTAAATATAAGACATGAAAACTTCAAAAATAGAATTTTTGATCTTATAAATAACATGAGATAGCGATGAAAATTTATTCCTAAATATCCTATTATTTCTCTCTAGCCAAATATTCCAAATAATAATGAAGGAGAAAATCTCCCAAAGGGAGGCAAAAAAAGAAGACCCAT
The DNA here is from genome assembly GCA_027943335.1 of Chamaecyparis obtusa. NCBI lineage: Eukaryota > Viridiplantae > Streptophyta > Pinopsida > Cupressales > Cupressaceae > Chamaecyparis > Chamaecyparis obtusa. The sequence continues at coordinate 105,759 of BSBK01005444.1, forward strand.
AGATCAATGGCCAACTCTTAAACATTGACAAAAGGATTAACCATTATTGAACAACCCATCTTGGAAAAGATCCAATACAAACAATCCATAGAAAAAGGGAAATGTAATAAAATGTGATCATAAGATTCCATGAAATAACCATAAAAGGTGCAAGGAAAGATAGCTATAATTCCTAATATGTCCAATATCATCCTTGTAAGGACCCTACCTTGGATAGGAATCCACAGAAAGGCCCCAACCTTGGGAATGCATGCAAAACCCAAAAGTAATCTAGAAGGTCACATATATGCTTGTGCAAAAGTAATGTTGGACTCATACCCAAATTTAATAGTGTACTATCTAAAATTCAATTGATTCCATAAAATTTCATCCTTATGAGGGGCGTAAATTACCATTCTCATATTTTGTTCATACATAAGGGAATTTATGAGATCATGAAGAGCATCTAGTAATGAGAGGTCCTTCAACTTAGCAGATGGAGATAAGAGGAAGTGTAATTAGTAAAATAGTTGAAAACATGAAAATCACATTCATCCTTCAAGAGAGTCTCCAAAGGAAACCAATCCCAAGTTTGAGACAAGGGGGGGAACCCATTCCAAGAATCTTACCAAAAATGGCCTTTAGTTCCATCATGGACAAGCCAAGATAGAAAGGGAAGTATCAAATCCCTACAAGATGATATAAATTTCCAAACTTTAGAATCCTTAGGTAAAGAGGTGGTATTGAAGAGTTTGTATCGCATTTAGAAGTTGGGTTCCAATATAACTTAGCACCCAACGCTTTGTTTTGAAGGGAAAAATCATGAATTCCATCCCCCTTATGATCTTTGGGGAGACAAACCTTATCCCAAGCCAAAAGGGACAACTTTTTCTTCTAATTGATATTATCAGCCAACAAAAATTTCCTAAGGATAAATTGTAATTCTTGAACCAATTTCCTTGGCATATTAAGAACAAACATGAGATAGATGAGAACCACATTCAAGACTGATTTAATCCTCATAATCTTCCCATAGAGGGTTATCTATTTGTGTATTCAGGATAGGATATTATTCAAGATGGAATAGATAACCTTCTCCCAAAAATTATTCTTTTCAGACCCTGTGAAAAAAAGAATACCTAATAGCTGCAAGGAAAGGAGCCCAGAGTAAACCCCCAAAAGAGGTTCAACCACTATTGTACCAAAGGAGAAGCATTAACAAAGAATATTTTATATTTTTTAGGGTTTATGAGTCAACCCAAAGAGAAAGAGTAATCATTTATAATATTTTTTATAGTATGGGATTTATGTATAGTTTCCTAACCAAATAATAATGTATCATCAGTAAATAAATTGTGATTATAGATTTCATCCAAGTTACCCACCTTAATCTCCTTCCGAAGAGATAACACATTTGCATTCTTAATAGCACAACTAACACCTTCAGCCATTATAATGAAGAGGAAGAGGAAAAGTGGATCACCTTGGCTAGTCTCCTAAGAAGAAGAGAAAAAACCCCTCGAAACACAATCAATTATGACTAAAAACCTACGAGTTGAAATACAAGTAGAGATCCATTTGACCCATCCCTTATGCAAACCAAATCTTTGTAATAAAAGAAGAAGAAACTCCCAATTGATTGGTCATAGACCTTCATCATGTCAAATTTGAGAATAATGGTAGATTTATTTTCTAGGGATATAGAATGCAATATTTCATGATCAAGAAAGGCCCCCTCAGGGGTTTCTCTTTCCATCACAAAACCTCCTTGTTCCTCATATATTATTTTAGGAATAACCTTAGCCAATATTAAGGAAATAGCTTTGGTGAAAATTTTGTATAAGGTATTGCATAACTAGATTGGTCGAAAGTCAACAAAGGTCTTGGGATTATCTACCTTTCGGATAAGAATCCAAGTTTTATTTAATTCCCTTAACATGGTTGTATTCCTCCTAGCCTCTTCTAGAGAAAGTAACATATCTAGACTTGTAAACGCCCAAAACTTCTAAATAAAAGTATAGTAAACCCATCAGACTCTAGGGCCTTATCCAAAGCCATAGAAAAGATAATTGTTTTAACTCTTCCATAGTAAAGGGAGAAATTAGCATAAGGTTGTCAACAACTGAGACACATGATGGTATTGTATTCATAATTGAATCTTTTGGCACAATAGGTTCTTTAGTAAGGAGATTTATAAAGAAGTATATTACTTCTCTAGCAATATCAGCATCATCCTGTGAGATATCGTATTCATTTTCTATATTGACAAAAAAAATTCAATCTCCTTATCATGGTGGAGGCATGAAATAATCTTATATTTTTATCACCATCACTAAGCCAAAGTTTCTGAGATTTTTGTTTCTAATACATTTCTTCCCTTAAGAGGATGTCTTCCTCATATATTATTTTAGGATTAACCAATTCCAACTCAATCTGAGATTTTTCTTGAAATATTTTTTTTAAGTGGTTAATATTCCATTCCTTAATCCACAACTTCATATAATACAATTTTTTGGTAATCTAATACAATTGAGAGCCTTCAATAAATGGAATACTCTCCAACCAATTTTTTAGGAAAGGGAGAAAGGAAGCATCCTTGAACCACATGGGTTCAAATTTAAAAGACATTCTTTTTAAGGATTTATGTTCCACTATATCCAACAAAATCAAGAAGTGGTATGATCTTGAATTATGGAGAATAAATGAATAGAAATCATTATCAATAGTAATCTAATGGTCAAAAATTAGGAGCTGATCAAGTCTCCACAATTTGAAAAAAAATAGATCTTTTATTAGTCCAAGTGAAACGACCCTATTTAGGAGACACATCCATCATCTTATTATTGGTAATGAACTAATAAAAATTAGACATAAATTTCTTGAAAGGGATTATCCCTCCCATTTTTTCTTCATCACTCAACATAGAATTAAAATCCCCACCCAATACAACAAGCTCCCCTTTCAAAACATAAATCAGATTACCAAGAAAATTCCAAAGTTTAGTCTTGTTGGTGATAGATAATGGTCCATCTATATTGAACAATCAGATTCTCATTTTAGAGAAAGAACTATTAACCAGCACTAACATCTAGTTCCTAGCAGAAGAAACTAGTTGTATAAATACCTTATTATCATCCCACAAAATAATTAGGCCACCAGAATTACTATTAGCAGGAGATTTTATGACATTCCAAGGCTTCCAATAAGAAGAAATATAAGAAGAAACCTGATGTGATAATTTCATTTCCTAAAGCATGGTAATGTGAAATTAAACATTATCCAACTAGTACTTAATAATGTGCCTCTTGTTAGGAGCATATAAGCCCCTAACATTCCATGATATAAGCCTCATTGTCCTTGAGGGGAATAATCACTTCCCCTCTTCATATGAATCCTTTTAGTGAGCAATGATCCATCAGTGGCATACTCAGGTTGTGAATTTCTCTTAGTCATGGAGGACCTTCTAAAGGAGGGCTAAAGAAAGGTTTCTTCTTTTTCTTCCTAGGACTCATAGATGTGAATAATTTTGATTGTATTCTAGCATCAATTTCTTTTTAGATATTTCATTTGTTTGGCGATCTCCCCCTATGCTTCCTAGAGGACATAGTAAACATCTTAGCTGATGGAGATTGGTAAATGGGGGAAGCAGGCTAGGATCCAGTCTAAGAACTAGTTTCAGAAGGATATTCCATCTCAACATAAACATCATGCAACTGGGAATATTTCTCAATGGATAACATATTATACATATTAGTAGTTAAGGGTATCTCCACTTTGCATTGTAACCAAGACAAATTAGTGTCAAAACTCTCAATCATCAAGTCTATTATTTCCTTAGTAAGAACCACATTTTCTTTGCAAATAATATCCTGCACCTTAGAGATTATTTGAGATTTTTTTTTATAATTAAAGAATCCTTAAGGCCTGATGCATCAATGGAAACATCCCCAACTTGATCAGAAGAAAGATGATGTTTATTATATGTCTCTAGTGAATGATTAATAGAGTGTAACTCATGTGAATTGTGAGCATATTATGCAAAAAAGGTGACATTTTAGAAGGAACATCAGAGGGAATCAAATAAGTGGAGGCATCATGTGAAATATGAGCTTCTTGTATAGTAAAAGGTGGCACATTGGGGGAGCTACATCAGAGGAGACCAAAGAGGAAATGGCATGAGTAGCATGATGGGGTGGATTATAACAAGAAAAATAAGTATCCTCATTATGAGGAAGAGGGGGATTTAGTGTAAAAAATTTGTTTTTATGTTTATATTAAAAGAAGAGGACCTAGGTTGGTCAAGGTTTGAGTCATCGAAGGCAGCCTTCTATAGTGTAAAGGAATCCTTAGCAAACTTAACCAAAGGAGATTTTGAAGACATAGTGAAGACCCTGCAAACATTTTTTTTAAACATATAACACAAATCTAAATCTATAATAATTTTGGATTTCAAGGAGGTCCTATTGTCTTTCACAATCACCTGATGCCATGAACCAAAATGGGATTCAATCTTACAAGACAGGGGAATGATTGAAGAATCTAAGATTAGAACACAAAATTTTACAGAGAAACAACCCTCAACCATAACATAATCAACTTGTTAGAATAAATGATGCAAGGATGCTAAGTGTTGCATTGATGAAGATTGGTACATATTTAATGACAAGTGAATCAGTCATTAGGTTGTCATTGATGTCAACTAATTGACTTAGTGTTTTTAATATGTTACTAGATATTGTGTGAGTAAATCATGAGCTGCAGTATGTTTCTAAAGTTTCTATTCTAATGGAATAATATTCTATGTGTTGAGATGCTAAGTTTGTAACCACAACTTTTGATATGAAGTATTGAGTTGGTTATGTTTGAATGAAATCAAACTGGGTAACTACTAAAACAGTCAGTGATAGACAATAAGTGATTTGATGGAGCAGTAAAATCAGTAAATTATTTGATGGAGCGGTCATAGGATATGATTAGTAACAATGAAGAAATACTATGTTGAGGATCGTGACTCTTATTGGTGACCAGTGAAGATGGTTTAATGGACTAGAAGAGGTATTAACATAATGGACAAGTAAACAAGATAGAGTTCTTGAACAGGTAATGAAGATTTGTGAATCGGTAAATAAATTTGAAGTGGCAATGGGATCGGTGTTTCTTTTAGTAAATTAGTAAGGCACTTGTGTGATTTTTGGAAAGTATTTGACATCACATTGCTCTTGAAGTATGCATTTGAGGTGGATTCTTAAAGAATTTTATTTTGGTCAAATAAGTTTTTGAAGATGGTTCAATTTCCAAGGTGAAATCCATATGGAAGTCAATGTGGTCAAAGAAAAATGGTTTATGAGTTTTGAGATACATTGTATTTTACCTAATTTGATCTAGATCATTGATACCTCATATCTAGGGCTTATTTTAAGTCGGTGGAAGAAAACCTATATATTGGAAAGTTGAAAAAGAAGTTATTTGTTGATTGTGAATTGTAGAAGGATTCAGTGACAAAGAAAGTGAAAGAATCAAGTGTGATCAAGCTAGGGAATATTAGTGTGTGGAGAAGAGTTTCAGAGCTTAATAAGATCTGATCATGCAGAGCTAGTATAATTTCACGGATCATTTTATATGTTTCTTTCTAACCATTGTAACAATGAAATCCCTTAGCATGGTGGATCCTAATAGATCTTTTTTGTAAATCCTCTAACAAGGTGGCACTTGTATTGAATGTTTAAATTCCTCTAACAAGGCTTCTCCTAATAGGGAAAAGATCCTAACAAATCTAAAGGAAAATCCCTTAACCGAGCAGCACCTAATAGTACTTTTTTACACCTTTAACAAGGTAAGCTCCTCAAAGGGAATATTCCAAAAGAGTACAGATTTAGTGGGTTCCAACTCCCATTGTGGTTTTTCCTATTTGGGTTTCCACTAGAAAAATATGGTGTCTTCATTGTGTGATTTATTATTTGTGGATGCTTGATTCGAGAGTTTCTAGTTATATTATTTGATGTTGAATATTTTGATGCATAAAGTTTAAAGAGTTTAAAATCAATGAATTTGGTGATTACTGATTCACCCTCCCCTCTCAATAATCAGACCTATATTAACAATTAGTATAAAATTCAAGTTCCCCTACTTAGAAAGTTTAACATCTTGAGGGAAAAGATCTGAAGATGTATAGGAAGGAAGCACCTAAGTTCCCTAAGGACAATTTTTGTACATAGGTAAATAGGATGAAATTGCATCTAACAAGGATTAGAGATCAAGCATTGGTTCATCTCACAACCAAGTATGTGCAACCTACTGGAACCCTAACTAATGAACAAATAAAAAGAAAGTTGAAACATAACTCTATAATGATAGAAATAGCAAGTTCTCTATCTGATGTTGAGTTTGTATATTTCAAGGATATGGATAATGCTAAAGACATGTGGAACAAGTTGATATTAGTTTATGGAGGTGTTGTTCATGTTCATAAAGAAAATGTGGATAGTCTTAGAGGAAAGTATGATAAAATGAGAATGCATGAAGGTGATAACATTTCTCAATATAGGTATAGGATAAAGGAGGTTGTTGTTGCAATCAAAGGAGTTGGTGAACAACTTGAAGAAGATGATGTGGTAAGTAAAATTTTGAGAACCCTAATACCAAAGTATGCTATTAGAGTCTCTTCTATACAAGAACTAAGATCTTTTAATCCTAAAAATGTGACTCTAGATTCCTTGGTTGGCAAGCTCACTGCTTTTGAGTTAAGTAATTTTGATAAGAGTATGCCTAGAATAGAATTTGTATTCAAAGATTCCCTAACCATTGGTTCATCAAAGAAAGGAAAAGAAGTCTCTAACAGTTCTTAAGGAAATCATGATTATGATTCTATCTTGCCTGATAAAATAGAACAAGAAGATTACCTAGAGGAAAAGGAAAGTACAAAGGAAAAATTTTCTTAAAATTATTTTCATGTAACAAAATTGGTCATATTGTATCTAGATGTCCTAACAATAATAGGAAGGATAAGCTCAAAAGATTTAGGAACTTCAAAGACAAGAGAAAGAAGGCATGTTACCTAACAAAAGGAGTGACTGATGAAGAATCAAATGGAAGAGATGATGAGGAAGAGATAGCCTTTGTTGTGGTCAAAGAAGAACCCTCAACCAGTGTAGATGGAGATAATGAGTAAAAAGTATTAATTTTGAGAATGAATTGTAATAGTGACTGGATAATAGATAGCGAGTGTACACATCACATGAATGGTGAAAAAATAAAATTTATTTCAATGGAGGAATGTGATGGAGTAGTCAGATTCAATCATGGTTCTCCATGTGTGGTAAGAGGTAAAGGTTCAATAGAACTTAATGATAACACTAATTGTGATGATGTTTATTGGGTTGATGGATTAAAGTATAACCTATTAAGTGTTGCTTGACTAAATAAAAAATTTCATATTATAATTTAGTAATGGTGTTTGCAAGATCTTAGGAAACTCAAGAGATTGGATTGCTATTGGTGGACAAACTAGAGGTAACCTATTCCAATTGAACTCCACTAATAAACATTGCTTGTTTTCTAAAGTTGAAGACTATTGGTTCTGGCATAAAATATTTTGTCATGTTAATTTTGATAATATGGTAAAGGTCACTAAGAAAATATGTGTTAGAGGTGTGCCTACTTTATATAAGCCTAATAATTCTATGTGTTGGGAGTGTCAATTGGGAAAGTTGACTAATTCTAGATTTACTAGTAAAATATATTCATCACAAAGCATCCTTGACCTTGTACACATAGATTTGTATGGACAGATGAGAACTCAAAGCTACTATAGAGATAAGTACTTTATCTTTTTTGTTGATGATTACTTAAGAATTATGTCTGTTATGTTTTTGAATGATAAATCTGATGCATTCTACATGTTTAAGGTGTATAAAGAAAGAGTTGAAAAAGAAATAGGTAAAGCACTTAAGTGTCTCAAATATGATAGAGGAGGTGATTTTACTTCTCAAGAGTTCACAAAATTTTGTGAATAACATGGAATCAAGAGACAAATGTCAGCACCAAGGACACCCCATAAAAATGGAATTGTGGAGAGAAGGGACATATCGATAATTGACTATGCAAGAACACTTTTGATACAAAAGGGAGTGGCTCAAATCTTTTGGAGAGAATTTGTAAGTATTGATGTCTATACTTTGAACTAGGTGTGCAACTTAAGAAAGGTACAAACAAAACACCTTATGATTTGTGTTATGGTCATACTCCTAGTGTCAGTTATTTCATAATTTTTGGAAGTAAATGTTACATAAAGAAGGATGAACAAAATGGTAAATTTGATTCTAAGATTGTTGAAGGGATATTTCTAGGTTATTCGACTAGAATAAAGCTTACAAGTGTTTGAAAAATTGTACCAACAAGATGGTTGAAAGTGAAAATGTTAGAATTGATTAATTTTCTAATAAAAATGAGGAAGATAGCAAGAAGCAATTGGAAGACTATGACAGGTTTTCTCATGTTCAACCGATGGAGCCAGATATAGTACCACAAGTAAATGAATTGGTGAACGATAATTATGGTAACCAAAGAATAGAACTGGTACTCCCAAGGTATGTGAAACTTAATTGCTCTCAAGATCATATCATTGTAGATAAAAATGTTGGAGTGATTTCAAGGAGCAAGGTAAGGGAAAGTACCTGTTTACTATCTAAATTAGAACCTAAAACTATTAAAGATGCTTTGGAAGATAATGATTGGGTTAAGGCTATGAAAGAGGAATTAGATCAAATAGAGAAAAATAAAACATGAAATTTAGTACCCATAACTACTGACAAGAATGTTATAAATACTAAATGGATCTTCAAGAATAATCTAAATGAGAAAGGAGAAGTGATTAGAAACAAGGCAAGGCTAGTTTGCAAAGTGTATGCACAAGAAGAAGGACTAGACTATGGTGAGAGATTTGCAACTGTTGCTAGAATTGAAGGTGTAAGGATACTTTTGCATATGTTTCTTATAAAGGTTTCAAGGTCTATCAAAATGGATGTAAAAATTTCTTTTCTGAATGGTGTGTTAGAAGAGGAAGTATACATTGAATAGCTTGAAGGTTTTGCTAATGAAAAAGGTAAAAAAATGGTATGTAAATTACATAAAGAAATGTATGGACTAAAACAAGCTCTAAGAGCATTGTATGAAAGGATATATGCTTATCTTATTCAAATTGGTTTCACAAGAACCAGTGACAATAGTAATCTATATCTAAAATATAAAAGTGAAGATAACATATTGATTGTTAAAATTATTGTTGATGACATATTATTTGGTAGAAATGAAGCATTAAGCAGGTCATTTGCAAAAGCAATGAGGAAGGGATTTGAAATGTCAATGATAGGAGAAATGAAATTATTTATTGGTCTTCAAGTACAACAGATGAAGAAATGGATATACATTAGTCAATCCAAGTATGTGAAGGAGATTCTGAAAAGTTTTGGCATGGATGACTCAAAACCAGTGGGAACACCTAGGGTCATAGACTGAAAATTGTCTAAAGAAGATGAATCCAAAGAGGTAAATGAAACTCTACATAGATCCATGATCGGTAAGTTGCAGCACGTGTTGTTCACAGTAGACCACATATTATATATGTTGTTGGTATTGTTGCAAGCTTTTCCTCAAATCCAAAGGACTCACATATGGTTGCAGTGAAGAGGATCTTAAGAAATATCAAGGGGACTGAAGATGATGGACTATGGTATCGTAAAGATGAAAAATTTTATTTGAATGTGTTTACTGATGTAGATTGAGCAGGTAATGTTGATGATAGGAAGAGCACAAGTGGTGGAGCATTCTTTCTTGGTGAAAGATTAGTCTCCTGGACTAGTAAAAAGAATAATTATATTTCTCAATCTATTGCAGAAGCATAGCATGTTGTTGTTGTTATTAATTATCAGCAAGTGATATGGATAAAATAGATTCTTGTGGGAATTCATGAGAAGTTCATAGAATCAGTTGTTATCCATTGTGATAACACAAGGGCAATAAATATTTCTAATAATCCAGTGATAGACTCAAAGATAAATCACATTGCAATAAAATATCATTTCATATGTGTTTATCTGAATATAATGTGTACGAATTGATGTAGAGGTGGACTAATCCATAGGGGAAGAAGTCTTAGTATGATGATGTGAAGCAGTGATAAGGGAAGATCAATAAAAGAATGGTCAAGTATAATCCAAGATGACTAAATGACTAGACAACTTTGGCATTGTTGTTGAAGGGGGAGAATATGAGGGGGAGAATATAGGAGAATAAACATTATAAAGGGATAATATATGTATGAGTCAGTATGATAGAGTGAGCAGATGTATGATCAAACATACAAATAAAAGTGGAAGCATTTTAGTGAAGTCAGTATAGTAAGAGGATTCTCATGAGAGAGACATAGAGTTGCCAAGAAGAACTTAAGTGGAGAAGTTAAAGAGTGTCGTGAGTGTTTCCATCAATGCCAAAGGGGGATATTGTTAGCATAACTGATGCAGTTATGCTAAGTGTTGCATTAATGAAGAATGGTACAAATTTGATGACAGGTGAATCAATTATTAGGTTCTCATTGATGTCAACTGATTGACTTAGTATTTTCAATGTGTTACCAAATATTTTTGCCCATTAAGATCCTAAGTTGGAATGTTAAGGGCATGAATGACCCTAACAAGAAGTGCTTAATCAAGTGTTGTATTTTTACATCAAGGATAGAATTAATATTAATATAGAAGATCAAATTGAACAAAGAAGAAATAGACACATTCAAGAAAAGAATAGGTATTTGGATGTTGGATTTGGTTGTGGCTGAAGGGGCCTCAGAGGGTTTAGGATTGATCTAGGACCCTAGGAAAATCACATACCAAAACTAAATCAGAGAGAAGAATTGGCATAGTGGTAGAGTAAAAAGCATATAAATAGAAATCTTGGCTTTATTCTAATCAATGTTTATGGACCTATCCCAAACAACAAGAAGAGGTAGGTCTAGGATAGTACTAAAATTTTCATCATCAATAATCCAAATCATAATTTCTTAATTGGTGAAGATTTTAACACCATCTCGGATATGTCTAAAAAAGGGGTGGGGACACAAGAGAGTTGCAATCCCAAATTTATTTCAAGAACTTGGTTAGGAAAAATAATTTTATGGAAATAAGAACGGATAATGGTATATATACATGGAATAACATGAGATTGGGTTTTAGCAAGATTTTTGAAAAATATGATAGGTTATTTTTGAAAGGTAATTTAGCTAACTTTGGTTACAATATGAACTCTAGCATACTACCTTATGTTGGATCAGATCATTTTCATGTTCAACTTACAATTAGGGAGGATAATAAACCAAAAATATGCCCATTTAAATTTAAAAATATGTGAATGAAGGAAGAGAATTTCACAAAAATGATAGAAAAATAGTGGCAAGAAGAAACCTATATTGTATCCAAAATTTCTTGCTTTGTTAAAAAACTAAAGGGGATAAAGGAGAAATTGTTAAGTTGGAACAAAGAACATTTTGGTAATATCTTTGTTCTAAAGGAAAAATTGAAAACAAATAGAAGAATTAAATAATGATGTTATAAGACTTGGGATGGACCAAGATAGATACTTAAAAGAAAAGGATCTTTTAGGAAAATATGAGGACATCTTAGCTAAAGAAGAAATCTTTTGGCATAAAAAATCAAGCGAAACTTGGTTAGAAGGGGATGAAAACACCATTTTTTCATAATAGCACTAAGAAAAGAAGGGTTATAAATAGAATTAATAAGCTAAAAGGGGGTAATGATGAGATGATAGAGGATCCTTTAGATATTTCAAATGAAATAGTAGGGTTTTATGATGAGTTACTCAATAAAAAGGAGGGATCTGATCTGAATAATCAGACAAACATTATAGAAAATATTCCTAAGCTTGTTTCAAAAGAATAAAACAAAATGTTAAAAGAAAAATTTTAAAAAGAAGAGGTTGAGACTGTGATAAAACATCTAAGCCTAGATAAATCCCCTAGGCCTAACGGCTTTCATGCATCCTTCTTTCAAAAATGTCAGTATTTTCTAGGTGATGATTTAATAGGAGCGTTAGAAGGAATTAGAAATTCTGGTAGAATATTAAAATAAATTAATAACACCTTCATTACTCTAATCCCCAAGAAAGATAAGGTGGAAAAATTAGAGGACTATAGCTCAATAGTTGTTTGCAATACTATCTATAAAATCTTTGCAAAGGTAATGGAAAACAGAATTAAAAAGATCCTTCCAAACATTATATCGAAAGAATAAACTAGTTTTTTGCGCTAGAGGTCCATTTTTTATGGAATTATAATTGCACAAAAGGTAATACATTATATCCAACAAAATCATAAGCCTAGTATGTTGATTAAACTGGATATTAGGAAAGCCTATGATAGACTCAATTGGAGACTCTTATGCAAAAGTTTAGAGGCCTTTGGATTTGTGAAATAATTTATAAATCTCATTTTTTAGTTTATAAATCTCATTTTTTAGTTTATATTCCATGGACAGCTTTACCCATCTATCAAATGTCATGTCAAGAACTATCTACAGGAGAAAATAGGAAATTGAAAAGTAAACTTAGGTCCTTTTACTAGAAAAATATATTCTAGACAAGAAAAAAAATACTCCAATTACCTGGAAAAAAATTCACAGACCAACCAAGATGGGTGGGTTGGAAATTAAAAATTTGAGACTTCAGAATAAGACCCTAAGGGAAAAACTAATTTAGAAAATTATTGAAATCTCTCTCTAAATTGGGTAAAAAATTAAACCATAAATATCTCAAAGGGGAGGATGTATTAGGAATAGATAGAGTCTCCTCTCCACCAAAAGAATCTAGAGTCTACAATTTTTTGATGGAATGTAGACAGCTAGTCTTAGATCAGTTAACCTAGGACATTATATCAGGGGATAAGGCTCTGTTTTGGAAAGAATCTTTGGGAGGTCACAAAGAAATAGATGATCTAATGGATGTCAACAATATTTGAGAGAGAGACTTGAAACATTATGGAGCTTCCATGTCAAAGACTATATATAATTTTCAAAAGGGAATCCCTCTCTAGGATGGAAGTGGAAGTCAATGGAAAATTTGGAATTGCCTAGAAATTACCTAGAATCCCTCAAGAATTTACTAAGGGATAGGGAAATAGTTATTAGGAGAGGCACTGATAAACTAATTTGGGAAAAATCCAAGACTGGGGACTATAATACCAAGGAAGGGTATAATTATCTAATCAAACATCTTAACTATTGCCTAACAGAACTTTCCTTAGACCTCTGTTAGAACAAATATTGTCTACCTAAGGCCGGGGCATTCACATGGGCTGCTTTATAATGCAAAATTCTCACTACATATTGGTTTGCGAAAATAGGCTATGAGGGTCCTACTAGATGCCCCTTATGTGATATTCAAAAGGAAACCATAGATCACTTACTACTTGGGTGCCAATATACTAAGTGATGTTGGAATTGGCTATGTTCCAAGTTAGGATGGAAGGAAGCTCCACCCAAGGACTTGTTAATTCATCTACAAAGCTAGCCTAACCTATTCAAAAATAGCCTTTATAATAGTTTATGGATTTCCACACCCTTTATTATCATCTAAGAAGTCTAGAAGGAAAGAAATAGAAGGATATTTAATGTGAAAAAATTAGACTAGGAACAACTAGCTAACAAAATGGAAGTGTCTCTAGTAGAATTCATTAACAACAGGATTAAAACTCATCAGAAAAAAGATGTCATTTTCACACATAGGGACGATAAAATGAGGAAAGAATGGGTTGGCTTGAAAATTCCACCTTATATCAATTCAGGAGATAAATTTAATAAGAAGAAAAGATCAGAAGTAAAATGGATGCTCCCTAAGCATGAATGGTTTAAGTTAAACTTCGATGGGGCCTCTAGAGGAAATCATGGCCCTTTGGGTATTGGACGTAGCATCCATAATTGGTAAGGGTTGGAGGTTGTGAGATTGGATAGGCCTATAGGGATTGAAACAAAAACCATTTCTAAGATGAAAGCCTTAACTGGAGGTCTATTACTATGCAAAGATCTACAAATAGACAAACTAGAAATTGAAGGTGATTCTACAATTATCATAAATGCATTAAGAAAAAATAACACCCCTAATTGGAAGTTGGGTGCATTTATAGAGAGAGCCTTGGAGCTATATATATATATATATATATATATATTGTCATGCCCTGCAAGGGAACTAGGGAAGAGAACAAAGATTCTCTTAAGAAAGAAAACCTATGTAGTGACCTATGAAAATTTTCAAATTTTAAAAGATTTACATGCATAATAACATAAGAAAAGTTTAGATTATATTCCTCTCATGGTTCCCTACTAGGATACTAACCATCCATTTAAGTTTCACTAAATGTACAAACAACTTTCAATAACTTTAAACCAACTACATCAAAACATTTGAAGATCTTAAGAAGTAAAATATAAATGCTTTCATTCAAATTTTTAACCTAACATTTAAGATCCATCTATATCTCAAAGTATTCCTTTTTGAACAACATAGCATTTAAAGCATTAATCCCATATAAATCATTCATCTAAGAATTTTAGTAAATCTATGAAACCATCCCATTTCAATTACTATCCTTTCTTAATCAATAATGATACAACATTCCATCTTACTTTGAAAATATACTAAAGTCCTTTACTTTTCAACAAACAAGCTTTACATAAAGATCACATTCCCCTTTTCCTTTCCCTAAATCTACCTATTCCAAGATAGATCAATTTGAGATACAATAAAGATTACATTACATCTATCTCCTATTGGGAGGTTACAATAATGACATAACTTTACATTTGTTTGCAAGTAATGAAAGCTAAGTAAAGAGTCTTCTTTCTTCAAATTGGAACAATGTACAAGCAAGAATCCTTTCAACACTAAAACTACAACTGATACCTTGATAAAGAAAGATTTACCACCCAACCAAATGGATACCAAAAGGCCCACTCCCTCATGCTAGGAGATAAACACCAAGATCCATGCTAGAAGAGATAACTAGGCCAGTCCTAGGGTTGAGGTAACCTTTCCCAAACAATAACTGAATAAGGAAGATCAAAACACAAATCCCTTCCCAAAGGTTCATAAGACTTGGTAGAAACTCAAAGCGACAAGCAAGGTGAGTGTCATCGCATAGCCCTCACCCCTTGGGTTGTCCTGGTACTAGCCACTCTTGGACCAGGCCCCCAAGTAGGCACATGCGGCGAGGCACATATTTATCTTTTTAGTGTTTGTTTCCATTCCCATTCATTTAATTAAATTTATCACTTGATTAAAATAACTCATTAGTGGGTTATCCTGGGACTAGCCACTTAGGACCCCGGCCCCACACTGAGAACCACTCACCTAGTGTTCTTAGGTTCTCTACCCTTACCAAACATCATAAACATACTAGATATGCAATAAGACAAATCATAGAACAATCAGATGCTTGCAAAAAAGAATAGGAATGGTTTTTTGATTGGTGGGAAGCTTGGAATGGCACCAGTCATTTGGGAAGTGAATGCCTCTAACATACAAGACATCAAATTTTCTCATTTAGATAGTAGGAAGAATGTATTTTACTATCCTAACCCTGTAGGAGACCATGTATCATTGAGAAATGAGATTTGATGGAAGGAAGTTGGTGGGTTGTTGGAGAAAAATGAAGAAAAGACTCTTGCAGAAAATATAGTCCTAATGCGAGAACCATTTATCCTATTTTAACCATTGGATTGGGTTTTTTTTGGATATGTTGGAGAGAGCCAAGTTACACAAGATCTGACCAGAGCAATCAAGGAAATTTTATTGGATTCAAAAGATATGGATAAATGTGTACGGGTTTGTCAAAAAGACCAGTGAGAAAAATTTGGGAATGATCGGAAAGGTACAAAATCCAGAATGCAAACAAGGAAGGAAAATAAATCTTCCTAAGGTTTGAGAGTGTCTACAGACTTCTAAAACCAATAGAAAGGTAAAACATGAAACCTAAGGAGATCCTAGACTCCAAATACATCAATGCAGATAAATAATTCATACAGAAAGTGAAATCATTTGTGCAGACAATATATTCCAAAATATATACATAGTTTCTCCATTCCCCTAAAACTATCTCATTCCATAATACAAGCATAATAAAATAGCACAAACATCATATAAGATAGAAATTAAATAGATGGCATAGCATTCAAGCAACATATAGCAACCAGACATAAAGAGGATCATCTCCAGGATATATCTTTCCTAGAGTCCTGCAGAGATACCATTGGCAAAGAAAGATCCTGACTATCTAAGCCTACTTCAAACAATCCTCCAGAATCCCTTTGAATGAAGCCACAATAATCCTCTCAAAATATTATGAAATCCAATCTAAAACAATAATGAAGCTTCCTGAGAGATTATTTTTCCATCCATCTCCCCATCTCATAGGAATCCTTCCCGTATATAGATTAAGGGAGTAGTTGCACGGGGAAATCCAACCGATGCAACTATTTAAACCAATTGTTGGTTAATAGTTAGGATTAATGTATTTAATAAAGCCATTCTTGAGAAGAGATATTTTTTTATATGTATCAACAGTAATTTAATTTATATCTCCTTTATTTAAGGAAGGTAATGGTAACTTTTGTCTTAAGTTTATTTACTATTTCTAAGATACCTAGTTACCCAGGCTATGGTAAAAGTGATTTACCATATATTTATTTTCCATCCAATAAGTAATTTATTTTTTTATTAATATTATTTAAAATCATTAATTACTTTCACACACAAAATTATATAAATATATGTAACCATATGCATATGTGTGCACCCATATGCCTATGTGTACATATAACATTATTAATATTATTAAAAACATATTATTATTAGTATCATGATATATATTATTATTAACATTATAATCACATTATTTAATCATACACTAAATCAAACTCTAATGATATACAATATTACATATAAGTAATTACTAACAAAAGATAGAATCTTCCATCAAATATAATTAGAACTACTATATACCAAATCTCATGCTCAAAAATTGCAAGAAGCAAGAAATAAAATTTACAAACAATAATCACCATCTGACACAAGGACTAACTCAAGAACTCCCCACCTAAGGATAGAAAGGGTCTGAGGAAGACTTCCTTCTCACAGAACCTTGGTGATATCTCCATAACAACAACAACGATCAAGGATTTTGAGGGCTTGCTCAGACCTGTGAGACCAGGTGGAGAGGATGTCTGATACCTGCAAGCCTACATCATTGAGAAGAGATACATGTCCATAGATACATATATATACAATAGGACATATGCAAACAAATGACTAGGATCAATACATCGTGTGGACCTCAACTAAGTGAGTAACTATGACTTTGTCCTGAGTCATAAAATCACATTAGACATATATACATGAAGCATAAAACATCATAGACAATAATGGTTAGATTCCAAATCCTTGGGTTAGCTCTATTATTTTCCATAAGCATAAATAAGATAAATGATTTTCAATTTCAAAAGCTTAGAATGATAATCATTGATCATAAATAAGTATTTCTAAACATCTGATAAGCATATCACCATCTAAATAAGCATATGGTTCTAACTATCATAATGCAAAATGTCTAAATCAAAGAGTCAAAGTATAATCATTTGAGAGGGTATTACATCCTCCCCCACTAGAGTTAGGCTTACTCTTGAAAGCCTACAAATAGATAAGGATAAGTATCTCTAATTCTAATAGTGTCCTCCAAAGTGGCTGAGGAATCATCATTGGGGTCCCATTGGACCCTTGCCTTATCTATGGTGTGATCCTTGAGGGTCAGTGTCTGCTGCTACAAAATGTGTATAGGCTCTAAAACTAGTTGCCCATCCACTACCTGTAATGCATTCCAATCCAAAACATGAGTCACATCAGGAATATATTTTCTAATAAATGAAACATGAAATACATCATGAATACGAGAAAGGCTAGGCAGAAAGGAAATTCGATAAGCTACTGGTCCTATCCTCTCTAGGACTTCAAAAGGGCCAACAAATCGAGGTGCCATCTTGGAGCCTTTTTCCATAATGGATTGGGCTCTTTCACGAGCGTACCCTAAAATAAAATATGTCTCCAAGAGAAAAGTACACATCAATCATATGAGCATCTGCATACTTCTTCTACCTATCCTGAGCTATCATAATATGCCCTTTGATACGCTTAACCTATTGCTCCATATCCTGTAACATCTCAGGGCTAAGAAGTACCCTGTCCTCCAAACGGTCCCAACTCAAAGGAGTACAGTACGGATGACCATATAGATCCTGAAAAGGATACATGCCTATGGAACTATGATATCCATTATTATACACAAACTCCACCAAATATAAGTATTCTTCTCAATGGGTCTATTTGTCCATAACATACATTCTGAGCATATCCTCTAGAACCTGATTGACTCGCTCGGTCTTCCCATCTATCTCAAGATGATAGGTTGAACTAAAGTTGAGCTGAGTCTCTAATGTGTGTTGAAGGGAAGTCCACAGAGTTGATGTGAATACTAGATCATGATCAAAAATGATCTTCCTAGGAATTCCATGGAGTCTCACTATGTCCTTCATAAATACTCTGGCTACTGAAGCTGTTGAATAGGAAGATTGCATGGGAGAGAAATGGGCTACCTTGGTCAGCCTATCAACTATTACCAAGATAGAATCATGTCTTCATGGGGTAACTGGAAGCCCCACAATCAAATCCATGGAAATAATATCCCATTTCCATTCTAGCACAAGGTGAGGCTACAAAAGACCTGTTGGATGTTGATGCTCTGCTTTTACTCTCTAGCATTCCAAACATCTTGCCACATAGTCTTCTATGTCTCTTTTCATTCCTGGCCAATAGTACAACTAGCATAGGTCAGCATATATTTTCTTTACCTTTGGATGTGCTGAGTAGGGATCCTTGTGGCTTTCTGAAATAATAAGTACACGAAGATCTCCTAACATGGACACATAAATTTTGTCTTGATGTCACAACAATCCCAATGAATCCAAGGAATATCTCAAAAAATGACCTTCCAAGGGTCTTCCCGACTCTAATTCTACTTTTACCTCCTAAAACCAAGAATCAGAAGTGAGAGCCTCTCTTATTCATTTCTCCAAATCTATGCTTAGAGAAAGTGTTGACAATCATGCATGCGCATTCTCAGAACATCTGCCACCACATTCATCTTCCCTTGGATGTACTTAACCTCGAAATCATATTTTCATAAGAATTCCATCCATCTGCATTGTCTAGCATTGAGGTTAGGTTGATAGAAGATATAATGAAGGCTTTGATGATCTGTATGGAGTTCAAATTTATGACCCAACAGAAAGTGCCTCCATTTCACTAAGGGGTGAACCATTGCTGCTAACTCCAAATCGTGGGTGGGATAGTTGAGCTCATGATCTTTGAGCTTCCTAGATTCATAAGTGACAACTTGTCCTTCTTGCATAAGAAATGCCCCAATCCCTTCCAATGAGGCATATGTATAGACAACAAATTTTCTTGAGGTTTCGGGGACTACCAAGATCGAAGCACTAGTTAATCTTTCTTCCAAGCACTGAAAGTGGCCTCACACTTTTCTGACCATACAAATTTCTTTCCTTTTCTTTTCAAGGAAGTGATGGGATGAGTTATTCGAGAGAACTCCCAGATAAATCATCTATAATACCCAACCAGTCCCATAAAGTTTCTGACCTCGGGGATGTTAGTCGGAGTTGGCCACTCCACTATGGCCTAAATTTTGGCTGGATCAATTGTGATGTCATCCCCTGAGATGAAGTGCCTAAGACACTTAACCTCTATCTGAAAGAATTCACACTTCTCTAGATTGGCATAAATTTTGTTTTCTCTAAGGCATTGCAAAACTTGGCGAAGATGAATCTCATGTTCTTTAGGAGTTTTTGAGAAAACTAAGATGTCATCCAAGAAAACTATCACAAACCTGTCCAAATAGGTTCTGAAGACCCCAATCATCAAGCTCATAAATATAGAGGGAGTGTTTGTTATCCCAAACGGTACTATGGTGAACTCATAGTGGCCATATCTGGTGTGGAAAGTTGTACGATGAATATCGGCCTCCTAAATTCTAAGTTGATGATATCCTGACTTAAGATCAATCTTAGAAAATATTTTTTCCCCTTTTATTTGAACAAATAGGTCATCGATGTGGGGTAAAGGATACCAATTTTTAATTGTGACCTTATTGAGTTGACGATAGTCAATGCACAATCAGAGAGAACCATCTTTCTTCTTCACAAATATTACCGGTGCACTCCATTGGGACACATTGGGTCTAATAAACCCTTTTTCCAAAAGCCCTTCTAACTGCAACTTAAGTTCCCCAAGTTCTTGTGTGGTCATGTGGTACCGAGCCTTGGAGATGGTTTTGCTCCTCGCACTAGCTCAATCTAGAAATCAATGTCCCTCTTGGGTGGCATTCCTGGTATTTCCTTGGGAAAAACATCCAAAAACTCCTGTAATAGGGGATGATCTAATGTTACATCCCTACTTTCCCCTTTGTCTAAGTCCTCTACTGAGACTGCAAACAACTAACATCCCTTGTGCATGCACCACTTGAGTTGCATCACAGAGATCATGCAAAGAGAGATGGGTCGTTGCACCCCAACAATCTGCTTAGGTTCCCCTGAATCATCTAAACACTGAATGCTCTTGTTTCTATAATCTAAAATGGCATTGTGAGCATCCAACCAATCCATACCCAAAACTACTCCATATGAGCCTAAAGGAATCACTCAGAGATATACTAGGGTGGAGAAAGGCCCCAGCCCTAACTTGCAACTCTGGACACAAGAGTCAGAAGCTATTCTTGCCCCAGAGGCTAGCTCAACCTGCCACCTATCTTCCTACCTTACTGTCATCAGCCCACATTGCTCTACTAAAGAAGGATAAATAAAGGAATCTGTTGCTCCCGAATCAAATAGAATAGTGGTAGAGATACCCCCTAACAAACCTAGGGTTTTGATGACTGATCTGTGATGTTTAGTCTGCCTATGGTCTAGTGTGGAAAACACTCGATGAGTTCTACCTGCATCACCCACTGTGGGTTCTGAAGTGGCCTATATATAGCTAGCTAATGGGGTAGATGTTTTAGGATAGTTGACTGCAATATGACTGTGCTGACCACATGAGTAACATCCTATATTTTTAACAAAATTTCTCCTTGCAAAAGGTGCACTGGACTGTTGATAACTACCCCAACTAGAATTTTGAGGTATACTCTGAGCTGGTTGTGAATTTGGATATCGCTTAGCAAGCTGCCATTTGTGAGCATTGTTTGATTGAGAACCCCCATTTTTGTTTTTGAAGTTGTTTTGAAATTTCATTTTCTAGTGGTTCTGACTTCATTTGGATGAAGAGGGATAGTTTTAGGACCAGGTGTTCCTTGAGATTGATTCCCCTTGAATCATGTCCCAGCCTGAGAGGCATTACCTCCTTGGCTACCTATCTGGCCTCCTAATCCCAAGTCCTCATTTTGTTCCACAATACGAGCCTTAATGATTGCATCATTAACTGTCTGGGGTTCAAAGAGTCATACGCTACTGGCCAATCGGCCATTGAGGCCTCTAAGGAAGTGTTGAGTAATCATGGGTTTATCATCTTTATATCTTGAGTATGGCTTGAGTTTGAAGAACCGTCACTAATAATCATCAACTGACATAGTTAACTACCTTAAGTTGTGAAATTCTTTAGCTCTTTCCCACCTCCAATGGTCAAAAAGAAATCGGGCTTGAAAGAGTTCTAAGAATAGTTCCCATGAAAGGGTGGTTATATCAATGTGAAGTTTCTCTTTCTCTTTTTCTCACCAAGTTGATGCAAAATCCCTAAGGCGAATAACTACAAACTGAGCCTTGGTATTGCTGCTATAAGGATGCATGGAGAATAGCCTTTCTAAATCTAGTAGCCAAGTCTTGGCAGCAGATCCACCTTGAGTTCCCTTAAATGGGTTACTCTTAGTCCTAAGGAGGTCTTGCATGTGAGAAGCACACAAGACTTCCTCTTCTATTATCTAATTTCTAGGGTTCCTTTCCCTTTCCTCATGGTGAGTGGCATTAGTCTCCCCACGATGGCCCCTATCTTGACCAACTTCTAGTCTTTGCAGTATCTTTTGTAAAATTTCTTTCACTTGAGCCCCCTAAAAGCCTCTTCAATGGTTATCATGTTGATCCCCCCTACCTTCTTCCTCATAATTTGCTTCTTCCTGATAACTTTCTTGGTGAGATCTGGGAGGGGTATTTCGGGCACCTCCCCTTCTACTATGGGTCATACGAGGCATCCTACCATAAGTAAGGAGAGGGATGATTTTAAGGGTCCTAGTCCAAATCTAGTTTAGGTTTCTCTTAAAAGTACAATAAGTTTAAGAAACATGAGCCAAATTCTGAGGGCCCCAGTGTGGCAACTTAGCACTCTGATACCAAGATGTCATGCCCTGCAAGGGAACCAGGGAAGAGAACAAATATTCTCATAGGAAAGAAAACCTATGTAAGGAACTATGAAAATTTTCAAACTTTAAAATATTTACATGCATAATAACATAAGAAAAGTTTATCTTAGATTCCTCCCATGGTTCCCTACTAGGATACTAACCATCCATTTAAGTTTCATTAAATGTATTAACAACTTTGAATAACTTTAAACCAACTATCACTGAGGATGGTATAGACCTAGCTAGCAAAGAGGATGGTAAAAACCAAAAGGGGGAAACTTTGGGCCTCCTGGAGGGCCAGGCTGAAGAGGAAATGGAGGCTAGTCAGAACCCTACTGTTGTTGATGAAAAAGAAGAGGATCACAATGAAACTAATGCGGGCTTGGACCAAGTTATCATTGAGGAAGGAAATAGCTACAAGGAGGACACCTTAGATCCCCTGTTGGGTGCTACTAAGCGGGATGAGGTTATCAAAGCTAATGGTTTGAGTACTTCTCTGGATTGGATCAAGCAAGAGATGTAGGAGATGAAGCTCCACCTTCAGGCCATAGAAAAAACTACACTTACCTTGACCACTAAGCTAGAAAAGCTAGAAAGTAAGGTGTTGGATAAGGTAAAAAATAAAAATTGGAATGCGGATATAGTTGCTGAAGTTAATAAGATAGTTGAAAATAAGGTCAAAGACATAAAGGCTAAAGTCAGTAACAATGGGAACATGATTAACGAGGTCCTGTGTCACAACAATGAGGGACTTAGTGCGGCTATCATGAACCTCAATATGCTACACAACTATTTGGAAAAAAGCCAACTGGAAAATATGACTATAACAATTGAGGAGAATGTTGGGACTGTTGGTCCAAGAATGAGAACTAGAGGGTGCACTCAGAGGAAGATCCCTAAAAAGCCAAAGGAACTAAAGGACCTGAAAGATTCTATCCCGAAGATGGAGGACCTGAAGATGAAGGTGGAGAAAATGATAAAAAAAACAAATAGTATGGTATGGTTGGTAGCTAGGTGTTGGTGGTAGTAGTTCTAGTAACTATTTTTCTTTGCTTTTGTTGTTGTATCTAGGGGTGTCTTGGGTCCTGCTTTTGTTTTTCCAGCAGGCATTTCTTTTTGGAAAACTTTCATGCTATATCTTTATGCTTTAATGTAAATGGTTTCAGGTTCCATTCAAAACATGCTTTTACCTTAATCATAAACATTAAACCAACTATATCATAACATTTGAAGATCTTAAGAAGGAAAATATAAATGATTTCATTCAAATGTTTAACTTAACATTTAAGATCCATCTATATTCTCAAAGTATTCCTTTATGAACAACATAGCATTTAAAGCATTAATCCCATATAAATGATTCATCTAATAATTTGAGTAAATATATGAAACCATCCCATTTGAATTACTATCCTTTCTTAATAAAAAATAATACAATATTCCATCTTACTTTGAAAATGTACTAAAGTCCTTTTCTTTTCAAGAAACAAGTTTTACGTAAAGATCACATTTCCCTTTTCCTTTCCCTAAATCTACCCATTCCAAGATACATCAATTTGAGATACAATAAAGATTACATTACATCCATCTCCTCTTGGGAGGTTACAATAATGACATAAATTTACATTTGTT
Source organism: Chamaecyparis obtusa (assembly GCA_027943335.1). Taxonomy (NCBI): domain Eukaryota; kingdom Viridiplantae; phylum Streptophyta; class Pinopsida; order Cupressales; family Cupressaceae; genus Chamaecyparis; species Chamaecyparis obtusa. The sequence goes on from BSBK01005444.1 coordinate 129,877, forward strand.
TGCAAGTAATGAAAGCTAAGTAAAGAATCTTCTTTCTTCAAACTAGAACAATGTACAAGCAAGAATCCTTTCAACACTACAACCGTAACTGATACCTCGATAAAGAAAGATTTACTACCCAACCATGAGGATACCAATGTTAGAAAGTAAAGACCACCAAGATAACTGAGAGGGGGGGGGGTGAATCAGTTATCTGATAATCAAACCATTTATCATCATTAACTTCAATATCAACTTCAATAGCTTTAAACCATATAATTAATGTAGTAACCAACCATAGAAGGATAATCATACACAATGACACAATAACACAAGATATGTTAACTAGGGAACCTCTTGATCAAAGAGTAAACTCTGGTGGGAATGATGCCCACAAAATGATGTACTAATATGAAAGTTCCTTGTTAGAGGATGGACCCTATTAGGAGTCTTATGAAATACATTCAGTACATATGAATCTCTGTTAGGAGATTTTGAATCCCTATTAAAAGATTCTAACCCTGTTAGGAGTTATGGAAGACAGAAGGACCCACTGCCCAAACAGCTTCAAGGCAAGATCTCTGAACTCATTGTCCAATAGATCTTAGGATTATTCATTAGAATAATATAAAATATGTTACCTCCTTCACACTGTACCAAAACTACACTCTCTGCTACACAAGATCACAAATCCAGATCTCTGTACTTCGCAAGTCTTCCTTCATCACTGAATTAGCTCTTTTCTTCACTTCATGCATACATTCGCATCACAACTTTCATAATTTCATATCACAACTATTACAACCCTCTCATATAACAAGTAAAACATTCCTTCCTTTATACCACACTCAAATAATTACAAATGAGTCGGCATGCAAATACAAAATAATAATTTCAACACACTACATCAAAATTACATAAAATTGTCAGCTTCTAGATACAATAACTTTCTAATCGTGTGACCTCAAAGTTTGTGCTATGAACCACATCACCAAAAATGAGTCACAAAACTTCCCTTTAACTATGCAGAATCAGATTCCATCCTAGTTAGGAGATATCCTCTGATTACCAAAAACTGCTACACAGGAATACTGCCAGAATACTGTTTCCACCAAAATGGTTATAACTTTCATGAATAAATGAATTTCTTTTTGTGCTCTTAACCATAGGATAATAACACACAAAAGAACATACCATCAACTGTGCATAACTCAATCTACAATATAACATGTGCGCAAAACAAAACTGTGTCTGCTTCTCTGCTAAACTCCAGAATATCACTATGTTGACATCAATGACAATCATAGTCATGAATGCAACAACTACTACTAAAGAATGACTACCAAAGGCTTCAGCATTCATTCCTAACAATCTCCCCCATTGGCATTGATGGCAAAATAGATGAAAAACATCGAATGTTCCAAAAATCCAATCACTACTACTCATCATTAATCAAATCTTGCTTGGTATCCTAATGTTTTTCATGATTTTCTCCCCCATTGACATCAATGATAGAAATTCTATCACTATGTCAAATAATAGCTCAATGTCAAAAGACACTATTCATAAAAATACATTCACAAGAGTCCTCAATGACTCAGCTCAGATACACATACTCCCCCATAGAGGAAGTACCAACATCCAATCTAGAAAATAGATAGGGCCATAAACCAATGGACGGATGCAACCAACTGCATCATTACTCAAAAGTAGGTTGGGGCATAACCCCAAGCATAGCTCTCAGATACTCAAATGTATCCTTAGGCAAAGGTTTAGTAAATATATCTACTATCTGCTCCTTTGTGCTTATGTATTCCAGTCTAACTTCATTATCTACAACTTTCTCTCTTACAACATGATACTTGATTTCTATATGCTTTGTGTTAGAATGTAAAACTAGATTCTTAGACATACTAACTATACTTATATTATCACAATATATGACAATAGGCTCATCATACTTGATTCCAATGTCCATCAACATCTGCTTCACGCATATTATCTGATTACAATTGTTTGCTGCTGCTACATATTCTGCTTCTGTTGTACTCTGTGAGATACAATTCTACTTTTTGCTCAACCAAGAAACTAATCTTCCTCCAAGAAAAAAGGCTCCACCATTGGTGCTTTTCTTGTCATCAACGTTGCCTCCCCAATCAACATCAATATATGCACATAGGGTAAAATCATCAGAATTTTCATACCACAGTCCATAGTCCATTGTGCCTCTAAGATATCTCAATATCCTTTTTACTACTACATAATGTGACTCTCTAGGTTCAGCTTGAAATCTTGCTACCATCCCAACTGAATGTTGTATATCTGGTCTAATGTGTGTCAAGTACTGTAATCCACCAATCATAGATCTGTATTTCTTTTGCTCAACTTCTGGTGTCTCATCTTTACTAGATAATTTATGTCCTATAACCATAGGTGTTCCAACTAGTTTACAATTATCCATACCGAATATTTTCAACAAATCATTCAAATACTTTGTCTAACTTATAAAGATATCATCTTTGTTTTGTGTTATTTGTAATCCCAAAAAGCATTTCATTTCTCCAATCATACTCATTTCAAATTATGTCTTCATTTCTTCAGCAAATTTGTCACTAGCTTCATCTTCTCCTCCAAAAATAATGTCATCAACAAAAATAACCAAAACTAACAATCCATTCTCAATTTCTTTTGTGTATAAGTTACTATCAGCTGTTCCTTTTGTAAATCCCAATTTTAACAAATACTTATCTAATCTAGCATACCAAGTTCTAGGTGCTTGCTTTAGTCCATACAATTCTTTCTTTAGTTTACATACCATGTCTCCTTCTTGAGTCAAAGGAAAACCTTCAGGCTGCTCAATGTAGACTTCTTCCTCTAATTCACCATTCAGAAATGCTGACTTCACATCCATCTGATACACTTTGAATTTCTTAAATGGTGCATAAGCCAAAAATATTATTACTGCTTCAAGTCTGGCCACAGGGGCAAAAGTCTCTTCATAGTCAATTCCTTCTTGCTGTGAGTATCCCTTACATACCAATCTTGCTTTGTTTCTAATTACTTCTCCTTGTTCATTCATCTTGTTCCTGAATACCCATTTAGTTTCAATCACATTTTTGTCTTTAGGTCTAGGGACCAATTCCCATGTCTTGTTCTTTTCAATCTGATCCAATTCTTCTTTCATAGCCTTAATCCAATGTTCATCTTCACAAGCTTCATTAGTAGACTTAGGTTCAATTTGAGAAATCAAACATAAATGTACCTTCTTTCTAGTCATAACTCCTCTATCCAAACTTCCAATAACTTTCTCAATAGGATGATCTCTTGATATATACTTGTTAGGTGTCATAGTCACTGATCTTTCTTCAACTGTAGATTCTTCTATGTTTTCTTCAGCATGACTTTCATTCAACAATTCACTGTCAGTCTCAAAAAATTGTTCAGTAGTTTCAATGTTAGGCTGAGGGTTAGTTCCTTCATCAGATTCATAATCAAGCATTCTTTCCTGAATTTTAAACTTCTCATCAACTTTTACATTTTCACTTTCAACAATAGTTTTAGTTCTCTTATTGTAACATCTATATGCTTTTCTTTTCAAAGAATATCCAAGAAAAATTCCTTCATCACTTCTAGGATCAAACTTTCCTATATCATCTTCTCTCTTAATATAACATTTGCTTCCAAAAATTCTAAAATACTTAACTGAGGGTGCATGTCCAAACCATAATTCATAAGGTGTCTTGTCTGTGTCTGCCTTGATTTGTACTTTGTTCATTTTATATACTGTTGTATTCACTGCTTCTCTCCAAAATGTCTTTTCCAAATCACCTTCAAATAGCATAGCTCTAGCTACTTTAGTTACTGATCTGTTCCTTCTTTCTGCAATAACATTTTGTTCAGGTGTTCTAGGGGCTGATAACTATCTCTTAATACCATTCACTCCACAAAAAGTGTTAAACTCTTTAGATGTAAATTCTCCACCTCTATCGGATCTCAAACATTTAATCCTCATTCCTAATTCATTCTCAACTTTATTCTTCATGACCTTAAACTTATCAAATGCTTCAGATTTTTCTTTAAAAAATGCAATCCACATCATTCTTGTAAAATCATCAACAAGAATCATAAAATACCTTTCTCCATAGAATCCTCTAGTCCTAGTAGGACCACTCAAGTCTGTATGAACAATCTCCAACTTTTCTGTAGATGTGAACTTCTTGCTAGGAAATGAACTCCTTTTCTGCTTAGCCATCACACATTCCTTGCAAATCATGTTAGTAGGCTTCATAATCTTAGGTAAGTCTCTTACTATAAGTGTAGAACTCACTTTCACAATATTATCAAAGTTTATATGACAAAACCTTCTATGCCATAACCAACTGTCATCAATCTTAGTCATCAAGCATGTCATCTCAGTAGGGTTCAACTGAAATACATTACCTCTGGTTCTAGATCCAGTTCCAATTAGATTTCCATCTTTATCCTTAATCACACAAGTTCTCTCAGTAAACCAAACTTGATATCCTTTATCCACTAACTGTCCAACACTTAAAAGATTATGTTTCAATCCATCAACAAAGTAAACATCATCAGTATTAATCTTTCCATCAAGAGTAATAGATCCTATACCTTTAATCAAACAAGGTGCATTGTTACCAACTCTAACAACTCCTCCATCATAATAGTTAAACTTTATGAATTTTCCTTTATCACCAGTCATATGATGTGAACAACCACTATCTATAATCCAATCAGCTTTCTTTTCAACTTGGGAAACTAAAGCTTTTTCTTCTTTAATATCAGATTCAGAATTTTCTTCCTTAATTGCTACAAATCCTATGTCATCAAAGTTATCATTATCACTGTCACTCAAATGTCTTTCAATTCCTGCTTCAATTTCTTCATCATTTGCATAATAACATTCTTTAGATCTTCTAGGCTTAAAATTGTTCCTATACTTCTTAACTCTCTTAGGACACTTAGATGCAAAATGACCATATTCTTGACATGTCCAACATTTAAAGATTTTCTTACCATCTGGTTCTCTTTTCACAAGCAAGGCAATACCTTCCTCAATCTTCTTATCTTCATCAGATTTGGATCTGCTACTACTGGCATAATCTCCATTCACACTTGTACTTCTAGACAAAGTAGGTCTGATGCTAAGAGCACTGAATGTTGTCTCCACTCTAGGTAGTTCTCCTGATAATCTCAAATTCATCTCTGCTACTTCCAATCTTCTAAGAAGAGTCTCTCTTGAAAATTTTGGTCTATAAGGTATCACTTGTTCAATCATTTGTGTAGTCTACCTGAATACCAGTGTCAATGTTCTCAAAATCTTCCATATTACTTCATTCTCTGTCTTTTCACCTCCACAAGACTTTATTCCTGCAACAATTTTTGACATCCTACCAATATAGCTTCTAACAGATTCATCTTCCATCATTCTTATGTCTTCAAATGCACAAATCCAATTATGTAACCTAGCTTTCTTTGCATGTTCATCACCTTCAAAAGTAGAATGTAAAGCTTTCCAAATATCATGAGATTTAGTTAAACCTTTTACTTGACTGTATTCATTCTCCAGAAGTGCTGATAAAAGTTCTTCTCTTGCAAGTATGTTACACATAAATAGATCTACCTCATCTTTAGAACTTGTTTCAAGATTGTCTTCTTCAATTATAGTCCTTTCATTCTTTGTAATCAACCAATAGCCTGGTCCTAAACACAAGAGATGTGTCTTCATCTTTTCTTTCCAGCTGTCAAAATTTACTCCATCAAACTTAGGGCTTTCTTTCCTAAAATTCACCATAGATCTCCTTAAGTTGTTAAACTTCTCTTTCAAGGACCTGTCACTCTGATACCAATTGTTATAAAGTAAAGACCACCAAGATAACTGAGAGGGGGGGGGTGAATCAGTTATCTTATAATTAAACCTTTTATCATCATTAACTTCAATATCAACTTCAATAGCTTTAAACCATATAATTAATGCAATAACCAACCATAGAAGGATAATCATGCACAATGATAGAATAACACAAGATATGTTAACTAGGGAACCTCTTGATCAAAGAGTAAACCCCAGTGGGAATGATGCCCACAAAATGATGTACTAATATGAAAGTTCCTTGTTAGAGGATGGACCCTGTTAGGAGTCTTATGAAATACATTCAGTACATATGAATCTCTGTTAGGAGATTTTGAATCCTTGTTAAAAGATTCTAACCCTGTTAGGAGTTATGGAAGATAGAAGGACCCACTGCCCAAACAGCTTCAAGGCAAGATCTCTGAACTCACTGTCCAACAGATCTTAAGATTATACAACAGAATAATATGAAATATGTTACCTCCTTCACACTGTGCCAAAACCGCACTCTCTGCTACACAAGATCACAAATCCAGATCTTTGTACTTCGCAAGTCTTCCTTCATCACTGAATTAGCTCTTTTCTTCACTTCATGCATACATTCGCATCACAAATTTCATAATTTCATATCACAACTATTACAATCCTCTCATATAACAAGGAAAAAATTCCTTCCTTTATACCACACTCAAATAATTACAAATGAGTCAGCATGCAAATACAAAATAATAATTTCAACATGCTACATCAAAATTACATAAAACTGTCAGCTTCCAGATACAATAACTTTCCAATCATGTGACCTCGAAATTTTCACTGTGAACCACGTCACCAAAAATGAGTCTCAAACTTCCCTTTAACTGCGCAAAATCAGATTCCATCCCGGTTAGGAGATATCCTCCGATTACCAAAAACCGCTACACAGGAATACTGCCAGAATACTATTTCCACCACCATGGTTATAACTTTCATGAATAAATGAATTTATTTTTGTGCTCTTAACCATAGGCTAATAACACACCAAAGAACATACCATCAACTACACATAACTCAATCTACAATATAACATGTGTGCAAAACAAAACTGTGCCTGCTTCTCTGCTAAACTCCAAAATATCACTGTGTTGACATCAATGACAATCATAGTCATGAATGCAACAACTACTGCTAAAGAATGAATGACAAAGGCTTAAGAATTCATTCCTAATAACCAAAAGGCCCACTCCCCCATGCTAGGAGATAAACACCAAGATCCACGCTAGAAGAGATAACTAGGTCATTCCTAGGGTTGAGGTAACCTTTCCCAAACAATAATTGAACAAGGAAGATTAAAACACAAATCCCTTCCCCAAGGTTCACAAGACTTGGTAGAAACTCTAAGCGACAAGCTAGGTGAATTTCATCACATATCCCTCAGCCCTTGGGTTATCCTGGTACTAGCCACTCTTGGCCCTGGCCCTCAAGTAGGCACATGTAGAACCGAATGCCTTTCGTATAGACAAGCACCATTTAGTCATACCTACGCATAGGTACCTTCTCCCACTCCCATCCATAGCCTTTACTAGCACTAATGGCATGGGTGAGGCACATATTTATCTTTTTAGTGTTTATTTCCATCCCTGTTCATTTAATTAAGTTATCACTTGATTAAAACAACTCATTAGTGGGTTATCCTGGTACTAGCCACTTAGGGCCCCGGCCCCACACTGAGAGTCACTCACCTAGTGTTTTTAGGTTCTCTACCCTTACCCAAACATCATAAACATACTAGATATGAAATAAGACAAATCTTAAAACACTCAAGTGCTTGCAAACAAGAATAGGAATAGTTTGTCGATTGGTGGGAAGCCTGGAATGGCACCAGTCATTTGGGAAGTGAATGCCTCTAACATACAAGACATCAAATTTTCTCATTTAGATAGTAGGATGAATTTATTTTACTATCCTACCCCTATAGGAGACCATGTATCATTGAGAAATGAGATTTGATGGAAGGAAGTTTGTGGGTTGTTGGAGAAAAATGAAGAAAAGACTTGCAGAAAATACAGTCCTAATGCGGGAACCATATCTCCTATTTTAACCGTTGGATTGGGCTATGTTTTGGATATGTTGGAGAGAAAAGTTACGCAACATCTAACTGGATTGATCGAGGAAATGTTATTGGAGTCAAAAGATATGGATGAATGTGTATGAGTCTGTCAAAAAGACCAGTGAGAAAAATCTGGGAATGATCGGAGAGGTACAAAATCCAGAATGCAAACAAGGAAGGAAAATAAATCTTCCTAAGGTCTGAGAGTGTCTACAGGCTTCTAAAACCAATAGAAAGGTAAAACATGAAACCTAAGGAGATCCTAGACTCCATCAAATATAGGGATGAAGATAAATAATTCATACAGAAAGTGAAATCATTTGTGTAGACAATATATTCCAAAAGATATACATAGTTTCTCCATTCCCCTAAAACTAATTCCAAAAGATATACATAGTTTCTCCATTCCCCTAAAACTATCTCATTCCATAATATAGGCATAATACAATAGCACAAACATCATATCAGACATCAAGTACATAGATTGAATAGCATTCAAGCAACATATAGCAACTAGACATAAAGAGAATCATCTCTAGGATAGATCATACCTGGAGTCTTGCGGAGATACTGTTGGAGAAGCAAGATCCTGACTATCTAAGCCTACTTCAAACAATCCTCCAGACTCCGTCTAAATGCAGCCACAATAATCCTCTGGAAATATTATGAAATCCAATCTAAAACAATAATGAAGCTTCCTGAGAGATTATTTTTCCAGCCAACTCCCCATCTCACAGGAATCCTTCATGTATATAGATTAAGGGAGTAGTTGCATGGGGAAATCCAACCGATGCAACTATTTAAACCAATTGTTGGTTAATATTTAGGCTTAATGTATTTAATAAAGCCATTCCTGAGAAGGGATGTTGTTTATATGTATTAACAATAATATAATTTATATCTCTTTTATTTAAGGAAGGCAATGGTAACTTTTGTCTTAAGTTTATTTACTATTTCTAAGTTACCTAGTTACCCAAGCTATGGTAAAAGTGATTTATCATTTAAATTTATTTTCCATCCAATAAGTAATTTATTTTTTTATTAATATTATTTAAAAGCATTAATTACTTTCACACACAAAATCATATAAATATATGTAACCATATGCATATGTGTGCACCCATATGCTTATGTGTACATATACCATTATTAATATTATTAAAAACATATTATTATTAGTATCATGATATATATATTATTATTAACATTATAATCACATTATTTAATCATACACTAAATCAAACTCCAATGATATACAATAGTACATATAAGTAATTACTAACAAAAGATAGAATCTTCCATCAAATATAATTAAAACTACTATATACCAAATCTCATGCTCAAAAATTGCAAGAAGCAAGAAACAAACTTCACTAACGATAATCACCATCTGACATAAGGACTGACTTAGGAACTCCCCACTTAAGGACAAAAAGGGTTAGAGGTGGAGTTCCTTCTCACAGAACCTTTGTGATATCTCCATAACAACAAAAATGATCGAGGATTTTGAGGGCTCACTCTGACCTATGAGACCAGGTGGAGACGATGCCCGGTACTTGCAAACCTACATCACCGAGAAGAGATATGTGTGCATAGATACATATATATACAATAAGACATATGCAAAAAATGAATAGGATCGATACATCGTGTGGACCTCAACTAGGTGAGTAACTATGACTTCGTCTTGAGCCATAAAATCACATCAGACATATATACATGAAGCATAAAACATCATAGACAATAATGGTTAGATTCCAAATCCTTGGATTAGCTCTGTTATTTTCCATAAGCATAAATAAGATAAATGATTTTCAATTTCATAAACATAGAATGATAATCATTCATCATAAATAAGTATGTCTAAACATTTGATAAGCATATCACCATCTAAATAAGCATATGGTTCTAACTATCATAATGCAAAATGTCCAAATCAAAGAGTCAAAGTATAATCATCTAAGAGGGTATTACATATATTGCAAAGGCAACAAAAGAGCGGATAATTTAGCAAATAGAGGGACAGGTGGGGAGTACATTAAAATCATTGGATTATTTGAGTATATATCCATGTAGTGTTATGTTGGAGATCATTACTTCCGGAATAAAGAATGTATATTCTAGGCAAATTGTCTTTCGGTTTGACATTTATAGTTCAAACTAGAATTGAGGATTAAGGTACATGCTAATCTCTTTTAGCAAATATTAGTCTTGAAAACTGAGATTAATCACTCATCATATTCATATATAGGTAGCTTTCTATGGTAGGAGCTTATTTATAATATTTGTAACAAATCCTCGTAGCTAAGATAGGAAAAGTTTATTATGGATATCGATTATCTTTAGCATACTCAAAGATAGTAGTGATTTCTAATTTTGTAGATAGACAAAATATAGCCTACTTTAGAGATATCCCTACAGGATTTTAGGATTAAGGATAATTATAACGTTAATTAATCTCAAATTGTGTTGGCCTATGTTTACAATAAAAATATTAAACTATTTCCTTTTGTTAACCATTATGATTGTGATTTAGGACAATATATCCTTATTTTGTAATGATTGGGGCCTTGTGGCCCAAATTGGTGATGACGGGATTCTTTCCTATCATTATTAATTCTACTCAATTTGTCTCATCATTATTTTTATAGGTGCAACCATTAAACGAAACCTAGTGATTATTACACTCACTTGAAGAATCCAGAATGCTAAGCAACCTTTAAGAAGACATCCCATTGGATGATGTAGCATTTCTCCTCTGTCATATTTTTTTAATAGTTGTTTAAAAATTGTTAGTAATCATGGAGACCCTAATTAAGCTTAGTGGGATTAATAGGAAAATGGCGTTCAATAAAGAAATTAAGCTAGATAAGTTGAAGAAAATCTTGTTGTTTAAGCATGGTCTGGTCATTAGGGCAATATTTAGGATTTTAGGACATGATTTTGTGTTTAATGAAGATAGGTTTAGAGAAATTCTAGATATTCATGCGATTTTTATCACCACGACCATGCATATATACAAAGATACATACAAGATTGGTAAACTATGTTGTTGTCTATTCAAAAAGGAAATTTTAGTAGGCCCGAATAGAGTACTGGTCAATATCCAAGAGGATTTGACTATCTCCAAGCTGAGATTTTATGATGATGACCAAAAATAAACCGGTAGCCACTTACCCTATTCTGGTTACTGAAGATATGGACACTTTTATAGCCAGTAAACCACTCATTCAGAGAAACGTGGACTTTTTGATGCATCTCTTGCATGTAAGGAAGCCCCTAAGAAATAATTGGTTTGATGAATATATGATAGCAGACAAGGTAGGTGCTTCCAACATTGAAGAGGTTGAGGAGCCTATAATCGAGGAATCCTCAGAGGAGTTCAAGGAGGGGCCAGGTTCAACATCTAAGGAGCATCAGAGTGCAATGAATCCATGTGAGCTTCACAAGAAGGGAAAAGGTCCTTTGTTATGATATTCGTAAGGTGCCCTAATTTTGTATAAATAGGTTAAGCCAAGAAATATCATGTAAAAAGTTAAACATATATTGCAGTACTCAGTTTAAAGTTAGTTTATAAAGTTTAAAGCACTCTTTAGAGGCCCATTTTGTCTGTTAGGACTTCAGTGTGATAGAATTCACCAATGTAGTATTTTAAAGGAGCTTGGTTGAGGAGTTTTGGATTATTAGCTTAATGAATGGACTCTATGAATCAATGATAATGATATAATATAAAATTAGATATTATCTTCTAGATGGTTTCTTTTTGGTTTATTGAATATTTCTATGGATGTTCCTAAGTTAATTGGTATTTTTCCCGGAAGAGATTGATTGTCCTATTGTTATTGAAAGATCCCCGATTATTTTCTTACAGAATATTTTGAGCAAATAGATAAATTCTAGTAGTTCATCTAATTAGGTGTAGATGATGATTATTTAGCAAGGCAGAAGAGTATAATAAAGATTGGTATTTCTCTATTTTTATTTATGATAAAGTATCTATATTTGAACATAAATAAGCTAGTTTTGATGGAGTTAACTTTTTCATCTTGACAAGGTTATAAGGGGTTAAATTTTAAAGTTGCAATTATCCGAGATATAAGTTCAACATGCATTTATACTAAGACAATGTATATTTTCATAAATTTAAAAGAAACTTCTATTGAAATTTTGCATTTGGAACAATATGAGCAAATATATCCGATGATATATGAATTCTATATGATTAAATATAGGTATACACACCATATATAGTATAAAGGGTAATGTATGGGGTGTGTGTGTATCAAGTCATTGTTATGCAAATTTCATATATCAGTGGGATAAACTTACTTGTATTGATCTTGTGGTTGTATGTCTAGCATAATTCTAGCAGAACTCCATGCACTATAGGGGATTGGCATAACAAATGACTATGAAGTAAATTCAATTATGCTCTACTAAATCTGCTATTATTTATATTTTGGATCCTTTTTCATACTCATCTTTCACTTACTTTTGATATAACTCTTTATGGTGATTAAAGCATTGGACTATTAGAAGGTAAGATTATTCACTTTTAAGATTATATAATTCTTTAGAGATATATTATTCATCATTTGCTGGCACAGATAAGATTATATGGAAATGGTTAAAAATCCTTTTTTTTAGAAGTAAATGAAAATTCTAATAATAATTACAATATTTATATTAATATTAAATTTATTAATTTGACATTTTCATTTTTAATTTTACTTTTTTTTAATTTTTAATTTTATCAGATTTTTTAATTTTCAACTGTATATTTTATTTTTTAAAATTCAAATGATATTATGACTCAAAATTCTAATAATAATTATAATATTTATATTAATATTCAATTCATTAATTTGATATTTTCATTTTTTTAAATTATCATTCATTTTTAATTGTATATCAAGTGTAATTGAATAATCTAAATTATAAATTTATTTTTTAAAATTTAAATAATATTATGAAATATAAAAAGAATTAATAAATGATTGAAGTAGAGTAATCAAATTCTTTCAATTATTAAGAAAGTGTATAAATGTTATATTTTAAAAATATTAGTTAAAAGGGTAATAAAAGTTAGTTTGTATGTTGAGAGGAAAGTGTGTTAAAAATATGTTTTATAATCTCATTTATAAGTTTCATCTAGTAGTCAAACAAATATTCTAATAGATCATTCCAAAGATAAGCAATTTTAATCATATGTGCCTTTGTATCACCGGAGTAAAATAAATTACCTTTTGGATATTAACTTACTCACATTAGGCTTGAATCTTTTTTTAATTTATGTCATGCTTAGGGTTAGGGTTGTGTTTATAGTTTGGGTTATGATCTTGTTTAGGATTAAGATTAGGGTTTACGATAACGATTATGATTTGGTTTAAATTTTATATCATGGTAGTATTTATGGCTACAATTAGGGTTTTGATTAAGATTAACATTTAGGCTTAGGATTAAGATAAGAGTTTAGGTTTAAGTCATGGTTAGGGTTAGGATTGGGTTTACGGTTTGAGTTATGATCTTGTTTAAAATTATAATTTAATGTTTGGGTTAGAGTTGGGGTTAGGGTTGTGAATAGGGTTTAGGGTTACAATTATGGTTAAGGTAAGGGTTACATCATTATTTTTTATTAAGGTAAATACAGGTTTTGAAGGGGGCCTAAAACCCTGTACAAAATGGTCACAAAAGATATTTAAGAAAGCCCACTAAACAGAACGGGTCAAGAACAAAGTGAGGGTTTTACAACATGCACCCACAACCTGGATGATACAAAGCATGAAATAGCCTTCATGCTTACCCTATCTAAAGAGAAATCTAAAACTAGGATTTTCCTTTAGCACCCTTCTGATGGGAATGAAGAGTCATATCAAAAGAAAAGGACTTCTCAAATTTTTTCCTTTGACAACAATCCAACCCTCTTCAACTCTAGTCGCCTCAACCTACCAATGCAGAGGATCATCAACCAAGCCATAACGATCATGGATACCAACAGAGGCAGTCACAATACCAATAGACCAAACTAGAGAAGCAGCCACAGAATCACTGGCAGCCACGACCCCTACAACACTGGGTGAAGCCAAAGGTGTTGCCACCCCCACCAAACTAGGTGACGAAGCAACTAGAGAGGCACTAACAGGAGGACAAACAAGAGCTAAATCCTTACCAACAGAAGGAGGGACCTACGTAGCCACCTGGAAGAAATTTTTTAGTGAAATAGGCTTCTTCTCCATTAATAGTGATGAGTCAAAGAACCCTTCCACCAAGACACGACAAATTTATTTTTAACCAATCCACACTGAGCAGCCATATGCCCAAATTTTAAAGCATCTTCAACATCTGATGGGAATCCCTTCATAATCCAAGGTCTGAGTCCAACTTCCTTTGGAGGAGTTGATCACTATCTCCGCAGGAAGACCCTTAGAAGGATCAATATCAACAAGAATGTGAGCATAAGTAGAATGATACAAATCAAAAGATTCACCATCCACCAACAAAAATTCCCCAAGAGTATTACCAATCCCCTCAAAAAGTGAGTTGATCCAAAGATGCAGGGGAAGATAAGGAAGACAAACCCAGATAGGGAACCGGGTGAAAGAGTCTAAAATAGGGTTAAAATCGATATGTCAAGGCTTAACCATGAGCATAAAATGATCCTCCCATTTGAAGAAATGATCACAAAACAACTTATTCATGTATAAAACATCTTCAAACTTTGTAATAAAATACCCCTTGGCCAAGGGAAAGATGTGCACCATATCCTCGAGGATATGCTCCTAGTGATGAGAGATCCAATCATGAAGCTTCAACAGACTAGGCCAAAATCCTCTAAACCTACATATAAGGCATGGGAAGAAAAAACAAAGATGTTGTGATCTAAATCCTCCTCTACATCCTGATCCACCCCAATGGGTAAAGGATTAGAGATAGGAACAGGCCCACGATCTGCCCCAAGATTTAACAAAGCAGCATCCCTAGAAGCGGAGGAGGGCACCGCAAACACCACCCGAGGGCCCTTCACCCCACCCTCACTCACAAGATCAAAAGTTGTCACACCTAAGGCCAACAAAGGGGCAACTTCCGCACCCCCAGCAGAAGCAACGAGATCAACCGAGGAAAGAGAAGAGATAGTGGTAGGAGCCCTAGAAGAAGATGGGTCATTTGTTGCCCCCACATCAAAAGAAAATGAACCACTTGGAGAAGCAACCTAAGTAGCAATAGGAGTGAGCGACATAGCACCAGGAACCCTAAGCATGCGTGCAGCTACAAGAGGCATCATTGATTAGGGTTACATCATTGTTAGTATTATGGTTAGGGTTAGGATTTTTCATAGGGTCAGAGTTAAGGTAAGGATTGAGGTTAGATTTAGGAATATGATTAGTTTTATGGTTAAAGTTAGAGTGTTTATTAGGGTTATAGTTAGGATTAGGATAATGGTTGAGGTTTATCTAATGATTAGGTTTAGGGTTGTGTTTACAACTTGGCTTATTATCTCATATAGGATTAGGGCTAGGATTACAGTTTAATGTTTTGATAAGGTTTATAGTAATGCAGCATTATTATCTTAGGTTTTTTTAACAAATATTAAGATCAATTTTTTTCCCTAATTGAACTTCAATATCGCTTCAACATACCCATTGCACCCTAAGATGCGATTGTTAGTTATTCTTATAGAATTAACACTAGGGATTACACTTATTATTCTTACAAAAATAAGATTACATATACCCATCAACTTTCCTTGCCTTGTTTATTCTAAATTTAAGCCACATATACAATGTGTGTTCACGTGGGATGTGTTTTCATTAATTGTGTTATTCTAATAAAGTGGGTTTAATTGCATATTGGAGAATTTTGTTTTCTATTAAGATAGTTTATCAACATTTACAAGTAAGGAACTGAGTCCAAAGTCTGTAAAAGAACTATTCACAACCCCCATAGCATATACAGTTACAAAATTGGGGGAATGATATTAAAAACTTATAAGACCTATACTATTCAAAGTAAAGAACAAGCTAAGCATTATATCATTATGTTTATCGGGTTTAGAGAAAGGAAAAATATAACTTCAAATTTGCTGACAATTCCCAACCATCATTCTAGCTGGTTGTGTCCCTTGGGACCCATGGATTTTCCCTTTGAGTATTTTCTTGTACTTGTGTATTAGTTGATTCCCATCTTGTCAGCCCCCCTTGTACATTGAGAGCAACAGAAGCATCCATCTATTCCTTGGGATCTACATGGAAATTGTGCAGAAGACTATTCAGATCCTCCACCTCTGTAGGGGCAAGAAAGCCTTGATATTCAGCAACATAGTGCGCAACCTGTACCTAATCTTTGTGTATTATAAGACTGCCCTCATGTATCAGCTTCATGAACTTACTCTTTGTGATGTTGAGCACCAAATAAACCTGTGTCATAATATTAAAATGAGTGAGTTTAAGATTAAACTCAGTAAGTTTCCTTTTCTCCATCTGGAAAACCTCTATGTTCATGTCCTTCCAAAGAGTCCAAAGAACCTCATTTTTCAGTGCAAACCACAAGCTATTAAGTTTAGAGTCAAACATTTCAACATAACCAGCAAGGATTTCACTCCAAGAAATAATAGATTTACAGTTCCAAAGACAAGGAGAACCAAGAAAAATAGACCAAATTTTGCGTGCATAAAGACATTCAAAAAAAAGATGTTCAAAAGATTCCACAGAGTTACACAGACTACACACAATAGGAGCAAGACCTATAGAAGACAAGACATGACCCACAACAAGCTTTTTGATCAGGAAAAGCCACTTAAAACAAATTTTCTTAGGTTTAGATTTGCCTTTCCAAAAATAGTCAAAGAAAAACAACCAATTAGAAAAGGGATTAATATGCCCCCGGCACTGAGACACACGTGTGATTAAAGAGGATTCCTTCTTCATATTATGGTATAGTTGTTTAGTAGAAGTAACTAAAATTAAATTTCCATCAGTCCATTTACAGTTATTAAGAAATATTGTAGAATCAATTATATCTCCTTTAATATTACCATTTATTGCCTTCTTGATGAGGGTATATGTTTTCTTCTGAGTATCGGATATACTTAATTTGGACCTGATAAATTCCCACGACCCTAATTGCCCATCCTCCAAGATATCATGTATTACAAAGATCCCTTTCAAATTTCATAACTTTGCAAAGCAACTTTGGGTGAGAGCCAAAGGTTTACCATTATTGTAACACCCTCAAATGACTAATCTAAATAAATGACAAACCAAGAATAAACCAAATGAGTAAATCAGAAACACACAACATTTTTTTTTTATATTAACAAGATACAAATTAGCACCGAAATACAACTCCACTGACTTAACCAGTTACTTAATATCCAAGGGTAACTGATTTACATGAGAGTATAACAATATACTCAATAATTAATACATATTTTCTAAGAGTTCCAGATTGTTTCTAATTGCCCTTATCCATCCTAAGCTCTGCTCTGATAACAAGTAACCAGGTAATAATCTATTTTCCATAAATCTTTACAGCAGCTAACCATTCCCCCAACAACATTGTTTTCCTCATCTAGAATCCTGAAAACACCAAAATAGAAAACAACCACAAACAAACAGGGCTTAGTCAAAAAGACTAAGATGATGGAATACCTCCAAAGCATCTGCATCATACTAGTTAGAACCTTAACAAAATAATCTGAACCATACATCTAAAAACAAACATATTTCATTATTAACAGGAAGCATTTCATTTCTATTCAACAGAAATATACAAGTACTTTATTTCATTTTCAACAGAAATAAACTCGCAAAGAAAATGACAAGGTGATGATCCACTAGCTTTGGGTATCTACATAAGAATCAACGATCAGTAGCCATATAGGAAACTTGAAGAATTCATTATGCCAGCCTTATTCTTTACAAGCAATAAGGTAAATCCATTCCCTTACTTCACCAACATGTGCAAGTAATCAGGGCAACATATTTTATCTTTTTAAATGAAACCCATAGCCCATGAATTATCAAATTATCACTTAGTAAAATAACTGACAGATATTCTTTCACCTTAAGGCTCTAGATAAAAGTTAGTTTCCCATACTAAGGATCACACTTGCATTGTCTCAAAACACTTGATACTACCAATAATAGTTTAACCATAATAAAACCTAAATTATCAAATTCAACTATTAATGTTTACTTAATAACTGAAATCTTGAATACTGAGTCAACAATTTAAAACATTCACATACAACCATGAAACCTCTTTTCAAAATAACCACAGTAAAGCATCTTCTTTTCATCAACTGAAAGAATAACTTAAGTAAGAATTTCCAATACTATCCTTAGTAACTCAAACAGTAATAATACCCAATTCCTAACAACTAATTGTAGTATTATATCTGATGATTGAAATAACCAATTTAATTATCAACTGACCGATACAGCTAATACTTAAAAATCAATTCCATTAATCTGACACATTCTAACTAACATAGTAATTTGTAAATCCAAGGAAGGTAAAAATCAAATTCACATACTAATGTTTACTGCAGAATTACACATTATCATCACAGTGATCATCCATATAAAAATGCACTTGTTGCAATTCTGTCATCTCTCTTACAAAGTCACATATGTATATACTTATAGGCGTACACACATATATATATATACATATGTATATACACTCACGGTATGTGTGTGTGTGTGTGTATATATATATATATATATATATATATATATATATATATATATATATACATTCCTACAAGTATATATATGTGTATCCTTGCAAACATACATAATTCAGAACACTATATCAACACAATTATAGTTCTATCAGAATAACATAAAAATCAGATATCTCATTCGAAACATGTATTGTCGTTTACTATTGTCACACCATATATTCCGCAGACAGAAAATCTACTGCTACAGTAGCTATCGAATAGTCTACAGACCACAACCAAAACCAAGTCTTCAACAAAAATAATGAGACCGCAGTGGTTCCCATTGTAAACCCCAAAATAACTGAGAGTTCCACAATACAGAGAATAATAAACTATATTCCATATTCCACTACAGCACATTCAACAACAGAACATGATTCCTAATGAAAACTTACTAACAGACCCAATATACCCCCTAACAAGCAACTGCAAAATTTATGATCAAAATCTCATCCATCTCTCCCTATAGCATATAACTGTCAACGACTATAGGATTAACTACACTAGAGACCGATACATAGCTATACGTGGCTACACTCAACATAAACTTCATAGTAACTGAAGCTCAACCCTCGAAACACAAATTATCATTCCAAAAGCTCGGTAGAATTGGTAGCATAGAAACGAAAACTCCACAATCCTAACTCCCAGAATGTTACTCCCTAAAGCACACATTACAGTTCCCTTGACCGGAATCACAATAACATACATGAACCAGTGAAATACATATTGCTCCCAAAGCTCAGTAACCCTACATCCTCATATTCCTAAAATAACAGTATTGCCGAATTCGACAACCCTAAAACAACACTTCCAATAACTGAACAGGAAACACACCACCGAATGCCCCAATTTCTATCAGTGAACAAAACACTCCAATGCTTAAAGACCAAACATATAAAAGATACTTCCACAGTAACACGTAAATCCTTCACAGTGAATGATATGAATAAAAACTATGTTTAATGAACTTTTATAAACCAGATTCATAAAGAAAACAAGAGATTGAGTTAGAGAATGCCCCTACCTGTAACACAGAGTGAGGGTATTCGAACTTGAAGCTTTACAATGCTTGTTCCCTGCTTGGTGAGCTTCTCCAAACTATTTACAAGCTCAGCAATAGAGACCAACCACTAAACCTCTGACCCAAAATACCGTGTAATGAAGCCAACAATAAAAATACAAAAATGATGGCAAATGATACAGAGAACCTTCCAAATAACTATGAAAGTAGAGCAAGAATTTTTTGAGGGAGTTCAAAGGTAATGCAACCATTTTAATAAATAGAAGAGAACCAGTAATCTCCTCCATGACCAACTGATCAACCAAATATTCGCAGCCAAAACTGGTAACAGTTAGGTTTTTTCTTGCAACTGCTAGTCCAGACTAGAGCGAAAGGCGGAATTCACAAACAGAATGAATGACAAGACTTAGCTCATCAAGTTGAGCTTATCCCCAATTGAGTAGGTACTACGTCTCATGCCAAATGTCAAGTGGAGTACCAGCTCAAAATTCAAAGCACCTGCTAATAGTAAATGCCCACTAAATTCGCAGTTACACATGCCAACAATGCCGCGTAAACTGAGTCATGAATAAGTGTTTAGACATAGATTAGAAAACTTAGGGATCATTTTAGAAGAGTCTAGGTTAGCTTAAAAACATTACTAACAGCCTACGAGCTACTAACACTTAGAAATTTCTTTGAATACTAACAATCTAACAACAAGTTAGGCTTTACTAACTTTTAATTTAATTAAAACAAAATAAATTTATTACAATATAAACAATTGACTCAATCTATTATAGGCTTATATATATATATATATATATACATGTATATATATATATATATATATATATATATATATATATATATATATATATATATATATATATATATATATATATATATATATATATATATATATATATATATATATATATATATATACATGTATATATATATATATATATATATATATATATATATATATATATATACATGTATATATATATATATACATGTATATATATATATATATACATGTATATATATATATATATACATGTATATATATACATGTATATATATATATATACATGTATATATATATATACATGTATATATACATTATAGGCTTATATATATATATATATATATATATATATATATATATATATATATTCTACTATCAACTTAATCTTATCAGATTAAAGTTTTATTAAAGAAATAACATTTATGAGACAAATAAACCTGTCTAACTAATTACAATTATAACTTAGATTTCAAATAAACAGAGTGATAATTTTTTTTTTATATAATAGATAATAAACAATGATATCTTCAAAATAAATCCATCACTATTATTAAACTGAAAACCAACGCTGTTCTGAGCCAAATTTTATTTTGACAAATAACTTTCTGAAACATAACCAATTTTTCACTGATATTGGAAAATTCAAAATACAATCAAATAGTCTTCCTAATTGATGAGAAATGATAATTAAGCATTCTTATTCTGAGATCAAGATTATAATAAAATCTGATTACTCAGCAATGTTTAAATAGATGATGCCAGAGATCAACCTCATAAAATTAAACAGAAATAAGTTCCAGATCAAGCAATACTAACAATCCAGAAAACCAAACCAAAACATAGAATTCAAAAATGAAGCCTGAGACTGTCAGGGGCATGACACCCTTCCCCACCTGCCTAGGCTTACTCCTAGAAGCCTGAAAACAAATGAGGATGTGAAGCTCTCATAGCCCCTACATCTTCACAAGTTGCAGATGCATCATCATTAAGATCCCATAACACTTTTACCTGTTCCACCTTGCGACCTCTGAGATTTAGCTCTCTTTGCTGGACGATCTGTACTGGTTCCACCATCAGTTGACCACCTTCCACCTGTAGTTCATTCCAATTCAAAATGTGAGTAATATCAGGTATATACTTTCTCAACACATAAATATGGAATACATCATGGATTCATGAAAGGCTGGGAGGCAAAGCAAGTCTATAGGCAACCGGACCTACACGTTCTAAAATTTCAAATGGTCCCACAAAGCATGGAGACAATTTTGATCCTTTACCATACCTAATAGGACTTTTTCGGGGTCTAACCTGAAGAAATACCTTATCCCCAACCTTGAATTGATGCTCAATCCTATGTAGGTCTGCATACTTTTTATGTCTGTCCTGTGCTGTAGAAAGATGTTCTCTGATACGTTTTACCTGTTGTTCAAGGTCTTGAAGCATTTCAGGACCTAGAAGAGTTCTGTCCTCAAGATTATCCTAGCTCAGGGGTGTTCTACATGGTCTCCCGTACAAGGCCTGAAAAGGAGCCATACCAATTGAACTGTGATAACCATTATTGTAAGCAAATTCAACCAGGTGTAAAAACTCTTCCCATTTACTCTATCTATCCATGACGTACATCCTAAGCATGTCTTCCAAAATCTGGTTAACATGCTCAGTTTGTCCGTCAGTCTCGGGATGATATGCTGAACTAAAGTTCAGCTAAGTACCTAGTTCTCGCTGCATAGATCTCCAAAGTGAAGATGTAAAGACTGGATCCCTATCAGATATGATCTTCTTAGGAATCCCATGCAGTCGGACAACCTGTTCCATGTAAATCCGTGCTACAGATGCAGCATTGTATGTGGATCTTACTGGAATAAACTGGGCAACCTTGGTTAATCGGTCTACTACCACCATGATGGCATCATGTCGCCTAGTAGAAAGTGGTAGTCCCACTATGAAATCAATGGATATGGTATCCCATTTCCATTCTGGCACACTGTGAGACTGAAGTAAACCAGCTGGATGCTGATGTTCAACTTTTACTCTCTGACATTCCAAGCATCTAGCCACGAAATCTACAATGTCCCTCTTCATACCTGGCCAGTAATAATGTTGCTTGAGGTCAGCATGCATTTTCTTTACACCAGGATGTGCTGAATAGGGAGCCTTGTGTGCTTTAGTCATTACGAGATTCCATAGATCCCCAACTACTGGCACATATACACTGCCTCGGTAGATCATCAAACCTTCAGTGCTGATAGAGTATCCCTCAAATCTGCCCTCTAACATACTGCCACTATCAATCATTGCTTTAACATCCAAGTACCAAGGATCAGTAGCCAAATTTTGAAGTATCCTATCTTTCAAGTCAACTATGAGGGTCAAAGAAGAGAGTTCATGACGTCTTCTGCTATGTGCATCAGCCGCTTTATTCTCTTTACCTTGCACATACTTCACTTCGAAGTTGTATTCACACAAAAACTCCATCCATCTGCGCTGACGTGCATTAAGATTGGGTTGTGTGAATAAATATTGAAGACTTCTATGATCGGTATGTAGCTCAAAATGTTGACCAAGAAGGAAGTGCCACCATTTGGTCAAAGCATGCATCACTGCTGCAAGTTCCAAATCATGAGTACGATAGTTAACTTCATGATCCTTTAGTTTCCTAGATTCATAAGCAATGACCCTTCCGTCTTGCATCAAAATAGTTCCTAATCCATCCAAAGAGGCAGCAGTGCACACCACAAATTCCTTGGAAGGATCAGGTACAACTAATACTGGTGCACTGGTCAAGTGTTCCTTGAGATGCTGGAATGCTTCTTCACACTTGTCTGACCAGATGAATTTCTTACCCTTTCTCTGAAGAGAAGTGATGGGGTGAGCTATCTTTGAGAAATTAGCCACAAATCTTCTGTAGTAGCTAGCTAATCCCATAAAACTTCATACTTCAGATACATTAGTAGGTGTTGGCCACTCTACAATTGCCCTAATCTTAGCAGGATCAACAGCTATTATGTCTCCTGTAATGATGTGACCTAGATAACATATCTCAGTTTTGAAAAACTCACACTTCTCGAGATTGGCAAAAAGCTGGTTCCTGCAGAGACATTCAAAAACTATTCTCAAATGCTGCTCATGCTCTACAAAGGAATCTGAATACACAAGGATGTCATCTAGAAACACCATGACAAACTTGTCAAGGAAAGTTCTGAATACACCATGCATTAGGCTCATGAAAACTGATGGTGCATTTGTTAGTCCAAAAGGCACTACTATGAATTCATAATGCCCATATCTGGTACGAAAAGTTGTCTTGTGGATATCAGCTTCTTGAATCCTTAGTTGATGGTATCTAGATTTGAGATCAATTTTGGAAAACACCTTAGCACCCTTCACTTGATCAAACAAGTCATCGATGTCTGGCAAAGGATATCTATTCCTGATGGTCACTTTATTCAGCTGCTTGAAGTCTATGCACAGCCTTAAAGAACCATCCTTCTTTTTGACGAAGATTACAAGTGCTCCCCAAGGTGAGACACTAGGTCTTATGAGCCCTTTTTCAAGCAATTCCTCAAGTTGAACCTTCAGTTCCACTAATTCTTGAGTGGTCATATGGTAAGCAGTCTTAGAAATAGGCTCAGTACCAGGCAAAAGATCAATCCTAAAATTGATTTCTCTTTTAGGAGGAATTCCCAGAATCTCTGTAACAAAGATATCTGAAAACTCCTTCAAAACTGGATGATCTAAATTGGTACTAGAAGAGACTGGTTCATCAAAATCATTGATAGAAACAGAAAATAGTTTGCATCCCATACGCAAACACCTCTTGAGTTGTTTGGCAGAAATGGTTCTAACAAAAATTGGTCTCTTAACACCTAGAATGAACTTGGCTGTCCCAAAATCATCAATACATCTGATGATCTTTTCTCTGCAATCAATGACAGCTGAATGCTAATCCAGCCAATCCATTCCTAAAATAACATCATACGAACCCAAAGGAATAACTCTAAGGCTAACTGAAGTAGTAAAAGCCTTAAGTTGTATCTTACAATCTACAACCACTAATCCTGTTTCCACCTTAGATCCTGATGCCAACTCAACTTGCCATGCCAACTCAGCTTTACTTACAGGAATACCACTTTGTTTAACCAAGTTTGAAGAAATAAATGAGTCGGTGGCCCCAAAATCGAACAAAATGGAAATTTTCTTACCTTGGCAATTACCTTTTGTTTCGATTACAGTATTCTGATGATCAACTTGCCTTTGATCCATGGTAGCGAATATTCGATGGTTCCTTCCAGAATCACCTACAGTGGCCTCAGAACCTGCTGCTTTAGATATGCCTTGGTTGTTGCCACGAAGGGGACAATTCCACTGAAAATGACCCAACTGTCCATAGTGGTAACATTCCACCCCTCTCTTAATACTCTTATGTTGCATTGAGTTTGCTGGAGGAGATACATTGCTCTGCTGCCCACTTTGAGAAGACAAAAAGGATCTGGGCTGCTCAGGTACTTTGAAACTCTTGTTAGACTTAGAGAACTTTTCAAACTTCCTCTTCATGAACTTGCCACTAGAACCACCTGATGCTGCCCTTGAATTGCCTTGAGAAAATTTTTGGTTCTTGCTACTACCCTAAGCAAGAGGATTCGCTGCACTCTTGATCGCAATTCCGTTGAAACCTGACTTCATCTTAGTCAATTTAGCTTGATTCGAGGCTTCTTGCACAGTTTTAGGCTTGAAAGTACACACTTCTCCAATTTTGGGATTTAATCCTCTAATAAAATGTTGTACTAATGGCTTTTCATGTTCAGCCCAACCGGAGTACTTCTTCAACTCAAAGAATCTCCTCTCATACATATCCACTGTAGCATTACCTTGAGAGATATTGAAAAATTCCTCAGATCTGGCCTGCTGCCAGTATTCTGACATGAACCTCTCATGGAACCTTTCAATAAACAATTCCCAAGTAACTTGGGAAATATTGACTCCAAGACGCTCAAGTTCCATGTTCCACCATATGGAAGCAAAGGATCTGAGTTGCATGACAGTCCAGCGAACTCTAACATTACTCTGATAATCATGGAGTATGAAACATCTTTTGATGTTTAGCAGCCATGCTTCAATAGCGGCACCTTCCTCAGTTCCATAAAAAATAGGTCCTTTGAACTTAGAAAGGTCCTTCAACTGAGCCCTTGTGACAGGATTCTCAGCTACAGCCGGATTTGCATTAGGAACTTGAACAACATTAGCATTTGCTCCCCCACCGGGAACATTGTTCCTTGCTTCAATATCAAGTCTATCAAGTATCCATTGGATAGCTTCAGCTTGAGGTTCTCCTTGATCACCTTGACCAGCTCCAAGCCCTCCTTGATGATCTTGCCCTCTTCCACGGTCACGTCCTGGACGTCTACCCCTACCTCTGCCAACACCGGCATCAACTGGGTCACCGCGCCCACGGGCACCTCTTGTGACAGGAGGCATGCTCAAGACCTTAAATAATAAAAGAGAATAAAATCATTAACGGAAGCAAAAAGATATAACCCCTTTTCTAAACCTCGAGCCCCTAGTGTTCAAACTCTGGCTCTGATACCAATGTAACACCCTCAAATGACTAATCTAAATAAATGACAAACCAAGAATAAACCAAATGAGTAAATCAGAAACGCACAACATTTTTTTTTTTATATTAACAAGATAAAAATTAGCACCGAAATACAACTCCACTGACTTAACTAGTTACTTAATATCCAAGGGTAATTGATTTACATGAGAGTATAACAATATACTCAATAATTAATACATATTTTCTAAGAGTTCCAGATTGTTTCTAATTGCCCTTATCCATCCTAAGCTCTGCTCTGATAACAAGTAACCAGGTAATAATCTGTTTTCCATAAATCTTTACAGCAGCTAACCATTCCCCCAAAAACATTATTTTCCTCATCTAGAATCTTGAAAACACCAAAATAGAAAACAACCACAAACAAACAGGGCTTAGTCAAAAAGACTAAGATGATGGAATACCTCCAAAGCATCTGCATCATACTAGTTAGAACCTTAACAAAATAATTTGAACCATACATCTAAAAATAGACATATTTCATTATTAACAGGAAGCATTTCATTTCTATTCAACATAAATATACAAGTACTTTATTTCATTTTCAACAGAAATAAACTCGCAAAGAAAATGACAAGGTGATGATCCACTAGCTTTGGGTATCTACATAAGAATCAACGATCAGTAACCATATAGGAAACTCAAAGAATTCATTATGCCAGCCTTATTCTTTACAAGCAATAAGGTCAATCCATTCCCTTACTTCACCAACATGTGCAAGTAATCAGGGCAACATATTTTATCTTTTTAAATGAAACCCATAGCCCATGAATTATTAAATTATCACTTAGTAAAATAACTGACAAATATTCTTTCACCTTAAGGCTCCAAATAAAAGTCAGTTTCCCATACTAAGGATCACACTTGCATTATCTCAAAACACTTCATACTACCAATAATAGTTTAACCATAATAAAACCTAAATTATCAAATTCAACTATTAATGTTTACTTAATAACTGAAATCTTGAATACAGAGTCAACAATTTAAAACATTCACATACACCCATGAAACCTCTTTTCAAAATAACCACAGTAAAGCATCTTCTTTTCATCAACTGAAAGAATAACTTAAGTAAGAATTTCCAATACTATCCTTAGTAACTCAAACAGTAATAATACCCAATTCCTAACAACTAATTGCAGTATTATATCTGATGATCGAAATAACCAATTTAATTATCAACTGACCGATACAGCTAATACTTAAAAATCAATTCCATTAATCTGACACATTCTAACTAACATAGTAATTTGTAAATCCAAGGAAGGTAAAAATCAAATTCACATACTAATGTTTACTGCAGAATTACACATTATCATCACAGTGATCATCCATATAAAAATGCACTTGTTGCAATTATGTCATCTTTGTTACAAAGTCACATATGTATATACTTATAGGCGTACACACATATATATACATATGTATATACACTCACGGTATGTGTATATACATATATATATATATATATATATATATATATATATATATATATACATTCCTACAAGTATATATATATGTATCCTTGCAAACATACAGAATTCAGAACACTATATCAACACAATTATAGTTCTATCAGAATAACATAAAAATCAGATATCTCATTCGAAACATGTATTGTCGTTTACTGTTGTCACACTATATATTCCGCAGACAAAAAATCTACTGCTACAGTAGCTATCGAATAGTCTACAGACCACAACCAAAACCAAGTCTTCAACAAAAACAATGAGACCGCAATGGTTCCCATTGTAAACCCCAAAATAACCGAAAGTTCCACAATACAGAGAACAATAAACTATATTCCATATTCCGCTACAACACGTTCAACAACAGAACACGATTCCTAATGAAAACTTACTAACAGACCCAACATATCCCCTAACAAGCAACTGCAAAATTTATGATCGGAATCTCATCCATCTCTCCCTATAGCATATAACTCTCAACGGCTATAGGATTAACTACACTAGAGACTGATACACAGCTATACATGGCTACACTCAACATAAACTTCATAGTAACCGAAGCTCAACCCTCGAAACACAAATTATCATTCCAAAAGCTCGGTAGAATTGGTAGCATAGAAACGAAAACTCCACAGTCCTAACTCCCAGAATGTTACTCCCTAAAGCACACATTACAGTTCCCTTGACCGGAATCACAATAACATACATGAACCAGTGAAATACATATTGCTCCCAAAGCTCAGTAACCCTACATCCTCATATTCCTAAAATAACAGTATCGCCGAATTCGACAACCCTAAAACAACACTTCCAATAACTGAACAGGAAACACACCACCGAATGCCCCAATTTCTATCAGTGAACAAAACACTCCAATGCTTAAAGACCAAACATATAAAAGATACTTCCATAGTAACACGTAAATCCTTCACAGTGAATGCTATGAATAAAAACTATGTTTAATGAACTTTTATAAACCAGATTCATAAAGAAAACAAGAGTTTGAGTTAGAGAATGCCCTTGCCTATAACATAGAGTGAGGGTATTCGAACTTGAAGCTTTACAATGATTGTTCCCTGTTTGGTGAGCTTCTCCAAACTATTTACGAGCTCAGCAACAAAAACCAACCACTAAACCTCTGACCCAAAATACCGTGTAATGAAGCCAATAATAAAAATACAGAAATGATGGCAAATGATACAGAGAACCTTCCAAATAACTATGAAAGTAGAGCGAGAATTTGCCGAGGGAGTTCAAAGGTAATGCAACCATTTTAATAAACAGAAGAGAACCAGTAATCTCCTCCATGACCAACTGATCAACCAAATATTCACAGCCAAAACTGGTAACAGTTAGGTTTTTTCTTGCAACTGCTAGTCCAGACTAGAGCGAAAGGTGGAATTCACAAATAGAATGAATGACAAGACTTAGCTCATAAAGTCGAGCTTATCCCCAACTGAGTAGGTACTACGTCTCACACCAAATGTCAAGTGGAGTACCAGCTCAAAATTCAAAGCACCTGCTAATAGTAAATGCCCACTAAATTCGCAGTTACACATGCCAACAATGCCGCGTAAACTGAGTCATGAATAAGTGTTTAGACATAGGTTAGAAAACTTAGGGATCATTTTAGAAGAGTCTAGGTTAGCTTAAAAACATTACTAACAGCCTATGAGCTACTGACATTTAGAAATTTCTTTGAATACTAACAATCTAACACAAAGTTAGGCTTTACTAACTTTTAATTTAATTAAAACAAAATAAATTTATTACAATATAAACAATTGACTCAATCTATTCTAAGATCCAGATTATAATAAAATCTAATTACTCAGCAATGTTTAAATAGATGATGCCAGAGATCAACCTGATAAAATTAAACAGAAATAAGTTCCAGATCAAGCAATACTAACAATCCAGAAAACCAAACCAAAACACAGAATTCAAAAAGGAAGCCTACGACTGTCAGGGGCATGACAATTATAGTACAACCCCCACCATATGGATCTATCCCCAACAACATAAGAGGGAGGACCACCTACAGCTCCCCGCTCTGGAATGAATTGCCTCACATGGACCCAAGCTTTCCAAAAATCTTGAAAGATTTTAGAGCCATACAATTTCATTTTGCAATCCCCCATAACTATGTCACATATTGGAACATTCTTCCACTGTTTCCCTTTTCTGACGATTGACCTTTCAATATTATTTCTGATAAGAATTCTCCAAGGCTCATTACCCCATAAAGATTTAAGAATCCATTTGGCTGCAAGAGCAATACCATGAACTTTAATGTCCTTCAGTCCCAACCCTCCATGACTTTTTTCTTGACAACACCATTCTCATTTCACACAGTGTCTTTTCCTATTGCCTTTCCCATCAGACCATAAGAAATCCCTAAGGATCATTTCTAACATATTCACTTGGGATTTTGCAAACATCCATGTCGAGGCATAATAGATGTGATGAGAAGAGAGAACTTTCTGAACTATTTGAACCCTACCAGCAATAGACAATAAGTGAGTCTGCCATTTGATGTGTTTTTTATTAAAAAATTTCATATACCCAGTCCCACATATTACCAAAATTGGGTTCCACTGAGAAAGGTATACCAAGATATCTGACAATTTTGTTGGGTCCAGCCCATTGCCATCATTTTCCCATTAACCAGGTAAGGGAGTCATTTGACCATCCTAATACATTGGATTTGTGAGGAGAGATTTTTGAGCCCGATGCTTTGCAGAAGAGGTTAATCCTCTCCATGGCATTATCAAAATTGTTTTCTAATAAACCTAGAAATAATGTTGTCATCTGCAGATTGTACATTTATTAGTTCTTCTTTATTGAGGAGAGAAATGCCTTTTATAGGAGGTCCTAGACTCTGAGCCCTTAGAATATAGAACATACCATCTACAGCAATAACAAACAATGAAGGGGCTATTGGACACCCTTGTCTAATGGATCTCTGGAGTCTTATAGGTTCAGATAGAGACCCATTGACATCAATGACTGTGGATGCATCTTTGAATAAAATGCCAATCCATTTACAATAAAATTCTGGAAAGCCAAAGGCTTTTAGCATTCCGAGCACAAACTCCCATTTTACCATGTCATATGCTTTTTCAAAATCTAGCAGCACCATTGCAACCTCCTGTCCATTTGATCTAGCCCAGTGCATTGCTTCCCAACTGGTAACTAGGTTCTCCAAAATGTACCTACCTTGAATAAATCTTGTTTGGGTATATGATATGAATTTTCTCAATAAAGGGGCAATTCTCCTAGCTAGGACTTTAGCTAGGATTTTGTAGGAGAAGTTCAACAAAGTAATAGGCCTCTAATTTCTCACTAGAGTTTTGTCACCTGCTTTGGGAAGGAGTTTGACAACCCCTTTGTTAATGGAGACTCCTAAAGATGCTTTAGTGAATGCCTCTTCATGTACATTCATAAGTTCAGGCCCTACCCAATCTTTGTTTCTCTTATAGAATTCAACAGGGATTCCATCCAGCCCTAGAGTTTTCCCATTGGCAAAGGAATCAATGGATGCCATAATTTCAACAAGAGAGAGAGACTTGTTAAGAATTTTAATATTTGCATACCATTCATAATACTTGACTTTCAATCATTCTTCTAGTTTCGGTGATAATCACCTTTGTATGGATGCAATAGACAACCCATTCATATTTTCATAGTTGATCATTACCTAATGGGGCCTATATTCCCAATATAGGGATTCTGTATCCAAATAAATATTGGTTGATATGGATAAAATAAAATTGAAAGAAATTTCTCTCTCTTGGTTATCTAATTTATAAAGGAAATGTTGTGATTGGGTATGGTTATTGATTGCCTTAAATGTTTAAAGTCTATGTTTATGTAACCACTTTTAAGGTAACCAATACTTCTAAAGGGCCAAGGCTTTATTATGCCCACTATTGGATATATGCCTATTTGTAGTTTTTTCGTTGCGTGCAGGATTCTGAAGCTCAAGAATTTAGCGCAGTAGTTGAGGTTTTACAAGCCCATGTTTCAGTGGTGTTAGGAAAATGAAGCGGGAGGAACGGCAAAGGAGGGGTTTCTTCACAATTGGGTGTAGTTGAATTTGTCGCATTTAAACAAACGCAAGCGATGCTAAAAAAATTGTTGGAAAACAAATACACAATAATACTAGCAGTTGCATTTTTTTTTGGAATGCAACGATGAGCTAGTTTAGGACTTGAATTTTGTTTCAATACTGTGGCGGATTAGTTGTGATAATATAAATGTTTGCTTTGTTAGTGCATTATAAATTATGTTTTGCAGTTTTTTTATTCTTTTTCATATTATCCTCTTTGTGAAACGGTAAAACAAAATCTGAAAAAATAAAGCCTAAAACATTACTTAGGTGGTGAAATTACAAGCATGTATAGAGAAGTCAGAGTTCTTCAAGGAAGATAAACATGCAAGTCAGACAATGAGAGACAGTGAGAGCATATATAAGATTGGAACAGTACAATTGGTATAAAAAATTGAGCCACAGAAAAATAGACATCAATTTTGTGTCCAATGAAGGGAAAAGAGAAAATCTATTCACCCTCATTGGTAAATTGATTTCATCTGCAACATACTTGCTTCATTTGTTGAATTCCATAAATTATTCGATGGAAGTCACAAATTTCAAAAGCTCTGCAGTTTTGGACAATTTTTTTTGTCTTTATTATACAAGAGGGTTTTGTTGATTTCAAAGGAGCAGCAGACTCCATTGTCATCATTAGTATAGCCAACACGTTTGTCAGCATTATCCTCTTCATCACCCTCATGATGTTGTTCAGCATCATCCTCTTCATCACAGATTTAATCTTTTTTAAAATCAATTTGTAAAATCTCAACATTGGCACATTGCAACAAGAGAATAATGCAAGGTGGACCTCTATACATGGCAAAGATCAAAGATATAATAGATTAGGAAGACAAAATTTTAGAATTAATAGCCAATAGGATTAACCATCATATAGAAAAGGCCCAAGGGTGACCTCACAATAGTGGGTTACACTTTTTTAGACATGCTAATTTTTGCTGAAATAACACATTTTTAATAAAATATGATGATTTAAGCCTTGTGAGGTTCCATTTGAAGGAATTAATTACAAATGGTTAGCTCAAAGCCTTTTAGATTAAAAAAAATATTGATATAACATCTATACTCCTAATTCATACCTATAATGGAGTCTCCTTCGCACATATTAAAATGATGACAAAAAATCATTTCGACTTTATCTTTTGGTAGATCAAATGAATCCATTTAACAAACTTATCTATGTAGTAAGGTACTACTAAGAAAAATATTTCCAATGATTATAATGTTAATATATATTAAGTTTATTATGACTTTGTATTTTTAGTTTTACTAAACATTGATATTTCACCGTATGTCTACCTCTATGTTTGATGATTATGGAAAAATAGTAAATGAGAGAAAAAATTCTAAAAAATATCTATGCCCTAGGTATTGAAGTTCTCTTTCTATCAAAAAAAATAAAAATGAAATTGGACAAATACACGACAAGTTATAAGCTATGTAGTCAAGGTATGTCAAAATTACAGTTTAGTCAACTTCAAATATTAATAAAATATGCAATAATTGTGATAATCTTGTCAAACCAATTGCATACCCTCTGTATGGATTTTACAAAACTAAATTCGAAAGAAGCACATTGATATCTATTTTAGAAAAAAAAGTTATGCTCTATGAAAATAATGTAACTCTTTGAAAATGACATTTTCAACAACATACCAGTTTTCATGGGAGAAAGAAAAAACCATACAAATCAGTTCAAAAATAAAAAATATATTTAGAATTTAGAAAGAAAATCCTAAAATACTCTAATTTACTTCATCTTCTGGTTTTAAACAGTTTAACGAAAATATGCATCTGAATCTGAAATTTTTTTTCAAAATGTAGAATTAAGTGTTTGTTCAAGCAAAAAAGTGTAACCCATTATTGTGGGTTCACCGCCAAAGTAATGAAGAAATTTGACAGTTTGTCCACTGCAACAGTTGGGTTCTTCAGATTTCCCCTTAAAACAACGAGGACTGTGAATTACCAACTCTCTAAGTTGTTCATCCATTCATTAACAGATAATTTGTTATTGCTGGTAGTGGTTTTTTTATATAAACTAATTTATGATAACTTTAATTATGAAATCTAAACACTGACAATATATTATTGCATTCATTTTAAAATATTGCAAGGGAAGAAACTCCAAGGATAATTATCATACAGGGTAAGGAAATTTAGTGTGGTGAAATAAATAAAATACCTTTGATGATGTTGTTGGATTTATGCCTATGACAAGAATGGCAATTTCCTCATCTACATAGTTAAAGTGGTTGAGAAAAACAAAAAATACAAGGATGGATTGAATTTCTGCCTCTGACAAGAATGGCAATTTCCTCATCTACACAATTGAAGTGGTGAAGAAAAACATGAGGATGGAATAAAGGTACCTATGTTTAAATAAAGGGCAGGGAAGTCAGTTGAGTTTCCTACAAACAATCAAGTCGACATAAACATAATCCTGGTACATAACTACGAACAGGTGCATCATGATAGGCTGAAACTTCATCTATATGGTAACCATAACCATCTTCATCATATTGAAGGTGAATTTATGTCAAATATTATGATTGGAAATGCTATGGTAGACATGTATGCAAAATATGGAAGCACAAACAAGAACGTGAACAATTTGACAGAATGCCTCAAAGAGATGTTGTGTCGTGGAATGCAATGATCACAACATTTGTGGAAAATGGAGGTGTTGAAAGGCTTTAGAAAATTTCAAACACATGCAATTGGCAGGTACAAAGCCAATTTTTTTGCCAATGTCCTCCCTGCCTGTTCTAAATTGGGAGCTTTGGAATAGGGTATAGACATACATCGAAGCATAATGGGGCAATTTGCAATGAGGGGAAGGACACCGTGGTGCTGCCAAAGCATAATGGCATAACCTAGGAGGTGTGCCCATGCGTTCAGGGAGACTCTTCGGTGGTTGTGGGCGGTCGGTGGAAAGCTTCTCGCTGGCGATTCACATTCAATCTTGTCGGTGGATGTGCGCATATCGGCTTAACAAGCTTCTCGTTGCCTCTGCGCTGCCAGTGTTAGCTCTAGCCGGCATCAAAAGAGGGTTTGTAGTCGGCGGGAGCAGGCAGCCAAGGTAGCAGGATGACAAATTTCCAGCTTGTGTGGCACTAAAAGCCCACCTAAATAGCGCCTATCGGCTTAAAGATTTTGTAGACAAGAGAAACCACATCAATTCTTTAATGTTTAACAATGTACTTAATAAATAGAAATATCAATTAATTAGAAAAATGCAATCTACAAATATATTTTAATCAAATTTTGAAATTACTATTTTTCACATACAAATATTATTTTAAGAAAACTCCAGTTCTAAGAATTTCGAGGTCCAACTTGAAAAAAATAGATCAAATTTTGGAAGTAAAAATTTTTACAACATAATTATCATCTCAAAAAAATAAAATTAATACTCAAATAATTATGTAAAATATCAAAACATGTTATCTACTAAATCACTTCCACATCTGTAAAACTGATGAAAGTTTAAACAATTAAAATTTTCATAATTTTTATTGAATTCATGTATGAATCCACAAAATTACAAAGCATAAAATTATTTAGCACTTCTATTCTTATTTGCTTACATTTAAACCCTAAAAACCCTAAAAAATGAAGTTTTAAATATAAACAGAACAATTTACAATAACTTTTCAGTTATCCTATAAAAATAAACATATTTTTAAGTATCTAATGATCTCATCCATTAATAACAAGGGTTTTGGGTAGTGAAGATCCTGACCAATACTTGGGAAAAATAATTTTGGTTTTGTTTCATTTGTTTTCATTTAGAAAGAAGGGCTTGGATTAAGGGGAACCATAGTTAGAAAACTTGGCAGATTTGCCAAGACTCAAGAGTCATGTGGCTGGCCGAGTTGAATTTCCACAAACTCATGAGCTAAGTCCCTAGTGAGTCCAAGTCAAGGGATCACAATTTTTTAGGAAGGACTCACAAAATTTTAAGAAATGCCAAAACCATACTTAAAACCCCTTTTTTGTTTTTACTTTGTCAAGTTTGCATCGAGTTTGAGTTTTCAAACCGAGGGGAACCAATGGGATTGAACATGTTGACAAAACTACAACAGGTGAAATGGCAGAGGAACCAGAGGTGCAACACAAAGATTCTAGTGTAGAATCCTTATTGGTATGTGCTTTTCAACATGACATGAAAGCCAGACTAAGTGAATTGAACCATTTGTATTTCAAAGTTTTTCGAAGTTAGAATTGGAAGATCGGCCCACACTCCAAAATTCTAAAACCATATCAGGGTAGAGTGAAGATGTTAAGCAATGGCATTCCCCAGCAAAGGCTTGAATTATGAGGAAATTCAATCTAATGCTTGTTGTTTGTGCTCCTTAATGAAACCTTTGAAGAATTTGATTGATCCAAGTTTTCAAGTTTTGACTTTTAAGTGCCAAATTGAGGTTAGATGGTGTAATGTTTTGGTTCAGCATCATTTGTACAAGAATACAGATTTGACAGAGAACTTGCAATCATGGGCAAGGTCTCCATTGTGTTTCACGAGAGGGTTGGCTTTTGCAATACTCCAACTGGATTTCATAAATTTGTATCTAATAAACCAATATCTCAGGTGTTGTTTGAATACATGAACTTGCATCTCGTTAACCTTAATGTCTGAATACGTGAACCAGTGCCTAATTCATTTGGGAAGGGAGTATTATTGGTGAAACTAACTAGACCTTGCTTGTTGGGCACCATTTATTGAGGAATGTACTCCCCCGGTTGGTGTTGTTTATGAACCAGAAGAAAGAGACCTGGCTGGTTCAGACTTCATTAAGGCAGCTTACCCTAAATACGCAATGAATAGCCAATTGACTAAAGAACTTGGAAAGAAGCACAGGAAATAAAGAATGCCTCTAGCTCATGCCTATTCATTCTTCCCAAACCAAAGTTGATTGCAAAAGTGATTAAGCCCCGACCCAATTTGTTCCTATTCCTAATAGTAGCAATAGATATAACCCTCCTTATGCATGCATGCAGGGGGTTATGTATATTGTCGAGAGGTGAATTACTACTCTGAAGGGGGTGGGGGCCACAGTATGACAACGAGAGGAAATGGTTATTATAGGGGGCTAAGTTAGGGGTGGGTGGGTGGCAATATAACAGTTGGATGGGAAGTGACCCCTTTTGTCCACCTACCCACCCTTGCATGCAAAGGGTGGAAGACCCCGTGTGGGATTGTGTGAGGGGACTAAAGAGCTCACCTCACCCTACTGGCATAAAAGTTCTTAGGTGTTCATGTGTTCATGGGGAATTTTAGTGGGACGGGAAACTATCTCATCCCTATAGGATCAATTATTAGTTGTTAATTATTAATAATTATTTCAATTATTAAATGTTAACTATCTATGAGCCCTTGCATTAATAATTAATTGTTAGCATGGGGTCCCAAGATAATGAATTGGATGGTGATATAGTTACATTGGAAGTGGAAGTGTGTGAAGATATTATAATATCAGAAGCTTCCACTTTATCAGATGAGTCATTTGTTGAGGTTCTTAGCAACACCACCTCAATTGTTGATGTGTGTGGCGATGATAGCACACATGTTGCTACTTTTCATGAGGTTAGTGATGTAGATAAAGCTTCATATCACAGTGCAGATTGTGGGTCAGAGAGCTTGTTGTAATATCCCTTGCTAAGTTTCCCTTAACTTGTTGATTTAAGGCTCAAGGAGTATTGTCAAACATATGTCATGAAACCTCTAATTTGTTGTTATTTGTTTTTAGATTGATTTTTTGGTTGCTTCAAATGGTTTCAAATGATGTTCAAATGCTTGCAAATTAACACTACAATGTCTTAGCAAGAAACGAAGTGCAAATACAACTTATTTTGGTCTTTCAAATGCATATATATGATTTCTACATATAAAATGTGCACCTATAGCCAATGGACATTTTCACAAACACTTGGCATGGATACTAGTGATTTAACATAAAACTGTAATGACTAACTACAACAAAGGCATTTCATTGAATGGTTATTGTGCAACCTTGTAACTCCTTATTTTTGAATGCCAATCCAAGTACTAAGTGCCAAATTAAATGATGATAGCATACAATGAGAAACCTGGAAACTAAAAATAAGCAATTGTAATAATCCTCTTGTGATGATTGCAGCTCTCAAAGATTGACGTGTCCAAGATCACTCTAATTTTAATGACAGTCAACACCCCAACAAAATGTGTCCCTCTTGGAAGGCTTATGCCAGACCTTGCAACTAAAACGCAGCCCATAGAATGATTATTGTTGCCCAAATAGTTGGACGCGGCCCTATAAACAATAGCCACTATTTGCAAATGATGTATGGCTGCTCAAACGCTGGCCCAAATATAAAACATAGACATTCATAAATTATACAATCCGATATAAAAAATAGTCACAAACTTGTCAATAACAGTTGTAACCAAATGTTGAAACCTCTTCTCAAAACGTCTTTAATTTGTAACAATGGATGGCACTAAATGATACCACCTCCAAGAACAATTCGTTGGATAGTTTCACCAATTAAAAGTGCAAAGTCTTGATAGAATTCACAATTTTACAAGATAAAACTATCTTAAACCCTTAGCTCTCAACCCTTCACAATTTCACCAAAATCAAATGCACAATAGAATGCCTTATGATTTCTCTCCAAGGCTCTTTTATAATATTTCCTCTCGAATCTTCATTAACAAGGCTCTTTACTAATTTTGATATTTACTTTTATAATAATGAGTTGACTTTATAATATATCATTAATAAAGCACACTTTTAATCAATGAATATTAATTATTCATTATCCTCAACATGGCCCCCACTTTATTATAAAGTCAATTTATAATTTTATAATATAATTTAAATAATTAAACATCACTAAAGGTCATTAAAATATTAATATCTCATTAAATACTCATTATTTTGATGAGCCGCCTAAACCAAGGAGTCAACCACTGCATCCTCTATCTGTGTGACCGTCTTACTAAAAATAGAAAGTGCCCAACTCTATCAACCTCAAACTTACTATAAATAGTAAGTATATGAAATTGAACCCAAACAAAGTCCAATCTAAGCCAAATGAAGACCAAACTGAAACATATTGAATTCTGGAGAAGACAAAACCCTTCATTAACCAAGCCTCTGCCTTAGAAGACATATATTCCACAATAATTAGCCTATAAGGGATACAATAATAGGCTAATCCCTCAAACTTTGATGCTCATGAAAATGGGGACATTACAACTAAAGGGCTCACCCCACCCTGCTGGCATAAAAGGTCCTAGGTGTTCACGTGTTCATGGGGAATTTTAGTGGGGAGGGAAACTATCTCCTCCCACTCACCCCCATAGAAGGAGACGTCAAGGCCCTACAGTGTCTTAGCAACTATGATTCCCAAAAGCAACCACCTCATACTATTCTAAGGGGTTGCTAATAGAAAAGATGTTAATTCGTCACTAAAAGGAAAAGAGAAATGTTGAAGCATTATGTTAGATATAGAAATTGTACAATTTCATCTTGTCATCTAACATCGGAGATCATAGATTCTTTTCCCCTGGCATATAAAGGGAAATCATAATTGGAAGGAACAATCTGCTGACCATTTGCATGAGTGCACGGGACGACCTTCAACATTTTAATAACATGAGAATTCCACAAAGTAGACAAAGCTAGGACATGCCAATAATCTATGAGGAGATCAATATATTAACCTGGTAGCTTTAAAAAACATTTTTTTGACACAATGACATACAATTAGATCTTTTGTTATCAACTATAGACTTAATCTTACCTTTGAATTTTATGTTGGTTGCCTCCTCTGTCATCCAAAACTTACAATGTATAGCGGTAGCCACTTCAATGGCTTAAGCCTTGAGTAAAGCTTATGTTGTGAAGTTTGTCTACAAGCACTACCTCATACAAAACCATCACCAAAACTAAAAGTAGATAAGAGCAACTCCTCTATGAAGCTAATAGCTAGCATAGAAGTCCTTCAAAAATAACAGAGTATAATTCTCTCACCTATCTAAACTCAACCATCATAGATCAACTCAACATCAACAGTTTGGAGATATTTAAAGGATGCTTTATATGATGCTAAAATGAAGTAAATAAGAAACCCCCTTAATAGCGAGCATTAAAGACTTTAAACAATAATAGAACAAAAATATCTAAACATGACCACTATCGATCAATTGAATCTCAACTCTCAGTGGAGTTTTGAATAAATTTATAAATGTCTTCTATGATATCATTACAGAAGCATTCTTTTACACGACTTAGCTCCAATGACTTTACACAAGTCCTTATTAAAGTTTGACATTGAACTAAAAATACAATAGATAGAAAAATCACTTCTGAAGTCAAACACAATAATTTTGGTCATCAAACCCAACAAGCAAAAAATTCATAATCACGCCACTTTTGTTTTTCTTTTATTAAAAAGAGCGAACATTAAAAGCAAAATCTCATATACTATTGGAATGGTTTCATTGTTATTGATGCCTCTTGGAAGCTAAGAATCACAACTTCAAGTCCAATGTGACTTGCACAAATCTAGCAATTCTAGAAATGGGCTCCTCTTGCTTTGAGCATATTGATACCTCGAAGTGATCAAGTTGTATCTCTTCTAAACTAGTGAATAGCCATCAATGTGATTTGGTAAATTGTTGGGGACAAAAGATTTTGAATCAAATTCTAGTGAAAATTAAGGGGTTTTTTTCTTGTGTGAAAAAATAGTATTCAATAAAACCAAATTTATATGAAACTACATTGCTATACTTTTTACAGAAAACAAATAGGCACAAAAAGCAGTTTGCATGAAAAAAAAAAGTCATAGATATTAAGTACGTAGCTATATTTTACAGAAAAACCATTAGGAAATATGACCCGCTGAAATATACCAATTAATGGCATATAATTGTTTTATTTACCAAGAATATCCCATTCAAGGATAGAAATTTTCAAGCAGATGTAAAAAACGGTCCTTTTTTAATTTACTCATTCAAAACTGAGTTGAGAAGAGAAATTTTAACCATCAAACATATAGCCAGAAAATTCCATGGTAAAGCTGCATAGGTCACAAGCACATGCTAAGTGTAAGTGTACTATTGAGGACCTGCTTATGCCAATTCCTGGTAATAACCCAAATTCTTTCTTCAAGATGTAATGCAGAACCATCAACCCAATATTGCTAGAAGCAAGGAGTTTATTGTACCCAAAAGCCACCTCCAGATTTGTTAATTAAACCATTATGAAATGAAAGCGAACTTCCTCTACCAAAAAATTATAAGCATTATGAGGGTAAGTGGCATGCAACATGTGGATATATAAAAGGTGCACAAATTTATATGCAGGTGCATAAAAGATGTGTGTATATCCATGTAGATATATACATGGAATGCAAAACCATCAACCCAAATAGCGCCACATACAGATATCAAGAGGATATTTTCCCCTCAGAATTGTACTCCAAAGCCCACTTCCTGATTTGAGAATTAGGCCATTTAAGAACGTAAAACCCATTTGAGCATGCAAGCTGCCTACCCCTCCCAAAAAAAACATACAGCATGCTTAGCAATAAATGTTAACAATAACTTTGCGCAAATTAAATACAATAATATAAATTAATTAGGTGAGCAAAACTCAGAACCTGAATTACCATCCACCTCTAACCTGCATACAAAACACCGATAGCCCTAGTTGCAAGCTGTCCAAACAACTTACTGCCTGTATCAAGCCAATGAGCTCCAGGCAAGCTAGGTTTATGGATCTTCTGTTGCCTCGTAACATCCAGTGGAGTTGACAATCTGCAACAACCCTGTAACTCGTGACTGTAAATTCTTCTTGACAATCTGCCAACAACACCTCAGTAGTCACACCTTGTCTTGCCTCATACTGACCACAGACGCTCTGACAATCTGCAGAGCCATCTCGAATGCCAATCATCTAGTGACAAAAAATGTTACATAATATTTGCCCTAAAATCTCACAGAATATCTGATGCGAGCAACATGAAAAAATATTGACACAAGCCTAAATT
Source organism: Chamaecyparis obtusa (assembly GCA_027943335.1). Classification (NCBI taxonomy): domain Eukaryota; kingdom Viridiplantae; phylum Streptophyta; class Pinopsida; order Cupressales; family Cupressaceae; genus Chamaecyparis; species Chamaecyparis obtusa. The sequence continues at coordinate 171,595 of BSBK01005444.1, forward strand.
ATGGTTGGCTGTTAAAAGTTTGTTTAATCACCGTTTACCAATGCTACTTCCGGGAACTAATAACGTGCTTCTATTTAATTGTTAATGATCTCACTCATCTTTTTAATTGACAAGTTTTAATGTGTCAAATAAATAATATATCAGCCCTTTTTCTTTATTAAATCTAATAGTTATATAATTTAATTTTCCATTGAGATGAAACACCCTACAAAAGGGATCTCTATAATAAAAAGAAAAATTATACAACTTTATTTATACGGGAGCAATCAATTCTATGTTATTTTCAGAGACATTTAATTAAACATACAAAACCTTCCCAACTTAAGTTTTTACACTCTACCAAGCATAGGAATTGCAACTGTGACAGGTTGCCAAAGGTATCCTGAGAGGTTATTCAAGCAATCGCTTCTATGTTATTTTCAAGGACATTTATTTAAACATGCACAACCTTCCCAATTTAAGTTTTTACACCTACCAAGCATAAGAATTGCAAATGTGACAGCTTGGAAATGGTATCTGAGAGGTTATTCAACCTAGAACACCCTCCCAAGTCCAAGTGCTGCAGCTGTGACAGGTTGCCAATGGTACCAGGGAGCCTGTTTAACTTGAAACACCATACCAAATTCAAGTGTTGCAGCCGTGACAGGTTGCCAATAGTATCAGGGAGGTTATTTAACTTGAAACACCATCCCAAGTTCAAGTGTTGCAGCTGTGACAGGTTGCCAATGGTATCAGGGAGGTTACATAAGCTGGAACATCCTCCCAAGTCGAAGTACTGCAGCTGTGACAGATTTCCAATGGTATCAGGGAGCTTATTTAGGCTGGAACATCCTGCCAAATTCAACTGTTGCAGCTGCGATAGATTGCCAATGGTATCAGGAAGGTTATTTAAGCTGGAACACCCTCCCAAATCCAAGTTCTGCAGTTGTGACAAGTTGCCAATGGTATTGGAAAGGCTATTTAACCTGGAACACATTGTCAAGTACAAGTGCTGCAGCTGTGACAGGTTGCCAATGGCATCAGGCAGGCTATATAATTTGGTACACCTTCCCGAATCCAAATATGACAGCTGTGACAGGTTGCCAATGGTATTGGGAAGGTTATTTAAACTGGAACAGCCTCCCAGATCCAAGTGCTGCAGCTGTGACAGGTTACCGATGGTATCAGGGAGGTTCTCTAACCAGAAACACCCTCCCAAATTGAACTGCTGCAGCAGTGACAGGTTGCCAATGGTACGAGGGAGCTTATTTAATTTGATACAACTTCCCAAATTCAAGTGTTGCAGCTGCGACAGATTGCCAATGAAATCAGGAAGGCTGTTTAAGCTGAAACACCCTTCCAAGTCCAAATGTCACAGCTGTGATAGTCGGGTATTCTCTTTTTCAGCAATAGTTCGCCCCATATCTCGCAAAAGGTCATGCATATGAAATACACCACCATCATCAATCTTTATCAATGATTTTAAAGACAGGTTAGATACAGCAGTCTCTACCATCTTATATAAGGATTTCCAAAAAAGTATGGGACGTGTTTTTCTTTCTCCAATGAAGAAGCAAGCGATTTGTACAAAAATTTGCTTTTCCTCATCATTAAGAGCATTATAACTGATGTAAAGCCTTTCATAAATTTCTGGGTTGAGGATAATGTTGTGAAGAGCTTCCATCCAGCAACCTGCATCATTTTGCTTATCGTACAAGAAGGATCCAATCACTTCCAATGAAAGAGGATGGCCGTTACACGCTTCAACTATTTTTTGGGACAGATCTTCATAACACACATTTGGAGTTGCCTTTAGGAAAGCGTGCCAACTAAATAGCTGGAGACTTTCACTTTTGCCTAATCCACTAATCTCAAGGATGCATTTGGATGAGACCTGAGCAACATTGAGAATGTGTTTGTCTCTAGAAGTTATAATGACTCTGCTGCCAGAGTCCAGCCAATCCCCAACCAAAGCATCCAATTGTTTAACAGCATCCACATCATCCAAAATTAGAAGAACACGTTTTCCTCCCAAACGATCTTTGAACAAAGATATGCCGTGATCAACACTGTACACTGCTGCATCATATTTTGTTAACTCTTTGAGAATTTGCTTCTGCACATTTATAAGGCCTATGGAGTCTGCAGCAGTGGCACGGACATCAGATACAAAGGAAGCAACTTCAAAATCAGCATAGAGTTGATTGTAGAGAGCCTTGGCAACTGTGGTCTTGCCAATACCACCAATACCCCATATTCCAACTTTAAACACCTCATTCACTGAATTAAGATTTAATTTCTGAATGAGAACATTCTTGAGGCTGTCCATTCCCACTGGATGCTTGGCAACTTGTAATGGCACTCTGTCCAATGTCTTAATCAGGTCATTTACCACTCTCTTTACCAGCCGAGCTTCATGACTGCAATGGCCACACTATGTCAGTAAAATTTAGAAAATAAAGTTGCACAAATCGAAAACTAAATGATTTTCTTATACATATTAAAGAGCATTTTTTGAAAAAAATAATTTTAAATTTTAATTATTTTATTTATTTTATTAAATTAAAGAGTTAATCATTTAATAGTAGATAGTTCAAATATTAATATTAAAAAATGAAAAAATTAATTGACTTGTTAATTTGAAATTATTATTTTTCAATTTTATTGAACAGAAACTTTAAGTAAAAGTAGAAATTAATCAATTTTCAGCAATCATATAATGAAAGTGTAATTTTTGTAGGTTCAATTTTATCATTTTTAATTTCAGCTCTTCGAGCAGTTAATATAAAATAAATCAGACAAAAAAATAGATAAAGCAGAAATAAACTTTTAAAAGGAGAGAATAGAAGCAAAAAATAGTGGCTCTCAACAAAAAGATCATTCGGAATGGGATGTACCAAGAGAACTATGAGGAGAAGTTGACATTGGAACACGCAGAGATCCTGGCCAAGGAAGCGCTATTCTGGAAGGCTAAGGCAAGAGAGACATAGCTGGAAGGAGATCTAAATTTGAAATTCTTCCATAATTCAGTCAAGGCAAGGAGAGTTAATATGATAGAAGAGATCAGGGATGAGGCTGTCAAACCAATAGGGACAAAGGAAGAGATTGAGACTATTGCTGTGCATTTCTTCTAAAGCCTATTGGCCACTGAAGGAGCGGCCGATACCTTGTAAAGGGAGACATTTGCAGAATGCATCTCATGTTGCATAATAGACAAAGATAACAAAATGTCGATTAAGCCTTTTACAAAACAGGAAATAGGGTTTTTACTTTTCATCTCCATCTTGACAAAGCACCAATTCCATATGGTTTCTCAGCACTATTCAATCAAAAGTGCCGGCATGTGGTAAGAGGGAGATTGGGAGATTGCTGAAGATTTCAGAACCAAGAAATGAATAATATGGTCATTACCCGTATTCCAAAGGAGGTTTGCACATCTTTTTCAGATTATATAATGACATCACTCAACACACTATACAAAATTATATCAAAGGCAATTGCAAATAAACTGAATAATATTATACCTCAAGTTATCTCAGAGGAACAAAACACATTCACCCTTAGCAGAGATACAGATAGTACAATATTAACTAATGAAATGCTTCCTATTAGCAGCACCAAACCAAAGTGTATGATGATCAAAATGGATATAAATAAGACTTATGCCAGACTAAGCCGGTGGATAATGCTAATGGTTTTGGAGAGATTTGGCTTCTCAAAAGAAAAGTTGGAGGGGATATTTGTTTGTCTATGGTTTGCTTCTCAGTATTCGTTAATAACTTAATAGCTCTCTATGTGGGCTTCTTTGCAGCTTCCAATGGATTGGGACAAGGTGACCCTATTTTGCCATTCTTATTTGAAATGATGGCTGAGGCACTCAGTAGGTCGATTAAGTCAAGGCATTGATTAGGGCACAGTGGCAAGTGGTGAGGGTAGCAAGGTATGGGACAGTCGCGCATGTACAAATCACTGACGATAGAGTCCTCTTGGGGAAATCAAACATGAAGGAAGCAGAGGAAATAAAGGAAGTATTGGATGAATATGCATGAAATTGAGACAAATATTGAGCAAGGCAAAGACCAGAATCTTCTTCTTCAATACATCCAAGGCCTGGCAAAGAAGAATAATAACTGTTTTGGGTTTTTAGTCAAGAAGCTTTCAACAAAATATCTATCGGCACCTTTATTCAATGGTGCTACTAGAACTGGACTGTGAGAGGAAGTAACAAGTAACCAGAGAAATAAAGTGGCAATGTGGAAAGGGAGATTGTTGTCACTAGCCGTGCGGATCACAATGTTGAAAGAAATTCTAGTTTCTGTGCCAATCTATCTAATGTCCTGCATTTAGCTCACAAGGAAACCTTTGCAATCTTTAGAAGTGGTTATGAAGAATTTTGTGTGGGAAGGTTTGAATGTGGAAAGGAGAGTTTCATTGATCAATCAGGGAAGGGTATGTGTGCCCACGACAAATGAAGGTGCAGGAGTGAGAGAGATACAGACTCAAAATCAAGCCCTCAGAGCCAAACTAATTTGGAAAATGTACTTTGCATGAGATAAATTATGATGCAGAACAATGCAAGGGAACTACCTAGATTGTGAGGATCCGGGCAGATTCCTAACCATTGCGAACTCAGATGGCAGCTCGGCAATCTAGAATTTCATATGGGAGTGTTAGAAAATCATCACAGAACACCTATCTTGGAACATTAATAATGGAAAGAAGGCAGATTTTTGGGAGGATTTGTGGGAGGGTCACAAGCCATTGAAGGATATTGAGGAACTCAGAGTGTAAGGAGTCTTTACTTGCGAACATTGGTCAAAAGGTTGCTGATTATATTAGATTGGTATATAATTCTGCAAGGGAGATTTATGATTGGATCAATGCTAACAACCTGCCATTTATTAACGGTGCCAAGCAAGTTCTAAGAAGGTAGTCTATGATTATATAATCTACCATGGTAGCTTCTAGTTTTTGAGTTAGGGTTAGCATTCCAAGGTTGTTCCATTTGCAACAACAAATGCCTCCTACTTACAAGTAGGAATCCTTTGGGATGTGACAAGTTTCCTGCTTATCAATTGTAGGTAGCCCCACTATCTATGAGAATGGTTATGTCTAGACCTTGTAAGACTCCTTGTGCTGAAAATGTTGTTAGGATTTGGTAACACTGAAGGGGGGGTGAATCAATGTTACAGTACTTTATAGAATTCTTAAACTTTTTGATCTTCTTCAAACAACATATAAAGATATAGCATAAGATAAATAACCATGCAACATAGACAAACATAGAAGAACTCATAACACCATATTTGTTTTCAAGGAAACCTTGATAAGGGAAAAACCCCAGTGGAAATGGTACCCACAAATATCTACACTATAAGTATAATAACCCTGTTAGGAGTTTTGACCCTATTAGGAATCGATTATTACAATAGGCAGGTCCTGGTTAAAAGACAGACTCTGTTAGGAGCCTTTACAATGTGATCCCAATTAAGGAATCGACCTTGCTAGGAGTCCAGCCCTATTAGAGGCAATCAAACCCTGTTAGGGGTGTACAAAAGGTGTGACAGCACTTACAATCAATCTATTGTCCTGAATACAAAGAGTTAACAAAGTATTCCTTAAAGAACTCCTCTTGTTCTCCTTTCTCTTAATCTCTGGTCTGCCTCTTAGATGCCTTCACAGTTCGCATCCATCTATATCACCATTATCCTCATCGCACACTTTTACAAAAGTGTCTGTATACTTATACCTTGTTAGAGGTATATTTACAAAAGCAAGTCAGCATTACTCTAGCTAAACATCATATTTTTTAATGTGCAATTGCACGCTTCATTAACATCCTTAGTCAGCCTTAGATCCAAGAACGCATCCAAAAATAACTTTCCAATTGCTCACAAAGTCAGCCTTAGTGATCGCCAACAAGTTATACTCTATTTACTGTCTTGGCATCCAATCAACTGAACATATCTCTTCAATACCTCAATATTAACACGTGCGACCTTACACATGTATTCATTCGTGTCCTGAAAGCATGTTCCTAAGAGCGCATGCCTTAATACAGCTTATGTGAAGCTCGCTAGTCTTTTCTGTCAAACTGGGTCACAGGAACAGTCTGTGGACTTAGGCATTTTTCCTTCATCAACTGCATACAAACATATTCATGATATCCAATATGTGCGATCATAAAAACGATAAGTGTTGCCATAAATGACAACATTCCATATATGTGCATGTGCCTCTATGTGCATATGTGTGCATGTATTGACCACTTACCAACAAATGTGTTTTTGTTGGTGGATCCATCTAAGGTCACTAGGGCACCAATTTTCCTTGGGAAAGAAGATGGCTTAGCATCACCATCTGAATCATTTTGTTCATTGTTAAGATCTTCATCATCATCATCCTCACTATTGGGTCTTACCTCTATATAGTGAATCTGGCCTCTACCCATGCAACAATGTCCAAGTGCCCAAGGCTCTTTGCAAGTGAAGCATAACTTTCTTATACTCGATCCTTATTGGGTTTCCTCGTCAAGTTTATTCCTCCTTGAAGCATCTTTGGTGAAGTGGTAGTTGGCTTGCTTGTTAGGTTTGACAATTCTTAGAGGTTGGTTCAAGGCACTAAACCCTAACTCTCTTCAAGAGGTCATCAAGAAGTCTAGGGATATGGATCACGAGACCATCAATCCATCCATGAATAGGACTATCAATCACCTCTCCAATATGTAAATGACCACGAGTGACATTTGTTCGAACTCCACGATGTACTCCTCAATTGACCCTTTGTTTCAATTGGGCTAACTCTTTGAAATGTAACCCAAGGTCCTTATTGTCAAATCTTTCAATAAGCCTCTCTATAAACTCCACATAGGATGTTATCTCTGCATGACCATAGTGGTCATCCCACGACACCACCACTCATGTGCAACTGCATCCAAATGTAGTGCGGCATATTTGATAGCTTCTTCAGACATAGGATTTCATTGGAAATGTGTTAATCTTTTGTACCCATGATCAAGCCATTGTCTTCCCCAGCCCATCAAAGTAGGGGATGCCCAATTTGCCCACTTTCCTCAATTTTGAGTGATTGTCTCTATTTCCCTGCCTTGGTAGATGCTTCATCCTTAGGTCCATATATTCCTTCAATGACATCTCCAATTGAAAACCATCGTCCAACCAATCTTGCCTAACTAGTCTTGTGGGTCTACCAAGGTTGGTTTTGCCTCTTCTAGTTGTTCACTTCGTGAAGTGAATGTTGGGATCGTAGGTCTTGAACTTGTTGTTGGTGTTCTTTGCGTTGGGCTTTCATAATAGATTTCCCTTTTTGTCCTCCTTTATTTCCATCATTGTTATTTGTAATGGTTATCATTGTGTATATAAGCATATCCAATAGTTGGGCCATTTTGTTTTGGGTGTCCCTCTATTCGGTCAAGAACCCATCCACCTTTCTACCCGTTTCTTCCTTGTCCTTCGAAGTTTGTCCAGATTTCTTGCAAAAGTAGGTCTTGAGTTCCTTATTGCTCATCAACTTCATAGGATGGTAGGAATGCCAGCTCTGATACCACTTGCACTATCCCCCTTTGGGATAACTTGAAATTATGGGACAATTTGATGCAGTCAAGGATGGTGGATCCAATTAGGGTCAGTCCAAACCTTGCAGCCAACAGAATTACACAGCGGAATACTCAACAATGCAACACAAAGTAATTGTTTAACACTAATTTTCATTAACATGCCCGGATGTAAGGCCTTCCGAGTTAGGCCTAATTAGAATCAAAAAACAATTCTGCAAGATCCGACAAGATCCAATACAATCTCAGCTAGTTCAGTTCTGAAGACAATCAGAAGCTGATGGAAACCCTAAGGCAGATCTAAACTTGAGCTCGCAAGCCTCCAAGCAATCTCCTTGTCTCCAAGTATGCAACCCCTAGCTCTGCTACAAACAACTATCAAATATCAATCTGATCTGCAAGAACATGCAAGAACTTTTCCACAACTTCGCCAACTTCAGCTTTCAGAACCTCAAATTTGACTCACTAAGCCTTCAAGTCATGAACTTCTCTGCCCCTTCATGATCTCTAAGTCTTGTCCCTAAACATCTACCCAAGCACTCCTTAAATACTAATCATCAGCCACAAGTCGAAAAGATGAAACCCTTAACTCTCCCAAAACAAATAATTAAATGTCATACAAGTTGGTTCAACAATGTATACAAAAATTTAATTCAGCATGTCGGCCTATAACAATAGCTACCAACAATAAATGCACCAAGTCGGCTCAACAAATCACATAGAACTCCAGTCAGTAAACCAGAACTACCGAGCGACAATGATTTAACCGAGCACGCCGAGCACCAGTGTCGACCGAGCACCGCAAGCATAACCAAGTAACACTTTCACCGAGCGCTAGAGACTGCCGAGTTCCTTCAGTGACCGAGCTTCCTTGAATGACCGAGACCGTCGGTCAAGGCTGCAACCAAGTACCACCGGCCAAAATACTAACACCCCCATGCAGTTTCACCGAGGATAAGAATGTCCTGCCTTAACCTTGGATGCCCCTGCATCAGACACCCTAGGTTCCATCAAGGCTGCAACCAAGTAACACCGGCCAAAATACTAACACCCCCATGCAGTTTCACCGAGGACAAGAATGTCCTGCCTTAACCTTGGATGCCCCTGCATCAGACACCCCAAGTTCCAAAAGATGTTCATATGTGAGAAGAACATCTTTTAGGATTCAGCACATAAATCCCGAACTGGTTCTTCACATACAAGTCCTCCACCTTTTCTGCTTGCAAACTCTTCCACCTCAGTTTCCTCTGTCTCTTCAAGTCTTTTCTTGACAATGTACAGGTCGGTTCTCCATACTGATCATTCATTTTCTCTGGATCCACAATCTCCACTCGACTACCAATACTCAGGCTTCTCCTACTGAGCGTTGTATCCATCAAAGGCATCAGTGAAAACTTCCTGTCATCTTTCTCAACTGTAAACACATTTCGGACACAGCCATAGATAGCTCTGCAATCATATTGCCAAGGTCTACCGAGCAATATATCACAACTATTCATCTTCACAATGTCACAAAGCACAAGATCCTTTGTAATGTCCCCTTTTTGGGGTACATTATATTGAGCCGTGTCGTTAGCCTATTTACCTTGATCCGAAGGGCTAACCGTGGCATGACAGTGTTCCAGAGGATAACTGGCCTTGGTGGTTTCAGTTCTAGGCCAATCGGTGTAGTTTCCACAGGTTTCCAGGGCATTTACTATTTTTAGTAAGTCAGCAAGGGTCAGAATTCTCGGCTTTTCAGTAGTGGACTTGGAGCGTCTCGTCGAGAGCTTTCCGACAAGCTATCATACGACGGCATCCAAGCTCGTTTGAGCTCTCGTTTTAATGCCGAATGATTTCCTCACTCATTTATTATTTTACTTTATAACTCAACGGTCATTTATTTAAAGTGACTTAAAGTGAGTTTATTAAGAGACGAAATGAGCATACGAAGAGTCACAGCTGCAGCCATAAGAGGAGGTTTTGGAGACTCATTCAGCATGCTTCAGTTTATGGATATTACTTCTCTTTGAGAATTCGAGAAGCTTCAGCTATCGAATCAGAAATCTGAGGACGGAAACCTTCAGCATTTCTTGGTGGATTGGATGGAAACCCGATTCATCCGGTGCGGATTCATTTAGAGTTCACCATTGTTTTATCAAGTTCTTTATCATCCAGTCTTACTATTCTTTGTTGTATTTCAGATTGGATTGGATATTGTAATGTTTGGTTGTTGTATTGCTGATGTATAATACAAAACCTTATTTCTGAGAAATTTAATAAAGTTATATCTACTGGTTATTTGAATATTTCTGTTGGATATTTGCATGTTTTATTGGTTTTCGAATCTGCATGTGATTTGGTTGAGAAAATTACTAAATGGCCGGTTAGGGTCATTTCAGTGGGGTATCAGAGCTGGTTTTCCTGCCAGCCTGTGAGGTTTTTCTCAGAAACATATTCGCAGAAATTTTGTGAAGCTTTCTTCTATAGCGTTGTTTACCGAATCAGATTTCTTCTAGTTACAACTTGTTTGCAGGAGTTCAGTTTTGACAAAATTTCATGGTATCAAACCAGTTGTTTCTGAAGTATCATTGTAAGAAGGAGAATTAAGGATTTTTCTGCATATGATCTACAGTTCGAATCAATCTGGGAGATAGCACGATAGATGTGATAGTTGGAGTAACAGAAAGCAAGGATCAACACATCACCATGTGCGTATTTTCTGCACTTCTGCAAGTTGAAGAATGTTGGAGTTCAGTCTTGCAGCCCCTGCGAACTGGAAACCGAACAGTTGAGGGAAGATTTTTGGTTCCACGGGCCCTCTATCCGCGGGAGATGAATATTGGTGGTTGAATATTATTGGCACCAATTTATCGAAGGAGTTCGGATCGACTTTTCTATTATTAAGTGTCGTGGTTGTATAAATCGGGCAAGACAAAGGGATATTCTTGGGCCGCATGTATTAGAAAAAATATATTAGTGAAGTGTCGTTTTAAGAAGCAGTGCGTCCCAAGTATGATTAACGCTTCGAATAAATATTTCAAGTTGAAGTCATACGTTTAAAATAATTGGGATATGATTATCGGGCTCCTTTGTGCACACGACGGTAATAAAGATTTTGTTTCAAATATTTGAAGCCAACTTAGTACGGGGAACAAAATTTTCTTTTTGCCGTGAGAGAAAGAAAGAAGCTGCTGGGCTTCAGATTTCTTCATTTGTGTGAACCTTCTATCGTGCGGAATTCGCATCTGGGACTTCAGTTTTGTTTCGACTCCAAGTCTGCAAGACCGGGTCACACACGGCTATCGACAAATACCCTCTCAGGCACGGGCGTAACATTGCTCTCCAGCAGCGTAGATTCCCTGGGAAAACTCATGTTGGATGAGTACACGGTAAGGAATGACAAGCAAGTATGAATGAAGGGAGAGTTCACAGGGATTTTTGGGCTGGGTAGAATACCACCAGCACTCAACACACTGGCCGAACTAAGTGTTGTGAGAGGCTTTCAGCTTCCGCAAACTGGAGAAGGTCTCAGCATAGGAGTCCTGCTACTGCAATTAGATTGACTGTCGGGTGTTGAGCAACTGCTACGGTAGTACGGACACAAGCAGTTTCCAAGGTCATTAACATAGCTGTAATCTTCCTTATCAATACTTCCAGCAATGCCATAAGAAGGTGGCAACAGTTATACACCGGCTTCATAGCTTCCACGGTATTTGTCTTGACTTTGCATTATTCTGGAGCTAATAAAATTCTCGGTGACATTCATGTAATTGACTAATTGTAAACTTTAAGAAGTATGTGCCAAAGTTAAATTAACTGTCTTCTAGTTTCAGTTTTGGTTATTATTTACTTTGTGTGGTTCGAACACTTTATATGATTGAAATCTGGGAGGACAAATACCCAAACACCTTGCTATATACTCGTTGAGATAGCCACAGGGGAAAATTGTTGTATACATTAGAGACATTCTTACCTGGTCGAATATAACAGCACCATCAACACGTGCCCTGCTCATGCAATATTTAGATTCTTTAAATCTGGAAACTCATCCCTGTATGCTGGGAGTGTTCACTCGCATACAGTTTCAGTGACAGTGGTGTTATAAGGAGTGTTTATCTTGGGGGACGAATTTAATCTCTGCAGTCCTACATCACTTGAACGACATTTTGTTATTCTATGTTTGTCTTTGGAAGCACATAAGTTGTAATCTGGTCATAATAGTTTACACCAATCTCTGAGCATTAGTAGACAAACAAGCATCCGCATTGCCTAAACAATTCTGGCTGTCCAGAACTCCAGTTCAAGTCTACTAACTTATAGACCAGACATTGTTGGGAAATCGTAGGCCAGTCATTACAGTTAATCTCCTGAATCTAGTCCAAAACTGTTGGCTAATCAGAATTCTTATTGTGAAGACAGCGGGTTCACTGTTACAGAATTCGATTCAGTCCTTGTGTGAATTTTGGGAGAAAAAGTTAAATCATGGAATCCCTGGAAAGCCCAATTTTCTCTACAGAATTCAATAGCACGTTCTACGGTGTCCATCTCAGAGATATCCAAAAGGAAATGGAAATCGGGAACGAATTATGTTGCCTTGGATGGCAACTGGAGGAGTAGAAAATTGCAAGCAGCATGTTGGCCAAGCTCAATGAAATAAATTCATATTTATCCAAGATTGATCAAGCTGATTGCAGGCTTTTTAATCGAGCCATGCATCCCACGATGGTTACCTTAGTGCAACGCAAGTTTCTGAGTCATCCACTTCGACATGTCAGGCTTGCAGTTGCCTCATGTCTCAGTGAGATCACTCGCATCATAGCTCCCATTATTCCTTACACCAAGCATATTTGGAGACAGGTGTTACAGCTGATTGTAGACAGCTTAGATGGACTGAAATATGGCAGAGATTCTACCTTTGGTACACAAGTAAAAATCTTGGAGTTAGTGACCAGCACTAAAGTTTTCAGTCACATGCTAAATCTTGGTTATGATGAAATGATTCAGCAATTATTTCGGTGTCTCCTAGACAATTACAAGGAGCGTCATTCAGATGAGGTGAAGATATGCATTAGGACTATCTTATCCTCGATCTTAGATGAGGACTGCGACATATGCAAACAATTGCGATCTGAATTGTTGGCATTATGGAGAGGAGGATTAAAGAAAGCATCCATGACATATGAACTCTCAGCTGAATTAATTAAGCTTCAGGCTGAAAGATTCATGAGTTCGTTATCTGAAAACGAACGGGCATCGTTAGGCTTACAGGTTGCAGGATCTCCAGTGATAGACCAGGGCTCAGTGATTGCAGGACAGATTTGTTTCTTATGCCAGGGGAGCTGGTCACAGGGGCACGTTTGCACGATTGATCAAGGGAAAGGTAAATTGCAGCCTAGTGATAGAGACGTTACAGTTGAGACTTCCCTGCCTTCAGGACACGGTGGTGAGTGTTCAGCACTCTACTTTGGTGATTTGGTGGTGGAGTTTGATAACTCCAAAATTATAGGTTGTGGTGCCCAGTTGGAGACTTTCAGTGATTCCGATAATGAGGAATCATGTGACTTCTTTAGCAGCACTTCACTTTTGCATCACACTGATATGGATGACCCATTTTGCAGTACATCTCAGGACAACACTGATGAGAAGTGGGCCTTGAAGAGTCAGCTGAAAGTTAGTGATGACACTATTATTGCAGCACTAGTTCACCATGATAGCACTCACCAAATCATTGATGATCTGTACACGACAGCTCAGAGAGATCAAGGGCAAGACGATAGCGGGATTGGATCCTATACTACAGGTTTACAGGGAGTCAGGGCAGCTTTTGAGGATTGGAAATCCGGGTATTTGAGATTGCTTACAGATCGTGACCACCTGTTACAGGTTGCCGGGAATTATGCTGAGTAATTAAGGAATAAGGAGATAGAGATCGATAAGCTCGATAGGAAGCTTAGTGCTACTCAGGGCACTTTGGAGCATACTCGTATCGCTCTACAGGAGGCGAGAAATCAGATCGTGGTCTCTAGCCAGTACAGGGAGCAGGATGACAGGGATAGGTCAGAATTCTATCAGGAGGTGATTCAGGAGCTTGACAGCATACAACATGTTGGTTCCCAAAACCACAGATTGGAAATCCAAGAGCCTGCCAATTCTCCAATAGGATTCCAAATCAGTTCTGGCCAACAAACGGGAATAATTCAAATTCCCCTGCACTTTAGGCTTTGCTACACTTAGGTGGGTAAACCTTCACCTCGAACCTGATCACTTTTTTCAAGGTTTTTCTATAGCAAATTTAAGCTTGTGAGTTTTCCGACTGGCAAATTCCTCAAACTCGATCAATATGAAATTGAATGCTGAATGTTTGAATTAAATGTTGTGTAATGATTATTAATAATGGATTTGAGGTTTGTAGGAAGGAATTGATAGATTTTCTGACTTCACATATAAACCCAATACTTCAAAAAATAAAAAGACCAGTGCCTCTGCTCATTTGGGCAATAGAGTCAACTTCAATGAAGATTACGTACAACTTTATAATGTTCCGTGCACTTATACTGCCAGTCAATTAAATAATCAAGACGCGACAGATCAAATATTTATGCAATCTTAAATTAGTCCAGATTGAATTTTAACTCCTCGGAGACAAACTGAACACAAATTTGGAAACAATTAAATATTTCACGACATCTGTGATGATCGAATTTAAGATGCTATTTGACCATGTCCACTTATCTGATATTTAAATTGTATACAATATTAAAAAATAATAATTATAAAGGACGGTTCATTTGCAGTTTAATTCTCCACACCTTTAATAATAAACAAAAGACATTTTATTTTATTATTAAAATAAAATAATTAAATTTATATTACAAAGTCATATTTTTACTCCTTATCCCTCCATACAAATATTCTTCTAATTATAATGCTTCTTTTTTTTGTTCTGTCCCTCCTATCGAATGATACAATCCTTATTTATATTTGATTGTATAAAATGACGTTTCTTTTCAATATCAAAAGTCACGTCCCCTTTATTAAACAAACTTAAGCTTTTGTATTTTAACTAATGTTTAATATAATCTCATACTACCCCGATAATATTATTCCCAAATTTTTCTTCATGAATGATCTTCCCGTGCTTCTTCATGGATAAATACATGGCAGTGCTTACATCTTCCTCCTCGCTCACATCGCATTTCCCTTTGACCAGTGGCTAAATGTAACACTGTCAAGATGAGAAGCCAGGTTGGGTACGCTTTTGTTTATAAAAGTTGTGGTATCACTACCGTATTCATCTGTGGAGAAACTCCTACTGTGCTTGTTTTTCTCGCCATAATCCTCCCACTCCCTATTTTCTTCATCGCATGGTTCCAAAGATTTAAAAGAAACTTAGCGCCGCAAGACTCCACTAGTGGCGTCAAATATCTTTGTTGATTAATACTGTTGCTGTCGACCATGAGCTCTCCATACTCATTCAATGCTGTGTGCTTGTTCGATGGATTTTATTATCATTTTAAATATCTATTACTCATTCATTTTGACTATCGCTGAGTAATATCTTGGTTTACGTTGTCGCCACATAAAGCGGGTCTCACTGATTTGTCTTTCATTGTTGTCCAGCGTATTCATTTGCAGCCTTTGTTGACTTAGATGACATGGCTAATATGTTTACAAGGTTCTCTACTATGTCTTATACACTCCAATGGCCCGTGTATATATAAGAATTTGAAGATCCTATTCTCTTCCACAACTTTGCAATTTCTTTGCTTTACCATTTTTTATATTTTGCCGCTACACTCCCAGATTCAACTATAACAAGCTTTATGTTTCCTTGATAGATTCATAATATTGGGTATCATATTTATTCAATACCTGTAGCAAGAAATGCATCAGAATTTTTTATCCAATTGACTTCATTATTTCTCTTTATATATCTCATTGACTGCTCACAGTTTATATGTATCAATCTGAATATATTCCTCTGTATTTTATGAGTTGGCTGCATATGTAACAGGGCAACTCCTTCCTTAGTTATTTAATAGTACTTACTGCATCATTTCAGTGGATAGCATATAGACTTGTCATTTTGCTGTTAATAAACTCATCAATATTAGTGTGCAGTCCCTCCCTATGTGTTCACACATTTATAGTAACTTTTCACCTTAAGCAATGTATGTATTTGCTTTCTAAGGTTTATTCCAGAACAATCTTTAGTCAGTGTATTTGCTGCTTTCTTTCAATTATTTTCATCTTGATGTATTACTGAGATTCGCTTCTTTCATTGTCGTATCAACCAGCCTGTTCCTTCACTTATCTTTATATAGCATTGGATTCTAAACAATTCAATTACTATCTTCCATTAATGAAAATATTTCAAAATATGGCTCAGGTCTTCAGTCTCTTAGAAGCCTAACTCCATCTACATCCAAGAAGAAATTAAGACCTTCATAAGACTTGAACTGTTCAAACAACTCGATGCACAAATGTATATCCTTCTGTTCTGAAATATTCTTTTGCATACTAGACAATGATTTAGAACATCAGATACTTTTGTATGCATATATGAACCAGTTTCCTTTTCCACATTCTTTTGGTCATGACTTCTAGTGTTTTGAAGCATATTGTTCGAACATTAGTGGGTAAGATCTGAAACTTGACTACTGAGTGCATGCATCGAATTAGCTTTTAGGATTTAGAATGGTGGGAACATGTTTGAGAATGAGGATTTACACAGTCATACATGAAGATTCTCCCTTCGGCATGGTATTTGGGACTCTAAATTTTGCCAAAATTTAGAGTTCCATCACAACAGACCTATGACTTGGACAGTTGTCCAAGAAGATCTTTTGGTCATCAGGAATGTCGTAATGAGTTAGATCACTTTCAAAAAATGGATAACTCCTTGTTTGAGATGGGTACCGAGTGGACATTTGACAATCCCCTCTTTGAGATAGATGAGGGAGATACTTCCTATTCCATGGATGAGGACGAGTTTGATTGCAGGGTCTGGGACCCAGGAGCAGTTATCAGAGGTGAGTCGTGGTCATTAGGTTGGAGTAGCGGGATGAGCTCAGTTGATGAGCAGTATGGTTTGAGTACCCGCAGTACAGGAGAGGTAACTATGTCTGGTGACATGATGAGAATTATGTCTTTTGTTACACTACCACTCGATGAGGATGTTGATCAGGTAGGACTTATTCAATACGAGGCTACCGAGTTTGGCATGTTGGTTATGCTGGTTGGTGTGAATTTTTCACACAATGATATACATTGTATGACTCCGGGTATTGAGAGACAATCATGGAGTCCTTATGCTGATTTGGCGTTTCCAGCAGAGCTAATCAGTGCACCGCAGGTGGAAGTCTTATCCGGCGGTTTTGATAGCTTACCTTTCCAGCGCACTTATTGGTTCAGTTTACAGATTAGAGGGACAGCCTTATGGCAGATGGATACTTTCGATATGTCACTCAGTATGGACAGAGAGATTTCAGTCAGCTGGGGCGATGTATGGCTCTTTTGCTTGTGGGATCCAGGAGGGGCATACTCACGGTTGGTTCTCATTTCTGGAGCCGATCGACAGGAGATTTGGTTTTCTCCAGCACATGACGGTAGAGGCGCAGGAGATCCCAGTTGGAGTGAGGTTCTCAATTGGGTTGAGTCCTTACTTACAGATGACAGCAGCACAGGGCAGATGGGCACGATTGATCTTGCAGTGAGTTGGGAGCCGGGCATTGGTTTGGCTGCTGTTTGGTTATTGTATGAGTGGCTTCACAAATCGAAGCATGATGACTGGGTCAGTTTTACACGTTTGGTTGGTGGAGCCGCCTCCCAGAGGTTGGTTTGGGATCCCGGTATTTGATCTCAGCAGGTAGATACCGATTGCTTGAGGGCAAGCAATCTCCGGGAAGGGATGGTTGTAATGTCCCCTTTTTGGGGTACATTATATTGAGCCGTGTCGTTAGCCTATTTACCTTGATCCGAAGGGCTAACCGTGGCGTGACAGTGTTCCAGGGGATAATTGGCCTTGGTGGTTTCAGTTCCAGGCCAATCGATGTAGTTTCCGCAAGTTTCCAGGGCACTTACTATTTTTAGTAAGTCAGCAGGGGTCAAAATTCTCGGCTTTTCAGTAGTGGACTTGGAGCGTCTCGTCGAGAGCTTTCCGGTGAGCTATCATACAATGGCATCCAAGCTCGTTTGGGCTCCCGTTTTAATGCCGGATGATTTCCTCATTTATTATTTTACTTTATAACTCAACGGTCATTTATTTAAAGTGACTTAAAGTGAGTTTATTAAGAGATGAAATGAGCATACGAAGAGTCACAGTGGGGAAACTGAAGAGTCACAGCTGCAGCCATAAGAGGAGGTTTTGGAGACTCATTCAACATGCTTCAATTTATGGATATTACTTCTCTTTGAGAATTCAAGAAGCTTCAGCTATCGAATCAGAAATCTGAGGACGGAAACCTTCAGCATTTTTTGGTGGATTGGACGGAAACCCAATTCATCCCGGTGCAGATTCATTTAGAGTTCGCCATTGTTTTATCAAGTTCTTTATCATCCAGTCTTACTGTTCTTTGCTGTATTTCGGATTGGATTGGATATTGTAATGTTTGGTTGTTGTATTGCTGATGTATAATACAAAACCTTATTTCTGAGAAATTTAATAAAGTTATATCTGCTGGTTATTCGAATATTTTTGTTGGATATTTGCATGTTTTATTGGTTTTTGAATCTGCATGTGATTTGGTTGAGAAAATTAGTAAATGGCCGGTTAGGGTCATTTCATCCTTGTACTGGCCAATCTGAACATCAATGAAGCATTGTTCTCTAACTTCCCAAGCATGAACATCTTGTAACCAGCCAAGCCTATAAGGACAAGGATGTTTTATTCTATTCAAACCAAGTTTCTGAACCAGGTCCTCAGCAACAAGGTTATCAGTACTACCACTATCCACAATAACATCACAGTGTTTACCTTCAATCTTGCATCGGGTCCTAAACAAGTTACTCCTCTGACAAGGTTCATCCTTTGTACCGAGCAATGTTCGCCGAAGCAGCAAGTTCTCTGCTTCAGGTTCATTTTGAATGTTCTCATTCATCAGAGCAGTTCGTTGGTCAACCTTCTTCTGTGTACACTCAAAAGAACGGTGTCCTTCCTCTCCACAGTTATAGCAAGTACCCTTAAAGATAACTCTACCTATCTTCTTCTTTGGTTCTACAAGTTTCTGTTCATCTTTTGCACCAGTCGGCTTATCCTTCACCGAGTGATCAATCTTTTCCTTCCCTCGGGAGTTACTAGGTTGTTTCCTCTTCAACTTATCTTCTGCCTTCAGAGCATACTGATAAGCATCTTCAACAAAATCAATCTTCAGCATACCAAGCTCATCCTGAATATTGAATCTCAAACCATTCACATATCGAGCTACCTTTTCCTTACCAAGCTCTCAGTGTCCAAACCGAATAGTAAGTTTGTAGAACTCCTCGGTAAAATCTTCAACAAACAAATCCTTCTGATTCAGATTCTGCAACTTCTTAAACAAGTCAAGCTCATAGTCAGAAGGTATGAACTTAGCTTTCAACTTAGTCACCATCAACCTCCACCGATTGATCTTTGTTTCACCTTCATCTTCTCGATCTCTTTGTAATTCTTTCCACCAAAGAGCAGCATGTCCTTTCAACTGTCTGTGCTAATCTCACCCGAAGAGGATCTTCAATTTCTTCCAGCTCAAAGAAATCTTCAAGTTCACCAATCCAATCAATCAAATTGTCAGGCTTCAAAGTACCAGAGAAAGTAGAAACTTCCATTCGGTAATTACTAAACCGAGCAGCAGATCTAGGTAACCGAGCAGTTCTGTCTTCACCAGATTTGTTCCTCCGGTCATCCCCACTAGATCCAGCAGTTTCAAATTCTTCAACAGCTTCTTCATAGCCATCCTCAGTACCAACATTCCAAGGTATACTAGTAACAGCTCTCATGATCTCGGTGACCATGTCATTCTTCATCAACTCCATCTCAGATCTAAAATCTGATTTCACTTTCTCTGTGATCCGGGATTCAACAGTATCACAAAGATCAGAAATAACTCTAGGGTCCAATCTTCTCGGAGGCATCCTTAAAGATAAGAGAAACCCTCTGCAACAAACCCTCACCGACCACCTTGTGACAATTTCCAAGTTGTAAACAAGTCAGATCTCAACCTGCAATCTTGCAAACAACTAGGGCACAATTCCACAAGTTCAGTGCTTCGGATCTACAATCCAGATTGCGCACAATCTCTGCCCCAACAGGATCAACTTCGCAAGATCAGCCTTGCTAGGTTAACCTTCAAGATCAACTATCAGCTCCAACAGGAACAAACTCTCGCTCTGATACCACCTAATGCAGTCAAGGATGGTGGATCCAATCAAGGACAGTCCAAACCTTGCAGCCAACAGAATTACACAATGGAATACTCAACAATGCAACACAAAGTAATTGTTTAACACTAATTTTCATTAACATGCCCGGCTGTAAGGCCTTCCGGGTTAGGGCCAATTACAATCAAAAAACAATTATGCAAGATCCAACAAGATCCAATACAATCTCAACTAGTTCAGTTCTGAAGACAATCAGAAGCTGATGGAAACCTTAAGGCAGATCTAAACTTGAGCTCGCAAGCCTCCAAGCAATCTCCTTGTCTCCAAGTATGCAACCCCTAGCTCTGCTACAAACAACTATCAGATATCAATCTGATCTGCAAGAACATGCAAGAACTTTTCCACAACTTCACCAACTTCAACTTTCAGAACCTCAAATCTAACTCACTAAGCCTTCAAGTCATGAACTTCTCTGCCCCTTCATGATCTCTAAGTCCTGTCCCTAAACATCTACCCAAGCACTCCTTAAATACTAATCATCAGCCACAAGTCGGCAAGATGAAACCCTTAACTCTCCCAAAACAAATAATTAAATGCCATACAAGTCGGTTCAACAATGTATACAAACATTTAATTCAGCATGTCGGCCTATAACAATAGCTACCAACAATAAATGCACCAAGTCAGCTCAACAAATCACACAAAACTCCAGTCGGTAAACCAAAACTACCGAGTGACAGTGAATTAACCGAGCACGCTAGGCATCGCCGAGCACCAATGTCGACCGAGCACCACAGGCATAACCGAGTAACACTTTCACTGAGCGCCAGAGATTGCCGAGTTCCTTCAGTGACCGAGCTTCCTTCAATGACCGAGACTGTCTGTCAAGGCTGCAACCGAGTAACCCCGGCCAAAATACTAACACCCCCATGCAGTTTCACCGAGGACAAGAATGCCCTGCCTTAACCTTGGATGCCCCTGCATCACAATTAACTTGAATTTCTTATACTTATTTATGAATTACAATATCTACTATTACTATAATTTTTTTGTAATTAATAATATAGAGAGAATAATAAATATTTCAGGTATAATGATGAATATCAATACCACTTGATGTCTCTGATTTAAACAATTAGATGTATGCTTAGTGAATTGACCTTGTAGATGAATTCACACTTAGTGCCATGATCACTGTGATCTCTACTATAGCAGATATAAAAACTTAAATATGCAAGATGATCTCGATTATAATGCTATGTCTAATGTAGTGTTTAATAGTATGAAATGAAATGTAAGACAATATCGCTTGTAGCAATAAGAGTGTTATCCCTGATATGATTCTTTAAATCATGCAATGTTTGATATGGTAATGTTGTGAGATTTTGATCTCGATTATAATGCTATGTCTAATGTAGTGCTTAATAGTATGCAATGAAATGTAAAAAAATATCGCTTGTAGCAATAAGATTGCTATCCCTAATATGATTCTTTAAATCATGCAATATTTGATATGGTAATGTTATGAGGTTTTCACACCATCGCCCCATTGCAAATGGGGACCCCCTCTTTTCACTTGGCAGTAGGAGTAGTGATCGTAGGTGGTCTTAGATGGTTTTAGTTGGCAATTTTCAAGTCTCCAAGTCTAAGAGATGAGTTTGAGCAACTTTGGCTCACTAGGTAGTCAAGTCAATCAAGGATATGGGTGAGAGCTGGGCCAAGCTATTCAAGAGGTGAAGTTGAAATCAAAGGATTTGTGATGAAATGAGTTAGAATCCTTGAAAAATCCTTGTTCCAATTTCAATTTGATCTTAGAAAGTCGAGAAAGGTTATGGGAGATAACACTGATGAAGGCATGCTAGATCCTAAAATTTGGCCAAGTCTGGAATTTTTTAAAAACTCCCACTATCTAAAATCTTTATTATAACTCCTATGAACCTAAAACTACTCTCAAACATCCTAACAGTATTTATATAAAATATAACAAGAAAGGAAAATTATACTTGAATGTTATATTTTATATAAATCATTTCACCCTCCGAGCTGAAGAAACTGAAGTGATAATTTGGGAGTTTCAGCATGCAAAATCAGGTCGGAATTCCACCCAAGAAAAATCCCAACTTCTCAAAAATTCTACCATGGTCTAAAGAGAGTGATTAAAAGTTAGATTTGAGCGCCAAGCGAACGAAGAAAGGAGGACAAAACTTCATGGGGGAATGTTTTGAAGGCGAAGCAAGTATGAATGAGGAGAGAGTTGGAAGTTTTGGGCATGTAAGATTTGGGTCACAATTCCCAAGTTCTTGGGAATTCTGCCCTTGCAAATTCCCCAACTCCCCAAAATTCTGCCTTGCCTTGGATGAGGTTTAGAAGAAATTTTCAATACAGAGCACAAATCAAAGATGCAAGTTGTTGGGCGAATGAATAAGAAATGCAGCCCCAAATTGGGTCCAAATTCCCAAGATCTTGGGAATTCCGCCCTTGGAAATTCCCCAAAATCTGAGATCCCCACCATGCCTTAATTCAGCATTTGATGAGATCCATCAGCTCCTAGTTGTTCAAAAGGATGAATGATGATATTCCAAGTTGCAGGTTTGATGAAAACACACAAAGAGGACCAAATTGGTAAGCGAATGAAGAGAAAATGATGCTCTAAATGGGGGCGGAATTCCCAAGACCTTGGGATTTCTGCCATAAAAATGCAAGGAATCTCATGACAAAATCAGATTGAAGCCCCCTCAAATGAGTTTGAAGAAATGAAAATGGTGGAGTTTGATCAAAATATGAAAAGATAAAGGGGGCGGAATTTTTCATATCTTGGGAATCTCATTCCCAAGAATGCAAAACCTCTGCCATCTCTCCAAGACAAACTTCAGCATGGGTAAAGTCAAGAGACAAAGATTGCAAGTCTACAAAATGATCTTGAAACGCATGAGTTGGCCAAATATATAAGCAAAACGATGGATAAAACTCTAAAGGAGGGGTGGAATTCGCCGTGACTTGGGAATTTTATTCCCAACATTTTAAAATCTCCGCCCTTGCCATGAAGGGGCACCAAATGCAAAGGAAGAAATCAATTGAAGTTGAAATGAAAATCAAAAGACAAAGTGGAATCTAATTTTATCCAAAAATACATATGGTTGGGTGAATTGCAATTCAGACTTGAATTAAATGACAAATTTCAAACAAATAAATTTTTTGCCCATGGATAAAGTCGGCCTTGGTAGAGAATTTTAATTGTTTAAATAAATAAATTTCATTGGCCAAATACATAAGCAAGTCAGCCCAACTAGGAGACATACCCCGTTGATCTAGCAGTCACCAATATATAGGCGGAAATAACACCTCATTTGCTCCATCAAACAATCAGATCAACCTTCTATAAGCAATGATTTCCTATTGAAGAAGCAGCAAACTTCTCAGGCCTCTTTAGGCAGCGATTTCTCATGCATAAGATAGTAGATTTAAGGTTGCAAAGGGGGAGAACTTGGAAAAATTAGTAAAAATAAATCTCTGATTTCATCAAATCCGAATTTGGGCTTGCAAAGAGAAAGCAATCTGGGCTTAAAAGACAAGGAAAATCAGAATTACAACTTGCAAAACAAGAAATCTGGGTTGAAACAAAAGAGAATCAGACCCTATTAAGTTAGAATTTGAAGGAAATTTACATCAAAATTGAAGCTACGTGCCCAGATTTCTAACTTTCAGCCAGCAAGGTAAAGTATTGTATGACATGTTGATGAAAATCTTGAGAAAAATTGAAATGGTGAAGTAACCTTGTCTTGAAGAAAAATTGAATCTAGATGCATTTCATATCATGTAAGCTTTCAGATTTCCTTCATTTCGTTTATACTTAACAATTTGTGAGCTTAATGAAATTTCTCTTTTGTTTTTGCAAGGTAATTGTTGGAGCAAGAGGATGTTCAAAGAACGAAGAGATGCTACAAGATCGAGCTCAAGGACTTCAAGCAAGAGTATGAAAAAGTAGTTCAAAATCAAATTATCAAAGTAAACTTCGAAGAACAAATTTTTGCACAAGAGAAAAGATGAGTCTACAAGTGAAAGAAATCATCAGCAGCTTGAATTCCCTCCAGAAATCCAAGTTCACTTTGAGTGATCCAGCTACATGAAAGATTTCATCACCAAAAAGATCATGGCCAAGAAAATCAAGATTTCCAAAACCAACAAGTACAATGAGAAGATTTCCAAATTAATGATGGAGAAAATTTGAAGATGAAGCAATTTGGGAATATGCAATCACAATTGGAGGCTTGATAATGTCGAGTATCAAGAGATATTTTCTCATCACCAATATTGATCAAGTCTATGAGATAAGGATGATGAGGTGGCACCCACTTGTCTTCAACCAATTAGAAGGCTCCAATTTGCACGTATTCAAGCACATTCAATCATATTATGCCAAGTGTACATGTGGAAGGCATCTAGTGCCTACCTTATCTATTTTCTCATTGGCTCTCAAAAGCATTGTAATTTTCTTATTGGCCCACAGGGTGGTGCCTTCATGTAATTGGATGATAGTGGTGGAAACCCTAATTAGGGTTTGTAATGAATTAGTCTTGGCCATTGATCTTGAAGTCATCTTGGCCCTTCATTGTAATTGAACTATAAAAGGCCAAGGCCTTCTCATTTATAACTCATTAGATAGAGAGTAGGGTAGGAGAGGAGACTTGTTGAAATTGTTGCCTAATGCTATCAAAGAAATTGTTGATCCATTGTTGGTCTTCATGGTGGATTACTTCTGTTGTTTTGGAGTATTGCATGATTACTACATTCCCTCACTTAGAGTAGATTTCATTTCAAGTTAGGTAGAAGTAGAAGTAGATGGATGGAATATATTGTTGAATGGTGATTAATGATGAAGCTAGTGTCAATACCTTTTGGTACTTGCTGATTGTAAGTAACAGTGCAAGGCTAGTCTAGGCCTAAAGTGCAAGTGTTTAACTTCAATTGAACATATTCATTTAGATTGCACCTTCATAGGGTATTTGAATGAATCTTGACAATGTGAAAACCATTCCACATCCATAGAAGATAGCACCCTCCTATGCCTAGTTGACACAACAAAGAAAGGATTGGTTAGAGGCTCACCCTATCATCAACATTATCTTACATTATTAGAGTTAGATAGAATTTCTAAACCCTTATCTCTTTGCAAGTTGTTTGGTTGGGAAGTGATTGAAGAAGTTAAAGTCAAATTGATATCCATTGAATGAACAGCGTAAGTCCCTTTGTGGTACCCATCATATCACATCATCAAAGTTGAGTAAAGTCCACGATTAAGAAGGAACCTTGAAGTTGTCTCATTTGATCACACAATCCATATACATTGTTTAGCATATGAGCATCCTTCTTCAAGAGAGAGTTGGAGATTTGGTATTTCATCTCGGAATACTAAGTACTCAATTATGCATGTTGTAGTGGAACAAAACTCACATCAACAAGTAATATTGCTTATAGTGATATAGTTGTTGTTCCAAATATGGATGTATAACCTTGCAACAAATAATCTGATGATGTGTCTAATATATACAATCTTTCCTTGCAATCAATGATTCTGCCTCTGATCTTTCTTGATATGCTTGCAATTGGTTTTAGCCAAGTAGGCAGTTTCTCAAAAGAGCAGATCCAATAAATAGATAGGAGATAAGAGGTTGGAGATAAGAGGTTTCCAAATCGGTGATTGCTGAAGTGGAAATTTAATGCATTCATAAATCTTCCAAATGGAATGATGAGTTGCAATCCAAAAGACATGTCTTATGTATATTAATTATCATATCCTTTCCTTAATACTAATCACATCACTTCATGACAATTATGGTTATCGATTAGACTTCACTAGTCATTGCTTTCATAATTAATCTGATCCTTTATGCTAATTGCATCCTTTCATGTGTAATTATGTAATCCATTGGCTATCTTATGACTAACAATTAGTCTCCTTGCAAGGTAATAGCTGGTTGTCATTAATTATCTTCAGATCAATGGTTTGTCATTGATTAGACTGCCTTCTAATTATCATAATCGTTGTTTAGTTAATATTGTGCCTCTTCATAAAGATGTCGATTAGTGGATGGCTAGCATCCTTGGCTTAGTCGATTTTGTATTAATTAACATTCTTTAGTAGGAATCCTTCACTTATCGATGCCTTAAGATATTGTTATCACCAAAGACTAATCTTTGTATTCTCCCTAGATCAAAAGTCATTGTCTCTTAATAAACAATAATCTTCATCATTAAGTGATATTATCATCGCTCAATGTAACATTAGTAACATTCCTTATGCTATCTTCCCATCGATGCTTGACGATCATCATTGGCCACTTATAGTCATACTTATTGATTGGAAGGATGACTTGATTAGTTAATTGTTGCCACTTCAAACTCCTTAATTGACCATCATGTGTCTTTTCTAGTCTTTATTAATATTCGCTTTGATGTTATCTTCTTATATACTTTCCTTAGTTAATATCTATTTGATTACAGATAATGTCTTATCTTCGTGTATGCTTGGTATTCTCTATTGATAGTATGCCTTCTTTAGAATCAAGATGCAATGATGACTAACTTGATGGTTGCTTCCTCTTCATTGGATGTAGATTATCTTCATGGGATTATCAATTGTCTTTTAACATGTATAGAGTCATGGCTTTGTGGATGTTCACAAAGACAATTATAGAATTCATGATGCAATCCGTATATGATGAATTAAATGTAACAATCATGTTGTTTCCTTGGAAGGTGTTGATATCATTGTAGCTTTCCCATATAAGATTGATTGACTTAACCCAATGAAGATGCTCTCCATACTTGAGGTGACTAACTTAACCCCTAAGCATATTATTGTTGATGGAATCATCAGTTCTCACAAAAATAATAAACTTGATTATTTCATCTAATCAAAAGAGCATGGTAATAAAGTTGAATATAGAGAAAGGCTAAGATAGAATGTGCACTTGATTATTTCATCAAATCAAACAAGTATGGTAATAAAGTTGGATATAGGTAAAGGATATGATAGAATGTGCCGCCAATTTCTAATGAACATTCTAAAACAAATTGGTTTTGGAAAAGTATGGATAGATTGGATATTTGATTCCTTTTTAACTCCTACATTCTCTATTCTTGTTTACAGGAGTTCATGTGGGTCCTTTGAAACCACAAGGGGTCTACAATAGGGTGATCCAGTTCCCTCTTTTCTTTTGTTCTAATGGTAGAAACGCTGGAAAGGGCCACTAAAGCTCTTGGTGATTGCCTTGGAATCTACCCTAAATTCACAAAAATCCCAAATGAAACAAGGAACACAATATTGTTAGAGAAATAACCCTAACCTAGGAATAAGATGAGATAAGCATGTCTTGACACCTGCAACCAAATTAAATTATAATGTAATCATAATATATACATCCATTTTAGGATTAAAAGAGAAATACACTTCTAGCACATAATTCTGACGGGCTCAATCCATAATGAGGATTGAGATAGGAAAGACATGATGATGTGCCCTAATTATCTTCGGCCCTAGGCCCCATAGCGGAAACTCTTTCCCCCTTGGCCTCATGTGGTCACGACCATGCTCAAGAGGTGGCATGCCTAGTAGAGCCACTAAATTGTTCCCCTCCATCACATTATCCTTCTCTTATGATTGAAGATCCATTTCTAAGTTACCTCAATAACTAACCCATATAAGCTCGAAGGGAAGATTGCAATAGTGTGCCCTTAACTCGACCCTAGGCCCAAGAGCAAAAGCTTTGACCCCTTGGCCTCATCCAGTACTTAACCATTCTCATGAGGCAGTGTACCTAGTGAGGCCTCATTGTTCCCCCTCTTTGCACTTCCTCTCCTTCCCTATCATATTGATTATTACAGGTATATGGTATTGTCAATTGTATAGATATAAACATACATTTACATTATATGTTTATTCTAAGCAAATACACATATCAGGGATAAAAGTCTGCAAGAAAATATTGATATTCACATCCATTCAAATATGCATGATAGTATAATTATTTTTATCATACCACAATAACTAAAAGTACTATTGCAATCGGATTTGTTATAAATGACATTTTGTTCAATGGCTATTTGTTGCTTGTCTATGGATTTATATTGCTTGGTTTGCTTATTGTTGAATGATTGATATTCGTATGAATGATTGATTGATTCAAATTTTTGGTATGGTGATTCGAGGAATTGTGAGTTATGATTAAGTAATTTTCGATTAGGTGATTGAAAAGTGACAATATAATGCATGCTAATTTGACATATTGATGGATGATGATTGAATGAATGTTGATTTGATAGAGTGGTGCTTGATTGCTGAGTTGTATGTTTTCTTGATCCCGAGATGTAGGGATGGTTGTTTGCTTGATCTTTCTAATTGATTGCTTGCTTGATTCCTTGAGGGATTAACGATTGATGGTTGAAGGATTTGTTTGGATGGATTCATCAGTGATGATTGATAAGTCCTCCTTTAATGCTTGGAATAAAATCTCCTTTATTGGCGAAAGGGTCACCACCTTTCATTAGAACTGAGTCACCATTTTTCATTGTTGCCTTTGAGAATAATATATTATTCCCCAAATTGTTCTCCTTTAGATGTCCTCCTCAAATGAAACATTTGGCCCTTTATATCTTCCAATGTGAGGGAGCGTCACACCACTTCATTATGGTTGCCCTTTTCAAAGGTCACAACCTTCCACGATTACCACTCTTTGGACAAGGCACAACCCTTCATCATTTATGCCCTTTGAAAGAGTCACAACCCTTCATAGTTGTCCCTCTTCGGAAGAGTCACGATCCTTCATAATTGTCCCTCTTTGAAAGAGGCATAACCCTTCATAATTACGACCCTTTCGAAAAGTCACAACCCTACATAACTTTTTCCTTTCGAAGGAGTCACCTCCTTATTTTCTTCTCACTTCTTTTTTCTCCTATTAATTCTTCCTTGCTTCACACCTTCCCTTTCCTCTTCCTCTCTCCCCCTTCCAAATGAAGTTCTTGTCTCCTTTTTTATATCTCATGTTTGAGGGAGTCACAACTTTTCATTTCATGGCTTTTGACCCTTTATTAACTTAACTAAATTTAATTATGATATATTTTGTTTTTGTTTTAATCTAAATTTTTTTATTCTTTTATACTTTAATTTTATTATTATTATTTATTATAAGATCCTATTTCAAAAAGGGGACACTATAGTCCACCCTTCCCAAAATTGCCTGTCCTCAAGCAATGTCAATTTTATTCAAGTCTTTCAATGTGAGGGTCCCTAAACTAACCCTTGGAGATTTGTCATCCTTAGATCCTTCATGGGACATAATTAGCTTCTACTATGCAGCCCTAATATTAACACAACTTGCAAACTTGAACCAAGATATGCTTTTGTTTTTACTCCCAGATAGGGTGTCCCAACAATTCCCAACAATGTGAACAAGGGTTTATATTAAGATGAGGATTGGAAGCATGACACACAATAAATTCATATCTTGCCATTGTCATTTAGTCATTGTCATATATTTGGACAAAGTTACTAGATCCTTCCTCATTTACTAGAATACATTCATTGATTTATCTTTACCATGGAGGCTAGCAGGATCAATGCTTTGATACCACTTGTAATGTCCCTTTCCAGGACTGCCTTGGAATCTACCCTAAATTCACAAAATCCAAATGAAGCAAGGAACACAATATAGTTAGAGATATAACCCTAACCTAGGAATAAGATGTAATAAGCATGTCTTGGCACCTATAACCAAATTAGGTAATAATGTAATCATAATACATGCAATAAATCCATTTTAGGGTTAAGAGAGAAATACATTTATAGCACATAATTCTCATGGGCTAAATCCATAATGACGGTTGAGATATGGATTAAGAGAGAAATACATTTATAGCACATAATTCTCATGGGCTAATTCCATAATGACGGTTGAGATAGGAAAGACATGATGAGGTTCCCTAATTATCTTCAGCCCTAGGCCCAAGAGCAAAAACTTTGTCCCCCTTGGCCTCGTGTGGTCACAACCATGCTCATGAGGTAGTGTACCTAGTGGAACCTGTACAATGTTCCCCTTAATCACACCATCCTTCTCTACTCTTATGATTGAGGATCCATTTCTTAGTTACCTCAATAACTAACCCATATAGGCTCAAAGGGAAGATTGCACTAGGATGCCCTTAACTCGACCCCAAGCCCAAGAACGGAATCTTCATATGCAATCCTTAACTGATCTCATGAGGTGGAGTACCTAATGAGGCCTCACGGTTACCCCTCCTTGCACTTCGTCTCCTTCCCTAATATGGTTGATTATTGCAGATATATGGTATTGTCAAGCGTATAGATATAAACGTACATTTACATTGCATATGTCTATTCTAAGCATATAGATATATCGAAGATAAAACCCAAAAAGAAAATATTGATAGTCACATCCATTCAAATATGCATCAATAGTATAATTATTCTATCACACCATAATAATTGAAAGGATTATTACAATTTGATCTATTATAAATGATACTCTATTTGACTGCTATCTACTGCTTGTCAATGGATCTATGTTGCTTGGTTCACTTGTTGTTGAATGATTGATTAATTGAATTAATTACTTTGGTTTGATGATTCGAGGTATTGTTTTTGATTAAGGTAAAAGCAGGTTTTACATGGACCCAAAACCAGAGTACAAAACAACATAAAGATAGAGCATTAAAGTTCACAAACTGAAACACCTGTTGGAAAACAACAGCAGGAACTACTAGCCGAACAGTTCAAAAGTAGCTACAAAAGAAAAAACCAACAGCAAAACAACTACCAGCAAGAACAAGCTAATTAACTATTATCATCTCCTCAACCTTCTTCTGGATAGTTTCTTGTAGCTCCTTCAGCTCTTTAGGTTTTTCCGGGACCTTTCTGTGGGTGCATCCTCTAGTTCTCGTCCCCGGCCCAGTGTTGCCAGCATCCTCATCGATGGTGATAGTGGTTCTTTCCAGCATGTTCCTTTCCAGGTAGTTATGCAACATTTTCAGATTCATAATGGTCACCTTCAGACCCTCGTTGTTATGGTTCAAAACACCTTTTATCATACTGTCATGGTTGCTGATTTTGGTTTCTAGTTCTTTCATCTTGTTATTAACCTTCTTGTTCATCTCAGCAGTTCCATCCTCATTAGTATTTTTATTTTTAACCTTATCAAAAACCTTACTTTCCATTTTTCCCAGCTTAATACTCATGTTTTTCATAGTTTTTTCCATATCTTGGACGTGGATTTTCATTTCCTGCATTTCCTTTTTCCAGTCCCTGTTCTTGGCCTGAATCTCCATATTGTTCTTCTCCTTATGCACAGAATCTTCCCTCTGAAGACTAACAGGTTCCTCTTTGTTGTTGATGATCTCTAGCATTGTCGACTCATCCTTACCTTCCTTCCCTCTTTTCGAGGTGTCCTCACCAGTATCACTAGCAGAAGGAGTATTACCAACCTCCTTACCATCATTCTCTTGTCCACCCATAATTCCCTCAGAAAAACCTTCATCTTTATTTTCCTCCTCTCTGGTTTTACCATCCCCTATATCAGGCATAGCATTGCTCGTTTTTTCTTCCACAGGGGTATTCTGAGAAGAAATATCAGCCTCCATGGACTGAGTGCCTTCATCCTTTTTCTCAACACCCTCATTATAATCAGGGGAATCATTCATAACTTCTTCAGAAGAGAAACCCTGGGTTCCTTCCTCTTCCTCTTCCCCTTCCTCCTTTTCTTCTCCATCTTCCTGGCTAATCTCCTCTTTATCATCATTCCCCTCATCCAACCAGTCATTCATTTCCTCTTCCTGGTCTTTTCCTTGCTCTTCCTCTTTCTCATTCTCATTGTTTATCTCTTCTTCCTTGGAGTCCTTCTCATTGTCTTCCTCAAGAATACCCTTTCCTCTAGTTTGATGCTTATTCTCTAACTCCTCTCTGATAACTTTGTCACCAGTAGCAACAGGGGGTTTTCCCTTATTTTTCTTTCCCTTCTTACTAGTCTCTGGTTCTATCTCCTCCTCAATCTTCACCTTTCTTTTGCCCGTGATCCTTTTAGGGATAGGGTCCGGAATGTTGTCCCTGATGTGCTCAGAAATAAGAAGGATCAAGCCCTCATGCCGCACAGGGTTAGAAGCCTTTTTCCTGTGTCCAGTAATGCTGCTATTCAGAGAACTCAGAAGATAGTAAGGGAAGGAAATTCTCCTTTTATGCTTGAAGTGGTTAGCAAACACAAAATGGAAATTGTAAATTTTGGAATACTGCCCATCCAGAGTAAAATATTCTATCATAGCCTTCAAAATTTTAGCCCAGAATTCATCAATATTAGTAATATCCACATAGTCACCTTTCCCCTTAGTCATAAGGGCTTTCTCATCATCAATTTTGGAAAAAATAGAAAAGGCTTCAGTTCCTAGCCTATGATTGCCTCTATGAAAATGGTACCTTCGACAGGTAAACCAGTAATATCAGCTAAGCTAGAAATAGAAAGCGTGAAGGATTTGCCCCAAAGAAGCACCTTACCATTATTCCAGCGTTCCGCAAACAAAGACGTGATCTGTTTGTCGTGCCCATGAAGCTTCTTCATAAACTGAGTGACTCCCCCTTTCTTCAGCTTCTTCCAAACTTTTCTATCCTGTCTCCATTGTCACTATCGGAAGGTTCCTCCCTCTTCAAACCACCTCCCATAATTTTCTAGTTTTTCATGTGCTGGTTCGGCTTCTTACCAGATATCTCCGCCTTACTTCTCTGGTTAACAATGCTATTTTGGTTATCGATAATAACCCATTGTCCGTGTCTTATTATCTGCAGAGTAAAGTTCCCAGACTTCGCATTACATGCAAACCTCCTCGGTAAATGATTTGTCCTTGTCATCATTAAGTTAAGTGATTTTTCCTTCATGGGGATTAATCCTGTCATAGTTGATTAGACTTGAAATCTCACTCTTCAGATTTGCTTCCCCTCTCCACTTTTGGGTGATGTCACACAAGGTACCGTCATTAGCCAACCTATCCGCCGGTTTATTGCCTTCACGATAAATGTGAGTGACATGGCTTTCTTCAAAGGAATTCATTAAAAGTATTATTTTGTTAATGATGTGTTCTGTCGTCCAAGAACTGTCAGACTTCCCTTTTATAGCATTGATTATATTTAGTGAATCCCCTTCCAGCCATAATTTCGTGCATCCCAAATCTTTCGCCATCATTACCAAATAAAGAGCAGCTTCAACCTCCGCCACATGGCTAGTTTGGATTCCCAACAGGACAGCAATCGCTCCTAAACAGTTTCCAGCAGTATCTCTTATAATCCCTCCACCTCCAGCCCTTCCAGGATTTCCCTTCGCCGAGCCATCAAAGTTCTCTTTAAACCATCCATAAGGAGGAGTGGTCCACATAACATTATCTCTAGGATTCTAATTCTGGCTCTTCTTTAGTCTCTCCCACGAGATAATATTGTCTTTCTCAGGTTGAGGATCCCAAAGACTATTGTCTTTCCTTCCCATACTTCTATAGTTTTCCATTATACTTCTAGTGACGGAGCTAGCAACCACAGAAGGAGGTGCCCTTTTCTCTCTAAAGATTCTATTATTCCTCTCCTTCTAGATAAGCCAAGTAAAGTGGGGAAAGACAATTTTCCAGATATTCCTGGCATTTTTGTCATTGAAAGGACTTTACCACTGCTGGAAAAACTCCTGGATAGAGTTAGGTTTCACCCAATTGAGCTCAAGGGAAGACACAGTAGTGTCCCACACCTCTCTAGTGAAAGAGCAGTGTATCATAAGATGATTGCAATTCTCAGCTTCTTGACAACACAGGGTACATCTATTTGGCATTTGAAACCCTCTTCTCAAAAGGTTGTCCTGTGTGAGAATTTTGTTCTGTACAAGCAGCCAGAAGAATATGTTAATTTTAGGGTAAGGTCCTTATTCCATACCTGCACCCACAAAGGCTGAGCCTCATTAGGGAGGAGAAGCAACGAAGCGGAAGCAACCGAGAACTTTCCAGAAGTCGCCGGACCCCAAATAAGTTTATCAACCTCATTTTCTCTAATAAACCAATTATTTAGTTTTTTATTCACTTCTTTAAATCTGATATCCTTCAGCCCAAGGTCTATCCACTTTTCATTTTTCCAGTAATCACTAACAAATTCTCCTATAGTATCTTTACAATCTTGAATAGCATTCCCCCAATCTTCATTCTCTATAAGAGGCTTCTCTGACATCCATTTATCATTCCAAAAAAGAATTTTTCTGCCATTTCCCAGCTTCCAAATAGCACCTTTGCTTATGAGATTCTTGCCTTTACTTATGCTATTCCAGACAAAAGATCCCTAAATATCATTTTGAGTTTGGAGCATTCCTTCAAGATTACTAAGATGATATTTCCTTTTTATTATCATATTTCATTCTTTCTCATCTTCAAAGATTCTCCAACATTGCTTTGCTAGGAGAGCTTTATTGGTATTATTTATGTTCCTTATTCCCAAACCCCCCAAATTTTTGGGCTTACAAATCTTCTCCCAAGCCACAAGGCTGAGTCTCTTTTTCTCTTCCACTCCAGACCACAGGAACCTTTTTTGGATCTTCTCTATTAAATCAGAAAATTTTTGAGGTATTTTGAACAGACTAAGGGCGTAGACCGGAAGATTTTGCAAAGTAGCCTTCAGCAGTCGAACTTTCCCAGCTTGACTGAGAATCGCCCCTTTCCAACCCGCCAATTTCGAATGAAATCTATCGAGGATTTCGTTCCAAAAATTAGCCTCCGGTTTCAAGCACAGCGGCATACCAAGATAGGTGGTCGGGACACTTCCCATCTTGCACCCAAGGATAGCAGAGATTCTATTCATTCTAGCTTCAGGAGTATTGAAGAAAAGCAGGGCACTCTTCTCCCAATTTATGAGTTGACTTGAGGCATTAGCATACACATTTAACGCCTTTTTCATATTCCTAGCCTCTTTAACAGTAGATTCTCCCATCAGAATCGTATCATCAACAAATTGTTCATGCGAGCAGACAATCCCTCCAGAGGTCGGATGTAAACCCGAAATTAAACCTTGAGACACCTGAAGGGAAAGGAATCTCCCAAGACTTTCCGCCATGATAGCAAAAAGGATAGGTAATATAGGATCACCTTGACGTAACCCTCTGGAAGGTCTGAAGAAAGGAGAGGATCTCCCATTCACAATCACCGATGAAGAAACAGTTGTAACAAGTTGCATTATAATTTTAATCACTCCCTCATCAAAACCAAATGCTTGAAGAATTTTCATAAGAAACTCCCAATCGACTCTATCATAGGCTTTTGATAGGTCAAGTTTCATAAGGAACCCCTGTTTCCTCGGTTTTTCCAGCGAATGAATATTCTCATGAACAACCATAATCGAATCCAGGATTTGACGCCCCGACACAAAACCATTTTGTTGGGGGGAAATGAGACGAGGGAGGATCTTGAGAATCCTAGAAGTCATAACTTTAGATATGATCTTATACAAAGAGTTACAAAGACTAATAGGTCTAAAACTGTCAGCCATATTAGCTCCCGATTTTTGGGTATCAGAGCTATGAAGGTGGAGTTGAGCTCTTTAAGCATAGCTTTAGAACCATAGAATTCTTTCACAGCACCACAGATATCTTCTCCAATTATTTCCCAAAAGTGTTGAAAGAAGAACATTTGAAAGCCATCCGGCCCGGGGGATTTTTCACCTTCAAAGGACTGGATAGCCTTAATAATTTCCTCCTCCGAAAGTATAGATTTAAGAAAGAGATTGTCCTCAGCCACCAACAGCTTAGGAATGGAGCTCTGCAAACTATTCTGATCATCATGATTG
Source organism: Chamaecyparis obtusa (assembly GCA_027943335.1). Classification (NCBI taxonomy): domain Eukaryota; kingdom Viridiplantae; phylum Streptophyta; class Pinopsida; order Cupressales; family Cupressaceae; genus Chamaecyparis; species Chamaecyparis obtusa. The sequence goes on from BSBK01005444.1 coordinate 207,342, forward strand.
AGACCTTGTTCTCTAGTAAGGATCGAAGCAAAATGGCCCATCATATCTTTCCTTATCTCTTCCTCTTTATTGAGAGTACCCCTTTGGGTAATCAAAGAGTTGATTCTATTCATAGCCTTGTGTTTCATCGCTGTTAAATGGAAGAATCTAGTATTTCTATCACCTGCTTTCAGCCAAAGAGACCTGGATCTCTGTCTCCAAAATGTTTCCTCTTTAGATATGATATTATGGTAATCAGCAAGGATAATATTTTCTTCTTTTCTAGTTTCTTCAGTCAACCCTGTACTCTATATCTTATCTTGAATTTCTTTAAGGTCCATTTGAATTTTGCTTTTAGTTTGGAATATATCTCCAAAGACATTCTTATTTCATTGTCTAACTTTAGATTTGATATTCGCCATTTTTTTTGCCACCTAGAACATTGCCTTTCCTTCCACTTTAATACTCCACCACTCCTTTATTTTATTTTTGAAGTCAGGGTGAGTCAACCACATTTTTTCCATTCTAAAGGGAGTATTACCTTTTCCTCTGAAGGAATTAGCGATAAAGGAAATAGGGTAGTGATCTGACCCGATGCGGTTAAGAGCAAAAAGAGAGCAAGAAAAATTAGCAATCCAACCATGTGAGACGAGGACTCTATCAAGCTTGACCTGGATGAGATCCACTCCCACCGTTCTATTAGACCATGTGTAATTAATTCCTTCGAGGTCAACATCTAGCATACCTTCATTAGATATGAAATCCATAAAATCTACCCTACTATCCACTTGGGTATTGTTCCCTCCTTTCTTTTCAACTTCTTTCAGGGGAGTATTGAAGTCTCCCATCATCATCCAGTTATAATCTAGGTAATCCTTTCTTATGTCATGAAGCCTTTTCTAGAGATTAAGACAACCAGTTTTAGTATTTGGGGCATACACATTAATCAGAGTCCAGGAAAAGTTGTCCTTGATACTGCTTACTTTAACTGCCAGGAAGTTCTTGTCTTCTTTCAATAGATCACAAGTGAAGCTTTTGGTATTCCAAAAAATGGCCAAACCTCTAAAAGCCCCCTCAGCATCACTACTAAACTTATCCCCATTCTTCAGCAAATTAATTTTAACAATCTTATCTTTAACCATTTTAGTTTCTTGAATAAGCAAAAAATCAGGCTTAGAATCTCTAACAAGGTTCCTAATAACATCTTGTTTATGAGGACTATTGAGACCTCTAATGTTCCAAGATAAAATCTTCATTAAAAATTTGGAGGACAGACCTGATCGATGGTACGTTGTCTACCATCCGCTATGTTCTGTTTAGCTTCCTGTTCTCTCTGGTCTTTCTTAGAAGCTCTACCCCTTTCTCTTTTAGGTGTTCCTGTATCCGCCTTTTGCTATTGTCCTCTGGTCTTAACTCCTCCAAGTTTGATTTGACCCCCTTTTTTGTTTGATTTAGAAGCCGAGCCTCCATGTGTTGCCTTAGCACTATTTGTTCCTGTTGCAACGGTCAGATCCTTCATGTTTTCTCTTCTAGGTTGAGACCCTAAACCCACACCTGCAGGAGATCTATTATTCTTTTTTTTCACACTGATCCAAGGACTTTTGTTCTCTGCTTCCACAGTTTCAGAGTCCTCATACTGTTCATTTGATCTGTCATTCTTTGAGTCAGGTTCTAACAAATTAGCATTCGATGCTTCACTACTGATTTGTTCTAGCACATACTGGGTTTCAGAAACCTTTTGCAGACTTTGGTAGTTCGCCCTTTCCTCTGACAGATACAAGCTATCCTCAACCCTTGAAGCCATTAGAGGATCAGACTCTAAAGAGGTGTCATGAGTTTCCTCAAAAGAGGTAACCGAAATATTATTTTCCTATATGTCCTTTTCATCAGAAGGGGGAGCCTGCTTTCTTAGGCCCTTCTATATCTTTTGACCCTTTTGGTTGGTCGGCCTGCTGCTCATCTGAGTTTAAGTTTATGCTCTTATTCTCCGAGGGATTTTGCATTTCTCCTTTTTTTTTTCTCCATTCCCATTTCTTTGACATTTTAGACTCTTGGTCTTTCTTCTCTGTAGCTAACTTCAAGGGACAAAGTTTTGCCCAATGACCAACTTTTCTACAGGTTAGACACACAAAAGGGGTGGATTCATATTCTATTTCTTGGGTCCATTTACCCACTTTCGAGTTCAGATTAATGACTTGAGGTAGGTCAATATCATGCTGGATATTGACACAAATCCTCGCACAAACTTGTCTAGTTCGGGCTACAGTCATCGGATCAATAGTCAGCAATTCACCAAAGGGCTCAGCCATCGCCACCAATATATCCTCATGCCAATACTCGAGCGGGAGACCCGGAAGTCTAACCCAAACGGGAGCAGAGACAAAGAAATTCTCATTGTAATCCAAATTTGTTGTCCATTTCTGCAAAGATAAAGAAGATTTACCCCACATCCAAGGACCTTCTGTCAACACTTTTGAAAGATCCTCCCCATTAGAGAATAAAAAGGAGAAAAAACCTTTCGGCATAGCAGCAACATCCACCTGCCCTTTGAGCTTCCATTTTTGGAGCGTAAAGGCTCTCACCAAATCTATATTCGGCCTAGGACCCGTAAACTTTCCTATCAAAGTTGAGGCCATTCTAGAAATAGTATGATCTATGATTTGATCAAAAATATTCAAACCTATCACACCTTTATTTAGATCTGAAGCTATATCAATCTTTGGGAAGGAAGATTTCCCAGTTGGTTTTATCCCAAAAAGACAACTCCATTTCCCCTTACCTCGTAACGAGTTCCCCCCATGTGACAGATCTTCTGGCTGTTTCGTTGACCCTTTGCTTTTCTCAAAAGGACAAGCTTTTTCCCCTTTTTCTTCCTCTGGTCCCAAGACAAGTCCACTATCCTTACTCGGATGGGTCAGGCTAAACCCACTAGCTCTTTCCCCATTGTCTAGCACGGGGAAAACAATCTTATCTTCTGTTGCTTTCTCAGAGACCTCCGTAAATCCTGGTACAGGATCAGAATCTGCCTCCCGACCAAGATCATCCTACTTCCCCTCCTGCTGGGAATTCAAATTTTTTTTCCCGCTCTTTCGTTCTCTCCTCCTGAGGTATTGTTAGTTATAATTAATTGTTGATTAGATGATTGAAAAGTGACAGTATAATGATGTTAGTTTGATATATTGATGGATGGTGATCAAATAAATGTTGATTTGCTAGAGTGATACTTGATTGCTGAATTGTATGTTTTCTTGATCCCAAGAGGAAGGGATGATTCTTTGCTTGATCTTTTTGATTCATTGTTTGCTTGATTTCTTAAGGGCCCGTTTGGTAGCGGACCATTTCCAGCATTTGCCTGGAATTGGCATTTGTTATTGCCCATTTCGTCGAATCCTCAGTTTGGCAGTGCAATATGAAAATGGAATAGGAATGTGTTAATGCTCATTTTGGTTCAAAATGAGCATTAACATCTTCCATCTGAAAAGGTGGAATTGGAATTTGAAATTGAAATTTGAATGGAGGGAAAGCAAATTTTTAAATTTCTCATGTCTACACTTAATTTTTTCATTTTTTATTTGTGTGGGAAGGGATTTAATTTATTTTTTTTATTGGGTGGTTTGTAACTTTTTTTTATTCGATTTTTTTCAAAAAAAATTCAAATTCTTGTCGAAATTTTTTTCAAAGTTTTTTTCGAATTTTTTGACAAATTTTTTTGTCGATTTTTTTTTAAAAAATTGATTTTTTATTTTTTTGAATTTTTTCTCGAAATTTTTTTTCAAATTTTTTGTCAAATTTTGGTTGCAGTGACTGTAACTTGGTTGCCTGCCACCAACTTTGGCTGCCTAAAACAGTCTGCGATTCCATTTTAAATTTAATTCAATTAATAAAAATGAATTATTAAATTCAAACATATTAAAACAATTCAAAAAAAAAAAAAAAATCATACTCAAATTCCAATTCTAGTTTCAAAAAGTGGAACCAAACGGTCCAAACATAATCCCAAAATGAAAAACCGGATTATCAAATCCATGATTTGACCATTTCCAGCATTTGATTAAGGGATTAACAATTGATGAATGATGGATTTGTCTAGATGGATTCATTAGCGATGATTGATAAGTCCTCCTTTAATTCTTGGAATAAAATCTCCTTTATTGGCGAAAGGGCCACCACCTTTCATTAGAACTGAATCACCATTTTTCATTGTTGCCTTTGAGAATAATATATTATTCCCCAAATTGCTCTCCTTTGCATGTCCTCCTCAAATGAAACATTCTCCCCTTTATATCTTCCAATGTGGGGGAGAGTCACACCTCTTCATTATGGTTTCCCTTTGTAAAGGTCACAACCTTAAACAATTATCACCCTTTGAACGAGCCATAACCCTTCATCGTTTATGCCCTTTGAAAGAGTAGCAACCCTGCATAGTTGTCCCTCTTTGAAAGAGCCACAATCCATCATAATTGTCCCTCTTTGAAAGAGTCATAACCCTTCATAATTACCAGCCTTTCAAGGAATGACAATCCTTCATAACTTTTTCCCTTTGAAGAAGTCACCTCCTTATTTTCTTCTCATTTATTTCTTCTCTCCTGTGAATTCTTCCTTGTTTCACACCTTCCCTTTTCTCTTCCTTCCTCTCTCCCCCTTTCAAATGAAGTTCTCTTCTCCCTTTTTATATCTCATGTTTGAGGGAGTCACAACTTTCATTTCATGCCTTTTGACCCTTCAATAACTTAACTAAACTTAACTAAAAGGGAAGGTGTGAAGGAAGTTATAAATCATAGGAGAGATAAAAAAGGCAACGAAAAGTTCTCCTCCCTTTTATATCTCATGTTTGAGGGAGTCAACTTTCATTTCATGCCTTTTGATCCTTCAATTTTATTTTTATTATTTTACATTTTTTATTTAAATTGTATTTTTATTCTTTTATATTTTAATTTTAATATTATTGTTTATTATTAAATCATATTTCAAAAAGGGGACATTAAACATGGATAGGAGTTCAAGTTGCTTGTGGACTTCTTGTCATGTCCCACCAACAATTAGTAGATGAGACAATCCTTTGTGAAAGGCTTGTATGGAAGAAGCAAGAATCATACAAAACATGTTGGAATGTGGTAGCTTTGGGACAACTTATTAGTAAAAATTGTGGTCTCATTTGTATTTAATATTGGGGTTATCCCAATCAAGTATTATGAGGTCCCACTATCTAGAGGTGATATCAAAACTAACTTGTCGTAAAAAACAATCTTACGTAGAAGAAGATTATAATCTTAAAAGGTGAGCGGTTGACCTTTCCTATAAAGATCCTCATGATAGAAGTCATAATATCTATCATTCTGATTTCCAGTTGCATTCATCTAAATATTAAAGCAAGTAAAATTTTGGAAGGAATTAATAAGAAATTCTTATGGGATGGCTTAAATGAAATCAACAAGATTTGTATAAGAAGAATAAGGAGGTGTAAGGATTAGACCATGAGGAAACAAAACATTGTACTAGGAGTAAAATAGCTTTAAAAATTGTATAAGAATATAAAAGCTAGGTGGTGTCAAATTATCTAACATAAATCTCTAGATGCTCCTAGACATTTTAGAATTCTTTCCATTGATAGTAGTGATCATAATTTGTGAACTTACAAAAATAATTAGAAGTAAAATGTTACCTGCTAACCTCACTCATATTATTTCATAAACTATCATTTTTCCTTCAAAATAAATCTAGAAGCTCGTCTCTCCCATAAAACCCTAAGGTAAGATAGTTATATTTGAGATATATCCAGCGGCAGCCATGAAAAAATGCATGAAATATATATAGAAACAAGCCGAAAGTGAGGTTTATTACTTACCCGTCAGCTATATCCATAGACCAGCCTGAGTGATCACAGATCTGTCGAAGGGCATGCTTCCACCTGTCAATCTCTTCTCTTTGGTATCGAACTGAATGGACATAAAAACTTAGACATGGGCATATATGTTTAAGGGCATGCTTCCACCACTCGATCTCCTCTCTTGGGTATCGACCTGTATGGCGATAATGTTTGAGAAATGATTGCTTATAGGGGCTGGACTCATTTTCAGGATATCTAACATGACTTGGTTTCACATGATAAAACAGAGGAATGATCAAGCCAGGGAAATCCAACATTGCAGTGGCCTCTCTGAGACACCAAGCAGAGTCTGCATAGCCCTTGGAAAATATGGGAATGCATATGGCACTGCTCTCAATTGCTGCTTCCAAGCTCAACCCAATAATTTCCCCCTTTTCCAATTTCTCGCTGTCTAAGAAGACATTGAGTCCTGCTGTGGAGAGAGCTTGAAAGAGATGATCAACCAGAGTCTTTCTGACATCTTCTCCCCTGAAACTCAGAAACACATGATACCTCTTATTGCTTTTCAGGGCAAGTTTAGTTGCGGGAGGGCAGTATTGTTGCATCTCGGAGCTGGATCCGAGAAGATGGAGGGCTTAATAACGACAGAAAAAAAAACAGAACAGAGCTCGACTGGAAGAGGGCCGACAGAGTACAGAGAAGAGAGATGATTCAACCCAAAATCGCAAATTAGAACCACGTTATTGTCTGCAGTATGACCACACACATTGTCTTGCTATATGTAGACTGAAGTGACGGACAACATTGATGCCATCCTGACCACTTTTCGTCAAGGAGCTTTTTCTCCGTCTCGCGAACTTTTATTCTTTGACCGGTGTCCACCCGTGTTACTCTTTCAATTTTTGTAGAAGTTGTACAAATTGATACTAGTACTTTATCAAAGAAGGTGCAATGGTTAGGATGATAGTAAATTAGCAATATTATCTTAGGTGCAAGAGATATTGAAGATGAATTAAGGAAAAAATTTAGACATGCAACTAATAAGGTCAGTTGAGAGACTATTTAGTCAATGATAAGTGCAATGATAAGTGCTAGATGGGTTTGAATAGAGAAGTGACAAGTACCTAAATGAATTTAAAAAACCTTTCAATTAAGAAGTCTTATCACAAACTCTCTGAACAAATGAAATGTTTTGGAACAAACCCTTAAGAGAGAAAACAATTTTAGTGATGGATGCAAGGGTTGATGGACATTATGAGAGGTATAAACATTTTAGATTACAAGTTAAAGATTTCAAGATCTCTGAATATGTTCTCTCATCTACATCTGAACTTTAAAGCCAATTGTAATCGTAACCATGGTGTAAACCTAAACTCTTATCCTAATCATAACTCTAAATATTAATCTTAATCAAAACCCTAACCCTAAGCATAATCACAACCATGATAAACCTTAATCCTAACCATAATCATAATCGTGAACAATGATAATAGTAATGATGATGTAAACCTTAACCCTAACCATAATCATAACTATAATCATAAGCATAAACCCTAAAACATAATCCTAACCCTAACTCTGAACTCTAACCTTAATCAAAACTCTAATTCTAACCATGATACTAACCATCATATAACCTCTAACCATTATATATTATTTATTATTTTATAAAGGCATTGTAACATAGAAATTACCCCTTCCTAATCAAATTTTTTGAAGGCCTTCCTAATCAAATTTTTTGATGAAATAAAAACTCATTGGGCTTCTTTCTATTTAGAACTCAAAAATGTATTTTCTTTAGGGATTTGATTAATGCTATTTTTGTATAATTTATTAATAAAACTAGTACATAAACTTAAAATAGCGAGGTTGTCAATGGGCGGGATGCAATGGTCAAATGCAGGACCTCAGTAGTCAACTACAAGAGGGCGATGGTGTTGGTCTAGGGCGAGCTCACAATGGTAGAGACGATCAAATGGGGATAGTTTGATGGGCAATAATGTTGGTGGGCGAAATAGAGGAAGATGGTCATTTAACAGGCGTAACCAACAAAGTTTTATGGAGAACCAAGAGGGAGTGGAAGAATAAAGAGGTTTCAAAGAAGCAAGGATTTGAACAAGGTATTGGATTTGAAAGACATAGTGGTGAGCGGGTGGTAAGGAATGCTGGGAGTTGGGAGAATTGTCAACTTAGAAATCAGAGAATAGGTGAAAGGTTCTTCAATAGAAAACCCATTGAATTCAAGCGAATAGAGAAGAAGTTTTGGCAACCAAAGAATAAACAAAATGGAAGAAGGGATACTCAGCAGGTAAGAAATAATATTTTGAATGTTAGGGCTACGTCAATACTTATTGATAATAAGGATTGGATAGATTCGATCTCTTTTTTGGAGGAAAAAGGTTTTTTTATGAAATGGATGGGTTTGTGGCCATCTGCTAGTAAAACGCAAAACTGGTGTAGGGCCCATTGGGATCAAGACTACACCCTAAAAATACTAGTAGATGGTTTTTATCTAGTTGTGTGTCCTAAAAAGAAAGATAAGGGAAGGATTCTTAATGGAGGCCCTTATGTAATAGATGGTAAAGGGTTTTTTCTTAAGGATTGGGAACCAAACTATAACCTGTATAAGGAAAAAGTGGAGGAAACTTGGATCTGGGTTAAACTTCATAATCTCCCACAAGAATATTAGGGAGAGGAAACTTTGAAAGGGATTGGTGAGAGCTTAGGAAAATTTATCATATCAAAAGAAAAGATTGATATAGTGTATTTTTTTGTTTATCCTAGGATTTTGATTCGAACTAAAAAATGCTTCCAAATGTCAGATTATGTTTTCTTAGGTTCTAAAAAGGGAGAATGGAAGCAGTACATTATTAATGACAAAGAGGAGGATAGTTATATTGTTAAACAAGGGAAAAAAGATAGGACTCTATGGAAGGGAAAGATTTTGGAGTCCAATAAAATAATGGAAGAAATCATTGAACGAATGGAAATGATTGGTGAAGGAGGTCATGGAGAAAGTGATCCATTGCAAACTGAGGAATTTTTTCAAAGAGGATATGTTGGTTACACAGAATATAGTTCACAAATATAGGCTGGGGAAATTTTGAAGGAGGTAACCCATTCTCTAGAAAGAGAAGTTGAGACCAAAGATACATCTATGTTTGAAGACTTTGTGATTCACAGAGGTAATGACAAGAAACGTGCCCAGAATTGAATAAGAATAAAGAGCTTGAAAATGTTTGTGGAGATGTAGTTCTAAGAAAGGAACAGATAAACTTGGTATGTAAGGACCCCTTGTTAAATATCTCTTTGATTGAGGAACAAAGGTAAATTCATTTGGGGGTTGCAGGATGGAGTAATAGAATTTTTAAACCCTTGGAAGATGAAGAGTTATACTTTTAGACTTTCATATAATAAAGTGTCCTTGAAAATATTTGAGACTAAGGAGGATTCTAAAGAATCCCTTTACAAAGATATTCAAATTTCTCCCATTAGAAATCTGGACAGCTCATTGGAAGCAATGAACGATGGATGTGGTAATATTCTTGGTTCAAAATTGGAGGATGATTTTAATAGTGAAGATGAATTTTGAATCCTGGAAACCCTAGGCATTCTTGAAATAAGGAATATAGAACAAACCCCGTCAAGTCATCAAAATCAAAAAATAGGGGAGAAAAAAAGAAGAGGGGCTCAAACTACTGCAATGAAGCTAGCAATAGCAAGGAGTACAGCTGACCAAAGTAAGTTGTTGAGATTGGGAAAAGTCTATTCCTGACAACAATGAGGATCCTCACGTGGAATGTTAGGAGCTACAATGCCCCTAAAAAATCTTGCCTGATAAAGAGATGTCTTGATCAGGTGAGACCAGAGGTTGTCTTTCTTTAGGAAAATAAGCTAAAAGGTAGTGATGTAGAGGTCTTCGGGAAGGTTTTTAGTAGGTTTAATTGTATCTTTATGGATGTTGATGGAGCTTCAGGAGGTTTAGGAATTTTATGGAATGATGTAGTAGTGGATATTAGTGTGATCAATCATAGTAATAACTGGCAATGGGTGGAGGTGAAGTCAAAACAATTATGGGATAAGTGTTATGGTATTAATGTTTATGGTCCTAGTAGTCCAATATTGAAACAAGAGTTGTGGCAGGAGTTATCCATGATCTTTAGAAACAATATGGGTTATATCTTCCTTATGGGAGGGGATTTCAATAATATCCTAATTCCAGGTGAGAAGAAAGGTGGACGAGACTGGGCAGGATAGAGCCAAAGAGATTTTGTAGACTTCAATTTAGAAAATGGCTTGATGGATGTTGATCTAAGAAATAGAAATTTTACATGGACTAATAGAAGGAGTGGTTTTCTTAACATTACAAAAAAAATAGATAGGTTCTTGCTGGTAGGAGATTGCGGGCAAAAGAACTAGACAAGTGTTGTTGAGATATTATCAATAACAGGTTCTAATCACTTTCCCGTGGCAGTAAGCATTCAAGAGGACTCAACTCTAGAGCGAGTTCCCTTCAAATTTGAGGCAATGTAATTGAGAGATGATAGGTTTTTTAAGTTGATTGAATAATGGTGGTCAAATGCACTGTGTAGAAAAGACAACAAGGCCTTTATTTTCTTTAATAAATTATGTTTTTTAAAGGATAATCTAAAAATATGGAATAAAGAGGTGTTATGAGATATCTTTGTTGAAAATTTGAGATTGGAAAATAGTCTAGTAGAGCTTAATCAGAAAATTATTGTAAATGGAATGGATGAAGAAGATTACAGGTTAGAAAAGGAACTATCAAAATAATATGGGGAAGTTTTGGCAAGGGAGGAGATTTATTGGAAGCAAAAATCGAGGGAATCATGGTTGAAGGAAGAGGATAGAAATACAAAGTTCTTTCATAATTCGGTCAAGGTAAGAAGATCTCATAATAAAATTCTTTCTATTATGGATGGAAATGGAGTTGTCTTAGATAAGATGGATGATATTAATAGGGAATTTGTTATATTCTTTAATGATATCTTTAATGAGAATTTTTTAATTATGAATGTTGATGAAAGTTGTCTAGAAGTTATCCCACAATGTGTGTCATAGGAGAAAAATGAAGCCTTAACAAAATAGGTTTCTTTAGAGGAATTTAAGAAGGCGTTGTTTGGGTTGGGTGCAGACAAGGCTCTAGGGCCAAATGGCTTCCTGACAATTGTTATCTAGAAAGCTTGGGATATTTTGGGATTAAATATATGGGAGGTGGTTGAGGAAACAAGGAAAGATGGTTTTGTGTTAAAAGATCTCAATAATACCTTTTAGCACTTATTCCCTAAAAGTCAGAGAGAAATTATTTTGATGAGTTCAAACCAATATCCCTTTGTAATACTAGTTATAAAGTTATAGCTAAAGTCGTGGCTAATAGATTAAAAAATGTACTAGGGTTGTTATTTCAAGAGAGAAAAGTGGCTTTGCTCCCAATAGATCAATTTATGATGGTGTGATTGTTGCACATGAAGTAGTTCATTCAGTGAGAACAACAAGATTGGAGAAATTGATGATTAAATTAAATATAAGAAATTTTAGTCCTAAGATCAGATTACTGAGAGGGGGTGAATTAGTAATCTACCAATTGTGCAACTTTTTAACCTCTTAATCTTTACAAAACATTACAAGATTATCTTTATTAGTAGAAAATGAAAAACATAATCATAAGCACATCCACATAACAATGAAACACTTGACATAGATATTTGTCTCATGGAAACCCAAATCAGAAAAAAACCACAGTGGGAATTAGTACCCACTAAATGATGTACTCTTCTGAAGTATGCCCTATGAGGAGCTTAACCCTGTTAGGAGTTTACAAAAGCACTATTAGGTGCTACCTGGTTAAGGGATTTACCTTAGGCCTATTAGGACCTTTACTCTGTTAGAAGTAGCCTTGTTAGAGGACTTTAAACACAAGCTAATATGCCACCCTGTTAAAGGATTTACAATAAGGACATATTAGGATCCACCTAGTTAAGGGATTTTGACTGTTGTAACTGTTAGGGAACAACAAAAAGAATGATCTTTAGAAAAACACTACCTCTTCTTGATTAGATTCACTGAAGCACATAATATCCTCTCAACACACTTAACTTTTCCCTTGCTTGATCACAACTCGCACTTTACACTACACTTTCCCAACACACGATCAACACTAAAAACTTTCAAATTCATCATATAAATATTGTTTATCAAGCCCTAGAGTCTTCCATCACCTTAGTCTTGCCCTAAATAGCTTACAATTTAACTTTCAAACTTTCTACTCAAATCCAATGCGACATACAACATAATTTAATGTACAAAATAATTTTCCAAGACTGCGTCGACTAATACAATGATTTACATAGAATTTTGTGGCATGGGGTCAAACACATTTGGACCAAACACTAGCTTCCTCTAGAATCTTCTCTACATGCTAGTATTAAACAATGTGATGTTAGATCATCACCTCCAATCATCAAGACACATCACTAGATTGTGATTGACTCAACTGAATTCATCGTAACCTCTACACCGATCACCGATCAAAGATTCATCAACTGTCGCTCAAGAACACAAACACTTAAACCTGTAACAACTCTATCTCTTCTCATTGGTCACCTATCCTTTACACCAATCACTCAAATTAGTTGTGATTGCAACCATATCTTCTATACACTATTGTTCACCATATCTTGTGACTACAACAGAAGACGCAACAAAGATTTAAGAAACCAATTAAATCACCTATTACATGTCACTAACTATTCTAGTAGTTGCATTATCAACCTTCATCTGATCATAACTTTCTTATCAGTCTACATCAATAGTAGAAGACATGCATTTGGCATTCAGAGACATCCCCAAGTCTCACATAAGAATTGCTACAACTGAAACTCACTACAACACCTTGATCATCATACTTATACTTAGCAACATACTAGGAACACTAGGTCAATACTTGACATCAATGAAAACTCAATAACTAATTATTATGCAATCAAATGTGTATCATGACAATACTAGAAATCACTTACCATCACTTCATTAGTTATGCCAACAATCTCACCCTTTGGCATTGATGGAAACACTTTCTTCAACATTCACTTCCTCTCTCCAATATGATACATTATGCAACACTAGGAATAGAAAAATGTTCCCACTTTTGTCTTTCACCTATTCTACAATTACTCCCCCTTTGACTTAACTTTTCTCATTTTCATTCTATGTTTTCTTTACTTTCTCTCCCCAATAATTGATCTCCCCCTTTGAAAACAATGTCAAAGACACCAAACACACCTGATATCTACTTTGATGTACCTGACTAACCACAAAGCATTACTTCATAGACTGCTCCCCCTAAGGAGTAGCCCCACAACATCAATCCAAACATAAATGTATTTACTAGATACACTTGGATTGGTTTAACTGCATCTTCTTTTAATTCAAGTCAAATAGGGGAATGACCCCTAACCTACCTCTTAGATACTCAAATGTATTCTTTGGTAATGGTTTAGTGAAAATATTAGTAACCTACTCCTTAGTTGGCACATACTCCAACCTTACTTCCTTTTCCTGTACCTTTTCTCTAAGAAAATGATATTTGATAGCTGTATGCTTAGTTAACAAGATCAGATTTCCACAATCCATTATGATGCACACATGAGTTTCTGGATTCGATTGTGTGAGATTTTTTATCATTTTTTATATGCTTAGTCGTAGAGTACATCATCAGGTTTTTAGATATGTTAATGACACTTGTATTGCCACAATAAATAAACACTAGTTCAATTACCTTCTCCCGAATTCCTTCCAAAATCTACTTAATTCACACTACATGTGCACAATTAATTACAACAACAACATATTCAACTTCAGTTGTTGACTAAGATATACAATTCTACTTTTTGCTTGTCCAAGACACAATCCTATCACCAAGAAAGAATGTGCCTCCACTTGTGCTCTTCCAATCATCAACATTTCCTACCCAATTAGCATCAGTAAACACACTTAAAGAGACATCACCTTTATGTCCACACCAGAGACCATAATCTTTAGTCCCCTTAAGATATCTAATGATTCTCTTCACCATAATCAAATGTGATTCCTTAGGATTAGAATAAGATCTAGCCACTAGTTCAACAACTTATGCAATTTCTGGTCTACTGTGCACCACATATTGTAGGTTACCAATCATGGATTGATAAAGAGTCATATTCACCTCTTTAGAATCATCTTATTTTGATAGTTTTCAATAAGTTACCATAGGGGTACCAACCAGTTTTGAGTCTTCTAACCCAAATGACTTCAATGTCTCTTTCACATATTTTGTAGATATCATCTTTCATTTGTTGAAATTGCAATCCAATGAAGAATTTAATCTCACTAATCATAGACATCTCAAATTCTTTCCTCATCTCATCTACAAATGATCTAATCATCTTTGTATTTCCACCAAAAATGATATCATTGACAAATATCTTTGTAATCAATAACCTGTCATCTTTCTCAATCTTCAAATATACATTACTGTCGACACTTGTCCTTAGGAAACCAATCTGAATCAGATGAGTGCAACCTCTCATACCATGCCCTAGGTGCTTATTTCAACCCATATAAAGCTTTATGTAATTTTTCACACCAAGTTCTTACCTTCTAAATTGGAAAATCCTTTAGGTTGTTCAATGTATACCTCTTCTTCCAATACACCATTCAGAAAAGCTGACTTAACATCCATTTGATATACCTTGAATCCTTTGTAAGAAACATATGCAAGTAATATCCTTACACCTTCAATTATGGCCATAGGTGAAAATGTTTCACCATAGTCTAGGCCTTCTTCTTGTGTATATCCTTTACACACCAATCTTGCCTTGTTTCTTACCACTTCACCTTTCTCATTCATCTTATTCCTGAAAAATCACTTAGTATTGATTGCATTCTTGTCCACCAATCTGGGTACTGGTGTCCAAGTTTTATTCTTCTCAATATGCTCCAATTCTTCTTCCATAGCTTTTAGCCAATCATCATCTTTCAATGCATCTTTCATAGTTTCAAGTTCAAGTTCATATAGAAAACATGTACTTTATCTTTCCTTTCTTCTTGTTAGAACACCAGCATTTATGTCACCAATAATTTGATCAAGGGAATGATTCAGCTTCACATACCTTGTCAATATCGATTTTGTTATAGGAAAACCTTCAACTACTTATATTTATTCCTCTGCATTGACCTATCTCTCCATCAGTTCTGCTACAGTGTCCTACTCCACCAGTTGTACATATACAAACCCATTATAGTCTTTAGGTTCCTTCTTGCTGGATTCATCATTATGCTCAGAAAATTCATCTTTCTTCAATTGAACCCTGTTCAATTTATAAACAACAATGTTCATTGCTTCTCTCCAAAATGTTTGTGCAACACCTTTTTGAATCATTAATGTCCTAACACAATTAATAATATACTTGTTTCTTATTTCAATAATACCATTATGTTGAGGTATCTTGGGAGCTGGCATCTAGCTTTTGATTCCATGTTCCTCACAATATGAAACAAACTCATGTGAAGTGAACTCACCTTCTATCTGTTAGATCTAAGACATTTTAGGGTCTTACTGATCTCCTTCTCCACTCTAGCTTTATAGATCTTAAACATGTGAAAAGCTTCTTATTTGTCTTTTAGAAATACAACCCACATCATTCTAGAATAATCATCAACAAGCAACATGAAATATCTATCACCACAGTAACTCCGAGCTCCACACATATTGGTATGAACTAGATCTAAAATACTTTCTACAAAGTAATTTTTATTGATAAAACTAGAACTAGTTAACTTCCCAAGCTGACATTCTTACACATTACATTGTATGGCTTCACTAGGTTAGGCAAACCTCTCACTATCTTCATCTTGCTTACTTTGACCAAGTTATCAAAATTTACATAAAAAAACCTATTATGCCATAACCAACAATCTTCTATCTTAGCAATCATACAACTCTTAATTTTAGAATTCAGATGGAACAAGTTACATTTAGTTTGTTCACTAGTAGCAATCAATTCTCTTGATTTTATAATAATCCTACATATGCCTTCATTAAATTTTTATCTAGATCCTTTTTTATTCAACTGAGAAACACTTAACAAGTTGTATTTTAGACCATCAACCAAGTAAACATCATCATAATCTGTTTTATGATTTAAAGAAATAGATCCTTTACCTTTTACCAAACATGGAGCATCATTCCCAAATTTTACTGAACCTCCATCACATTCCTCCATCTTCATAAATTTTCTTTTATCACTGGTCATGTGATGAGTGCATCCACTATTAATAATCCAGTCACCACTGTGATTCATGTTAGAAACTAAATCTTTCTCACCTTCTTCTAATTTCTTCTTCATCTCTTCCATCAGATTCTTCATTAGTAACACCTTCTTCAGCTAGATAACATGCATTATTTCTCTTATCCTTGAATCTTTTTGGCTTCTCCTTCCTTCCATTGTTAGGGCATCTAGAGGAAATATGTCAAATCTTATTGCATGCAAAGCACGTCAAAGGATACTTGCCCTTATATTTACCTTTCCCTCTTGGCAAC
This sequence comes from Chamaecyparis obtusa, assembly GCA_027943335.1. Taxonomy (NCBI): domain Eukaryota; kingdom Viridiplantae; phylum Streptophyta; class Pinopsida; order Cupressales; family Cupressaceae; genus Chamaecyparis; species Chamaecyparis obtusa. Next base: position 223,748 of record BSBK01005444.1, read on the forward strand.
CTTTTAGTAAATAAAGCTTCCAATTCCTCATGCTCTCTTTATTAAGACAAGATAGATTCATAATCATTGAAATCATATGTTAAAGATCTATTAGATATCTCCTTTCCATTCCTAGGTGGTTTAAGAGTCAATGATGACTTGAAAGCAACTTCAACTTTTGGCATACTATTGTCATGATTGCTTAACTCAAACTTAGTTAATTTCCTTATTAATGCATAAAGAGTAACATTAAAAGTTCTTAGAGATATAAGCTCTTGTATAGATGAAACCCTAATAGCATACTGAGGTAATAAAGTTCTCAACACTTTGCTTACCACATCCTCCTTAAGAAGATTACCACCAGCACCTCAAATAGAAGCAACAACCTCTTTATTTCTCTGACTGGATTGCTCAATGTTCTCATTTTCTTGCATTCTCATGTCATCATACTTTCCTCTCAAACTATCAAAATTTTCCTTCTGCACATGTGGATCTCCACCATAGATAGTCTTCAACTTCTCTCACATCTCATGAGCAGTATCCAAGTCTTTGACATCAATAAATTCTACATTGGAAAGAGTATTGGCAATAGCTTCCATAATAGCAGTATGTTCTTGCATGATCTTCAATTAGTCTATAGTCAAGGTTCCTAAAGGGATAGTATACCTAGTAACAACATGATTGCATTACCGATCGCCCATTCCTTTAAGATAGAGCTTCATCCATCCATACCATACTAAGTAGTTCTCTCTTGTCAATTTAGGACCTTCCTTTCTCATCATCTTTGGATATTTCCTTCAAGTTGTTAAGCTTCACCATAAAAAAGGACCAAAGCTTTGATACCTATTGTTAGTCTTAAGAATAGATTACTAGGAGGGGGGTGAATCAGTAATCTACCAATTGTGCAACTTTTTAACCTCTTAATCTTTACAAAAAAATTCACAAGATTATATTTAATAAAATAAAATGAAAAACATAATCATAAGAACACCCACATAACAATCAAACACTTGACACATAGATTTATCTCGTGGAAACTGAACAACCCCATAATAGGTAATAATGATCATGCCAAGGCTTCTCCTAGGAATAGTATATTCAAACTAAGTATCATTTTTCCTATCATGAAGTGCATTTAAATTATCAACCCAGGGACATATACTTGAAATGGGACAACACAGTTTGTGCACTAAGTCTCTCATGGAGTGATTTTGCTTAAGCTGCAAGAAGGAAAATACATGAAAGAAACTTACACTATTGTTACAGGAAAGTAAACACACACAACTACTTAATGAAAATGATATTGAAAACTATAATTTCAATCTTAAACTATTTTGTCAATCCAAAGCATTCACAATTATTATCTCTACAGGTGTTACAAGAACATACACAATGTATAGTGCTATAGGAAAGAACAGTGGATTCTGCTTGAACTGATGTAAATTCTTAAATAACTTAACCTAGTCTACTCTAATCCACCTTCCAAGTGGGCCCCTTGGTCAGCTTTTGCTAACTATCAACACATAATATATCTCAAAATCACTTCTTCATTGTATTTCCAGAAAACTGATTACATATCATGAAACAACATATGAAACTAGAAAAGTAACTTTGCTTCAGATCATAGCAAATAATACAAACATCTGAATAAATTTCACGCTAACAATCATATCCCTTTATATAGAGGATTGATACTTATTTGAACATAAAAGATAAGGTCTAACTAGTTCATGCCATAAAAAAAGGAAAATGCATAACTGCTTCAACAGAACATTGATCACAGAGAAAATATAGCGTAGGCGTATTCCTATATTTCTTGGAATGATTTTCCCTTCAATTTATTAGGCATGTCCCATGGTATCATAATAGATCTTCATCAATGTTTGTCAATCCACTCTTCAATTGATCCTCTTTCTCTGGCATGTTAGTAGCACATGCATATATTAAAGTATTTAACCATTCAACTTAATCTAAATATTAGAACATACATTCAAACAATTATATGAAATATTGCAACATATGTATAATATTTGGCAAAGTATATCAACTATTATCTACCCATAGGTTTTGTTGGTTTGACTGCACTTATAACATGCTCATAAGTTCAAGTATTGAAAAGACATAACAAGTGTTTTAGAAATGTATGAAAACAAAGCATAAAAGTATCATAAAACTAAGAAAAATTATTTCCCCATCATCTACCCCCTACGAGCATAATGCTTGTCCTCAAGCATTACACTTCTTATAAATTCCCCTGAACTCCCCAACTTCAGTCTTTCCCCTCCTTTTGCTCTTGAAAGTGTAATAGAATCCCCTGGTCCTTTCCCAATAGTCCATCATGTAATCTTCCTAGAGTTGATCCAATTTCATAGCATTAATATCATACAAAGGCCACATAAGCATTGGTGGCTGGAATTTCAAGGGACACCAAAGCTCATGTCAAATTTTCCTTCCCAACTACATGTACTTAGGTGCCCGGTTAATTGTTCCTTCAAGGCTAAGAGGACTATATTCTGTGACTTCTTGAAAGCCTCTCGCAACCTGTTCCATCTATTACTGACACCTTCTAAGGATCATTGAAAGCTAAAATAGGGCATCCCCTGATACTCTTTATTAAAAATTTCTCTAACAGCAAAAATTCTATCCCCAGTTTCTGCTTTTGTATTTCTATGAGTGAGAGTTAACCAATCCCTTAGCAAAACATCGGGCTTACTACTTTCAACCCTAAAGGGTAACTGTTTTGATATCTCCTGATCACTGTAATTATCTAATTGCCCATCATAATTGGTTTCATTGTGCATCCATGACATTAAGTCCTTTAGATGCATATCTCCAATGTAAAGTAGGAGGTTCCAATTAGTTTCTTCATGAATAATAAAGTTATGGAGGTAAAGTTCACAAAGTAGGTTTTGTTGCCAAGTAGGAAGGGTTTGGTACAGACCATAAAATTCTTGAGCTATTCTAAACTCTAACTCTTTATCTTTAATGGTCATCTTTAACTGACATAAAAGAAATTGCTCTTTTAAACAAATGGCATAAAATCTGAGAGGAGGCCTATGGGCTATAATTTGATCAGCCAACTTTAAAGCATGATCCATTTTCTGCTTCTGCCTTTTCATTTCTTCTTTCAAATCTTCTATTTCCTCTCTTTGGTTGTCAATTTATTTTTGCATCTTCCTTCTTTCTTCTTTCCACATAGTCCTTTTAAAAGCAAACTGAGCATACAAATTGAAAAGAATAGATTGAAGAGTAGGTGGGCCAAACTCTTCTAATTGAGGCTTTTTCTTTTCACTACGAGCTTGCTCTAGGTAATTAGTGAACCAAGTTATTTTAAAGGGAACAATAGCACTCTTGAAACAAGAGTGAGTTGATGGTTGAGATAGTTGAGGTTCTTCTTGCTTATCTTCTTGAACTATTTGATGAATTTCCTTAGGATCACTCTATTGCTGAGGTGGCTCCTGGCAAGTACTTTCAGGATAATTATCAAGTGATTCATCCAAACCTTGGGAATTATTTGGAACATTTGTTTGTGCTGGGGAACTATCAGGAACATAATCAATGTGGGGTTCAATGGCAGGTTTATCTAAGGGAACAGATTGGCCATCTGGATGAACATGTGGAATTTTCCCCCTCATCCAAGAACTTCTCTATAAAGGAGTCTCCATAACCTCTACAATTTTCTTTCTAACAATGTTGTAGGAGCTGACTTTCTTTTCTTATTCTTTGAAACTGTAGGGTTTTGCGGTTCATTTTCATTCTCAGGAACTGAAGTTCCTTCATCAATTTTTCTTTTCCCTTTCTTTTGGGATGAGGTAGGTATATTTTCCACTAGAGTAGGGGAAGGTTCATTTTACCTAAGATTTTCAAGTTCTCCTCCTTGGCTGGTTGTTTCAATAGTTTGCTCATAGGGAATTTCATTCTCATTGATAGGTTGTTCAACAAGTTCATTTTGAGGATGCAAAGTCTTGACCTAAACAAATTTATCCCATTCCAAGGGAGACACATCTTTGAGAGATCTTTCAACAAGAAATTTAATCATGGCATGGTGGGTAAAAAAATTTGTTTTTCCTTTCTGGTTTTCTTCGGCACTAATACTCAACATATTATAAAAAAGTTTTGGAACATTGACTGTAAAATTATGCTTGATATAACTAAGTAATTTAAAATGGTGTGCATGCAAATGGGAAAACCTTCCTTCACAGGTGAGGTACCTTATAATATGCATCAATAGCTCATCAAATGGGATAGGAAGGGACACACGCTTGCAACCTTGTTTGTTCACCTCCAATGGAGGGTTTGTAGGAAGGGTAAATTGAGCCCAAGCTGGCCTAACATCATGTACATTAGGATAATGCTCCCTAATTGCAGACAACCCAATTACTTTTGCAATGCATTCCTCTATTTCCAAAACTATCAAGCCCCACACATTTGCCTCTCCTTCTTCAAAGGTATTCATAAAGTGGGTGGCTACCTCCTTGTCAAATTCTGTCAACTTTAAGAAATACCCAAGTCATCCACAAGCATGGAATATCCAGACTGCTTCTACATTTTTTAGTAGAATGGTGTGAACCACTAGTTCATGATGCATTAACTTACCTCCCATTGTTCCAAATAATTTCTTCAAATAATTTCTATAATTTTTTAATGACAATTTTTTTTTCTACTTCTAAAATTCCCCAATTTCCTAATCTCTTATGAAATACCCTAAAATTTAGCTCCCAATTGCACCTTAAACTACGAATTTCCTTGCAAAATCTGTGTTATATTTTTAAAAATGATAATAATAGAAATTTATAGTAAGGAATTATAGTTTTAAATGCAATTAACTTCCACATAACTTGATTATGTCATCCTATGGTTACATCAAGTCAGAAATTAGAGATAATTTGGAAATTAAGGTATGACACTTGTGTGAAAAATAAAGGACTTAATAAAATAGAATATAAGTACTGATTTGAACTAATAGACAAGCTCGCTAGGAATGATGGGTACAAAAATAGTGACTTGGAGAAATTAATACACTTCCCTGCCCCTATAAAATTAAAACAAGTGTCCACACTTGTCATACTTAGCATGAGGTAGGAAATTGACATAATTCCAAATTATAAATATGTGTAGTATTATATATAATAATCAACATGTACATACTAAAAGGGGAAAATATTGAAGAGTTGTACCTGTCATTATGTTGCCAAAAGTGCTAGATGGTGACAAGAGTGGAAATCATCATCAAAGGAACGAGTATTGAGTATGTTTGCAACTGTTGATGTGGTAATTATTGAAAATGTAGAAAAATAAAAAAATGTGATGACGTGGAGGATGGGTGAATGGAAGGTAGAGAAGTGGGGTAGGATGGAAAGAAGAATGTATAAAGTGAATGGAGAAAGAAAATTCATTAAAAATGAAGTGTTTATTATGATCATACCTAAAGGAAATTAGGGTGAAGTTGCAGGAAGAAGGTTTGCACCTTTAGCTATAGGAAGTAGTACCTTTTGTGATTCTAAAGTAGTGTCACTGAATTGTTGCAGGAATTCATTCTTGGTCTGTAGCTGATGGTATAGATGAAGTCTATGACCATTGACCAATATCTTGAAGTGAATAGGGTCAATTGTTGGACTGCTCCATTATTGAAGACATGATCTATTTTGTACGGTCCTAACCACTATGTTTGTAATTTTCCTGGTATTTCTTAAAACCATGAATCAAATAGTAGCACCCAATCACCTACTGTGAAGCGTCTATTTTTTTATGTGGGAGTCATGCCACTTCTTCCTCTATTTCTAGATTATTTATGTTCTTTCTAAAGCATGTTTTCTCATTTCACCCAAAGAGTTGAGGTGTAGAAGGTGGTCTCGTTGTGCTGCAGGAAGATCAATGTTTAGCTTCAGGATAGTGCACAATATTTTATGCTCAAATTAAATTAGAAACATTACAATTTTCCCATAAATAAATTTAAATGGAGTGAATTTTGTTGTTGTCCTCCATGTTGTTCTGTAAGCCAAGACTGCTTCTGGAAGGTGACTGCTCCAATCTCGACGATGTAGGTGAACTATTTTGGTAAGAATAGCTTTAATTTATCTGTTTGTAATGTTTTCTTGACCATTTGTTTAAGGATGCTAAGGATTGGACTTCATGTGTCTGATATTGTATTCATTCATAAGTGTTGTGATCAGGGTGGATGTGAATTGTGCTCCTTGATCTGTTACTAGCTCTCTAGGCACACCATAATGGGTAAATATTTTTTCATACATGAACTCAACCACTTTGTTATCATGCATGCTTCATCACGTTTACTTCAACCCATTTGGTGACATAGTCTGTGCATACTAGAATGTATGATTTACCATTATATGGTGGGTCTATAGGACTAATAAAATCCATGCCCCATTTATCAAATGGTGTGACAACCACTTGTGAATGTAGAGGCATTTCATTTGACTTTTTAGGGTGGCTCATCCATTGGCATTTATCACATTTCCTAGTATAGTTTTTTGTATCTTTATAAAGTGTAGGCCAGTAATAACTAGTTGACAATATTTTCATAGTTGTCCTTTTAGTTGCAAAGTGTCCTCCACATGGCTCATCATGACAAGCACGGAGGATGTCATAAGTTTCATCTTCACGTACACACATTATCATGACTTGGTCTAGACCAGTATAGAACAATGTATTGTCAATCCAAGAAAATTGAAATTTTTTCTCAACGAGCAGTTTCCTTTCCTTAGGAGAAAAATGTGTAGGCATCTTGTTAGCTGCAAGGTAATTTGCTATATCAACATACCATGGGATTTTGACAGCAATATGAAATAAATATTCATTAGGGAATGTATCATCTATCACAAAAGTGTCAGTGTCATCATTTTGGAGTCTTGATTAATAATCAACCACAACATTAGCTTTACCTGGCTTGTCAATGATTGTTAGATCAAATTCCTATAAGAGCAAAAGCCATCTTGCTAACCTGCCTGAAATGGCAGGTTTGTTCATAAGATATTTTATGGTTGCATGGTTAGTATGAACAAATATTGGTTATCCTATTACATAATGATGAAATTTATTCAAAGCATAAACAACTGCTAGCAATTCTTTTTTAGTGAATGTATAATTTAGCTCTGGTTTATGTAAACTCTTGTTAACATAGTAAATGGCATTTTCAAGGTTATTGGCTTTCTGACCTAAGATTGCTCCTATTGCATAATTAGAAGCATCAATATGAATATGGAATGGTAAAGACCATTTAGGCCCTCTAAGCACTAGTGCTATTGTAAGAAGGGACTAGAGTTGCAGGAAAGATTCCTCACAGGCTGGTGTCCATGTGAACTTAGACTCTTTTGTAAGTAATGTGTATAATGGACTGGCTATTTGACTAAATTTTTTAATGAAACGTCTATAATAGCCCGCATTTCCTAAAAAGGATCTAACATCTTTTTTCTTTGTAGGTGTAGGAAATATAAGAATTACCTCAATTTTTGTAGGGTCCACTTGTATTCCAACTTCTGAGATGAAGTATCCTAGCGCAACTCCTTCTTGCATCATCGTGAAACATTTTTCATTGTTCAGGGATAGATTGTGATTTTTACATCTGATCAACACTTTTTCTAAGTTCTCCAAAGATTCTTCAAAAGTAACACCAAATGTGGTGAAATCATCCATGTAGATTTCCATGCAGTCATCTGAGATATCAACAAAGATGTTGATTACAACCCTTTGAAAAGTAGTCGGAGCATTACATGAACCAAAAGGTAACATAGAATAGGCATATGTTCCCCAAGGACATGTAAATTTTGTATTTTCTTGGTCCTCTGAAGCAATGTTGATCTAGTTATATCCACTATATCCATCAAGAAAAGAAAAGTACTTTTTACCAGCTAAGGTATCCAGAACTTGATCAATGAATGGCAAGGGGAAATGATCTTTCTTTGTAACATTATTCAATTCTTTATAATCTACACATATTCTCCACTTACCACCATTTTTAGGGACTATTACCAAAGGAGAAACCCATTTGCTATCTGAGATTGGGTAAATAAAACCAACATTTAATAGTTTTTGCAACTCAGTCTTTATAATTTCTCTCAAGGCTGGGTTAATTCTTCTTTGAGGTTGGTGGAGTGGTAAAATTCCTTCATTGATGTAAGTTCTATGTGTAAAGAGTTTTGGGCTCAATCCTTTCATATCTCCATAGTCCCAAGCAAAAGCTTTTTCATGTTTACAAAGGAGTTGAGTTAACAATGCTAATTATTGTGGTGGCATTTTATTGTTTACATGTAGGTTGTGACTAGGTGAGAGCTCCACATTGGTTGTCAGTTCAAGCATTGATAATTCAGGTATAGGAGTTGTGAATATATCATAGGTTAGTAATTGATGGATAATATTAGGTTCCACATGTAGAACATAATCGCCATAGGTAGACAACTGCAGAACAAAGCTTTCAGAGATATATTTTATTGTGACACAGTCATTATTAAGGATGCTTTAAATTACATCATCATCTTCTTGAAGTTTCAGGAAATATTTTTTGTGTAATATCATCAGTTGAGAAACAAAGTTAAGCTCTTCTACCACATCTCCCAAATCTGGCCAAATAGGAGTACTTAAATCTGGTTGAGGTTGGGTTGGAGGATATAATGCTAACTTCTTAATTGCTTGACCATCTAAAATTATCATGTTACCTAAATGACAGTTGATATTAGCATCATCTGTGGCTAACCAAGGTCATCCAAGGATGAATGGGTAACCAACAAGAGTTACCTTGGGTGATAATATCATGAAGTCTGTAGGATATTCCCAGGAATCCAATGTGACTACTATATCTTCTATTATGCCATTTGGGGTGATAGTGGAATTGTCTCCAAGTTTTAAGACTATTGGAGTGGTTCTCAATCCCTCTATACTTAGTCTATGCATGGTACCCTTAGTCATAATATTAATAGCATCACCCAAATCTATTAAAGCATTTTTCACAAGCTGGCCATTAATTATAATATCAACAATTGGACTTCCAGGGTCATAATACTTTGGAATGACTATCTTTCCCAACATAATATCTACAAGTTGACCAATAACATGAACTATTTGGGGATCCTTTTTCTTACATCCAGGCTTCTTGAGGCAGGCTTCTTTAATAGATTTCCCATAGATAGGAACATCTTTGATAGCTTGAAAGAGTGGAATTTGAATATGCATGTTTTTCAACTGATCAAGAATATCAAATGGTGTTTCATCCTGGGGTACAAATTTATCAGCTCTAAGCCTTTGAGGAAAAGGAGGATTAACTATGGTATGAACATCATCTTTCCTTGATGTATTAGTTGGTAGGACTATATTTGGCAAAGTAGTTTCTAGAAGTGGTGTTGATACTATAGGAAGGTCTGGAACTTTCGTTATAACAAGAGGTTTTGGTGTGGGAAAAGTAGTGCCAGATCTTAAGTGAATATTAGTTATTTCTAATGCATAGGAATGGTACTATTGAGCATCAATAGCATACACTAGTTGTTGCTTGTTTCTTGTTGTTAGGATTAGGTTGTGCCTGAGCAGGTAATTGTGTTGGCCTTGGAGGAGGACTTGTGGCTGCAAGAGGTGGCATGAGTACCGGTTGAGACACTGGAGGTGGTAATGATTGATAAATAGGATTTTGATTAGGCCATTTTTGGGGTCCTTTCCATTGGTTATATGGTTTCCAATTCCCTTGTGGTGGCTACCATTGATTTTGAGTTTATGGCCATTGGCTTTTCTATGAATTAAAGCACTAGTTCTACTGTGTATTAGGCTAGGAATCATTCCAAGTAGGTTGGTAATACTAAGAAGGGTATTGAAAATTCTATCTCTATCATTGGTTATTATAAAGATTAAAAGATTACAAAGGATCTTGAGGTATACCTTGTCTTGAGGCCCATGGCCGATGTTGAGAGATAAAGAATACTTGTTCGTCCTCTCCTTCTATTTGCTTGAACTCAGTAGGAAGGTGTTGTATCATCGGAAAATGGGAGCACTTCCATTTAGGACTAGTTTAGCCCTTTGAATAGGTTTTTTGGGGTCATGTCAGATGCCTTCATGAGATCTCTAGCTTGGATCATGGTTTTCTCCCTGTTCTGCCCCTTTCTTCACCTCTTTCTAGCTTGTTCTTGGCACCCTGACCTGAAACCCTGAGATTCTTGACCTCGGGGTCAAGGTCAACCTCAACCTTGACCTAGGTCAAATTTAACCTCAATCTTGACCTAGGTCAAAGTCAACCTTGACCCTGACCTTGGGTCTAGATTTTAGATTCTAGAAGTTTCCAGATGTCGAGCTTCAAAAAGTTTATTTTCTCGCTTCCAGGTCAGCTATTTTGGATTTCCGAATGGTAAACTCTTAAATTATATTTAATCTAGGTCCATTTCTAGGGGTTAAGGTTTAAATGGGAATTTAATTCTCCTATGTCGGCCTCTCTAGAAGTTTTTTCCCTAGACTAGTATAAAAGGAAGCCTTCCTCTCTCATTTTCATATCCATTATTCATCAAGCACTCTCAAGGAGATATCCATCAACCAAGAGTGAAATACATTCCTATCATTAAGAAAGCATTCAAGCCATCATCTACATTCAAGAATTCAAGTTCTCCATTGAAGATCAAGGATTCAAGCTTTCAAGCCTTTGGAGGGATTTGGCTCAAGCATTTAAGATTCATCATTCAAACTCTAGATCTATCCATCATGGTGGTGTGATCTTCCTTCAAGATCCTTTGTTCATCTTCAAAACCTATTCATTCTATCTTCAAGGTGGATTCCAAGCATACAATCATGGAGGTTTTGATTTATTTTTGTTAGTGTTGAGTCCAAGCTTTCATATCAACATACTTGTTTACATTCTAAATACGATTGCATATCTATTGAATATCATAACTTCATTGTTAGATCAACTTCTACTTCTTGCTAGCATTCTCTATTTCAATTCTATTTTAAAGGTTGATTCCAAACTAGGGTTTGACCAAGGCAAACCCCTCATCCAAACAAAAAAACTCTTTTTCTTACAGGTATAGGTGCAGGACAACGAATTGTAGTTCAGATCTGAGTACCCTTTTTGACAAACTTCCAGGATCCATGAACATAATTTCTATCGAAATAGTGCAGGTCAAGTTTGACTTTTTGGGGTAAGATTGTGCCCTGGGGTAAGGTCTTACCCCTGTTTTGGGTCAAGGTTGACCTCTCTTAGAAAGACAAAAGGTTTTTGGGTTTTCTCTATTTCTGCATTTCCAGGCCAATTCCGGTTGCAAAATTTCTTGAAACTGAACACAGGCACTAGAAAAAAGTGATTTCCAAATCTGGTCCTTTTCAAGATAAGTATTCATGTTTTATTAAGTTTGCATGTCCACAACATTTTCCACACACATTAACACTCTGTCCTTCAAATAACTCATACATATAAAAATATATCCCAAAATGATATATTTGTATATCTTATATTTTGGTGAACCCACGATAGACAACTCTTTCTTTTTGGTGTTAAATGCTTTGCTTTCTTTCCTCAAGATTAGATTTATTTTATGCTCTTGCATTTTTCTAAAAAAAATTTATTTAAAAAATCTATATATTCTACAAAATACAAAAATATTTCTTGCATTTCATTTTCTATGAAGATCTTTAAGATGCTTTGGTGTATGGTTATTTTCTTTATTATCCTCCTCTTAGCATCTCTTTATCATACTTATGATGTTTATGAGAGTATCATCCATTTCATTATGTTTGTCACTCTTCATATTTCACTTGCTTATGCTTTTGTGAGATTGATAGATACTAGTCTTCCTACTTTCAAAACTTTCATTAAAGATTTATGTGGCAGACTTAAAATCTAGTTCCTAATCTTTCTAATCCTAATCTGATTCCTAATATGCCTAATTCTTCATCTGTTATTCCTAGTTCTTCCCATACTTATGAGAAGGTGCAAACTATGGTTCATGATGTAGATGTGCAAGAATCCTTGGAATTACCTCCCCTTCATATCCAATCCAAGATGATATTAAACGGAAGAGAAAAGAAACTTCTTCTAAACCTATTATTCCACCTTATACAACTTTTACTCATGAACATGATAAACAATCACCTCCTGTAGAAGCTTTACATGATATGAACACTACATGATATAATATGATGACTAAACAAGGTTATAAAGGTTTAGGGCTTGGTGTTAATGAGAATAGTATTAATTATCTAGTTCATATATCCACTAAACAAGATATGCATGGTGTTGGTTGTTCGCAATCTCAATTTAAGGTGGTTGATTTTGATCGTCGTCCACCTCTTCATGTTATTCTCCCTATACCTACCTTAGATTACCCTGATACTCCTCAAGATGTAGCTAAGAAGGTGTATGTCCAGTTAATGAATTCCAAGAAAGAAATATTTAGACCTATGCCAAAAGATGCTCTATCCAAGTACAAATGTCCTTTTCATTATAGTAATACACATTTACTTGTTGATTGTGTGCATTTCAAGTTATATGTTAGAGAAAGAGCTGCTTTAGGAATTATATCTCACTCTTGTGCAGTTTTACAATTCCTTCATAACTTTGATAGGGAGCATCCCCTTGATTTTTCCATAATATAGATCTTTTATCCTCTTGTCTCATGACTGGGGGGCAAGAGGCATTTAATCTAGTCTTCTAGGATCCATTAGGCTCTTAGCATATATTTTTGTCTTGAGCTTAATCATTATTCTTTCTATCCTTCCTCTCTATGGTTTTGTATTATGTTATAATCATCCATAGATTCTATTTTATATTCAAGATATCTTTTCTAAATACATTTGTGTTGCAAAGGTATCCCTTGCTTTCATCCCTGGGGGGCAAGGTTATTCCTTCTTTCTCTTTGTCTAGGGATTTGCTTTCCTTAGCTTAGTGGAATTTGTTTATTTTGTAACATTATTTCATTATACTGACTGAGGGTTTGGCTATGGATATCCTTTTTATGTGAGAGGTTATTGTCCTAGGTCATCATCTCTTCTTTATTTTGCAAATTATGTTCTTTATAAATTCTTGCCCTTATTGTAGGGTTAGAGTTTGATTCATTTGTTCAAAGATTCCTCTTCCTCTTGATTACAAGGGGCTAGACGACTGAATCTTTGTTTCTCTTTAAAATATGATATTTTATCTAAAGCACTCCTTTATGGTGGGGGTCTTGTTGATAAGATCTCTTTCTTTGAGGATCCTTTTTCCATAAGTGACATATCCTTTTCATGATTATCTATACTCTTGGATGTAAGGGTCAATACCCTTCGCTAAGAATATAGTGTACATTGTTGCTAAATAGGATATCTCCTTACTTTGTGAAGTAGGTATCCTCCTTCTCTTCCTTATCATGTCTACTAGACAACCACGATAAGGAAGGGGCATATATAGGGTCTCCCTTATACTATAGTTTACATTTTCAATATGCTAAATCTTCCGAAGGTAATGCACATAAGTTGCTAAATCCTGAAGAGACACACATTTTTCAATTTTCAATATGCTAAATCCTCCAAAGGTAATGCACATAAGTTGCTAAATCCTAAAGAGACACGCATTTTCAATTTTCAATATGCTAAATCCTTAGAAGGTAACACACATAAGTTGATAAATCTCGAAGAGATGGGCATTTTATATTCATAGTGATGCAAGAAGGTGGATCTATGAGTATTCCAAAATCCGTCAGAAGACGCATTATAGTTTTAAAGCACAATTTTTGGGTGAACTATCAAGTTTTTCTACTTTTTGGGCTCTCCCTCCTTGGTGATTCACAGTAAGATGGGCATCTTACTGGGCTAGGTAATCACTTTCTCTTTTCTCTATTTTCACTTTCATGCTAGTAGGATTAGATCACGAAGCTATGTTATTTATAGTATTGCTCTTGTCTTTCTTATGTAATCATTTATGCTATAATGATAGCTTTCCACATATGATATTAGTATAGGAAGCATTTCTTAGCAAGGTTTCCTTTGCTAGTTGATTTGGGTTTATTTTTGTACTAACCCCTCTTTTTGTGTCTTTTAGTTTTTTATTTGTTTTCACACCCTCATGCATGTATGTTGAGTTAGAATCCTTAGCTTGGGGGCTTGTGTCCTTAACTAAGTGTTATTATATTTTATTGTGAATCCACTTGATCTTTCTTCTCCTTTACCAAGAGTTTGCATTGAATCCATACTCTTGCTAAAGTGGGGGCGAAATGTATCGTTGGAAAATGGAAGCACTTCTATTTAGGACTAGTTTAGCCCTTCGAGTAGGTGTTTTGGGGTCATCTTAGATGCCTTCATGAGATCTTTGGCTTGGATCATGGTTTTCCCCCTGTTCTGCCCCTTTCTTCACCTCTTTCTAGCCTATTCTTGGCACCCTGACTTGAAACCTTGAGATTCTTGACCTTAGGGTCAAGGTCGACCTTGTGGGTCAAGGTCAACCTCAACCTTGACCTAGGTCAAAGATGACCTTAAACTTGACCTAGGTCAGAGTTGACCTCGACCCTGACCTTGGGTCTAAATTTTAGATTCTAGAAGTTTCCAGATGTTGGGCTTCATAAAGTTTATTTTCTCACTTCCAGGTCGACTGTTTCAGATTTTGGAATGGTAAAATCTTAAATTATATTTAATCTAGGTCCATTTTTAGGGGTTAAGGTTTAAATGAGAATTTAATTCTCCTATGTCGGCCTCTCTAGAAGTTTGTGCCCTGGACTAGTATAAAAGGAAGCCTTCCTCTCTCATTTTCATATCCATTATTCATCAAGCACTCTCAAGGAGATATCCATCAACCAAGAGTGAAATACATTCCTATCATCAAGAAAGAATTCAAGCCATCATCTACATTCAAGCATTAAAGTTCTCCATTGAAGATCAAGGATTCAAGCTTTCAAGCCTTTGGAGGGATTTGGTTTAAGCATTCAAGATTCATCATTCAAACCCTAGATCTATCCATCATGGTGGTGTGATCTTCCTTCAAGATCCTTTGTTCATCTTCAAGATCTATTCATTCTATCTTCAAGGTGGATTCCAAGCATACAATCATGGAGGTTTTGATTTACATTTGTTAGTATTGAGTCCAAGCTTTCATATCAACATACTTGTTTACATTCCAAATATGATTGCATATCTATTGAATATCATAGCTTCATTGTTAGATCTACTTCTACTACTTGCTAGCATTCTCTATTTCAATTCTATTTTAACGGTTGATTCCAAATCAGGGTTTGACCACGGCAAAACCCTCATCAAAACAACAAAAACTCTTTTTCTTGCAGGTACAGGTGCAGGACAATGAATTGTAGTTAAGATCTGAGTACCCTTTTCGCTGAACTTTTAGGATCCGCAAATAGAATTTCTGTCAGAACAGTGCAAGTCAAGGTCAACTTTTTGGGTTAAGATTGTGCCCCGGGGTAAGATCTTACCCCTGTTTTGGGTCAAGGTTGACCTCTCTTAGAAAGATAGAAGGTTTCTAGATTTTCTCTATTTCTGCATTTCCAAGCTAGATTCGGTTGCAGAATTTCCTGAAACTTAACACAGGCACCAAACAATAGTGATTTCTAAATCTGCTCCTTTTCAAGATAAGTATTCATGTTTTATTAAGTTTGCATGTCCATAAAATTTTCCACACACATCAACTCTCCTTCCTTCAAACAACTCATACCTATAAAAATATATCCCAAAAAGATATATTTTTATATGTTACAGGTGTTGGGCCTCCAAATTCGCCACTAGCTTGCATCGACAGTCCTTCTTTTGTTGTCAAAAGTGAGGGTAGTATTCAACTAGCTTTGCCTCAGCATCTTCATGCTTCTTTTTGGTCTGCATTGTGTCCAAATGTGTAGCAACATCGTTGATAATATCTTATTTTAAATTTGACAGCAGGTTAGAAATTTTCATCTTAGAGATACCAGCGCCATTCCCTTTAAAAAGTGTGGGTTGAAATCCTCTACCTTTCTTAACTGTTGATCTTGAATAGTTAAGACATATTTTCTTAAGATCATCCTAGGAAGATTGAGAAATGCCTCCTGCAGCCATAAGATCTAGTACTTCAAGATAGTTGTCATTTACTCCCCTCAAGAAAATGAGTTTTAGTGAATCCTCCCGCAATGCATGTTGAGGAATCTTCTGCAGATTTTATGGAAAGCGTGAAATGTAATCTTCTAGAGTTTCATATTCCTTTTGTGACATATGAAAAAATGTCATCCCCCCTCAAGTCGACCTGTTTACAATACTTCTTATACTTTTGCGGAAATAAAGTCTACATCTCATTCCAATCGGTTGGTGCATTAGCCCCTAATCCCATAAACCATCTTAAAGATAACTCCTTTAATGTTGTGTTAGGGAATTTTCTTGTATACCTCAAATCTAAAAGAGAAAATGCAAACTAGACATGGGGATCTTCAACTAATTCACATAAATCTGCTTCTTCCTACAAACTAAGGGGCAAGAAAAGGATAACTTGACAATGCATGCAAGCCTTCTTCACTTCGAGCTCCACACACTTAGGTGGGTGTTGTAATACCCCAAAAATGGGCTATAAGTTCATTAATCTTCTATATCAACAATTCGAACGAAATCGACATCAAAGTCTTAACCTAAGGCACATCTAAACATCATTGAATTCTAATTGATTATCTTAAATTCTGCATCAGGGAATATTCCTAGCAATATTCCTAACTATCTTAATTATCTTTAATTCAATGATTAGTTGGCGATAAATCATATTTATCCTAAGTTTGATTAATTGAATATTTTCATATTTAATTAATTAGATTTAATATCTTGCCAAATTAATTATGTAATTAAATTTAATTCTATCTATTATTAATTGTATTATTTAATTTTGACAATAAATCCAATATCTTATGAATAATTGATTAAATTCTTATTTAATTAATTAAAGCAAGTTGTCATTATTTAATAATATAGTTTTTAATAAAAGTTTGATAAAATAGTTAATTAACCCATAAATTAATTATTTTATTTCAAAAATCAGTTAAGTTGAGAATAAATCACTTTATTTATTTATTAAATCATAATTATCCATGTGCACATTCAAGGACCAGTTAAACTCAAATTGGAAAATCAATGCAAGTTGTTAGCTTTTTGAAACTCAACATCTTTTTGAGTTTTAAAGTTGATCTAAACTTCTAATTCGAGTTGAACTGTGCTTTTGCATGATTTTTGTGACTTAATTATCTTTATTTAAAAATAACTCAAAAATCAACCTGAGTTATTTGAGTGATTTATGGTTTTTTCTCATGCACCTCCAAAGCCCTGGATTTCTATAAAACCAAGGCTCAGCTCTTCATAATTCATATCTCGCAAATTGCAAACTTACTCTACAGGAATCATAGCATATCAGATTTGGAGAATTTGCACAATTGGAGCTTGAAAGATAAATTTGAGGATTTGAAGCTTTGTGAGATCAATTTCAAATTCATAGCTTTCATATTATTGTTAGAATTTTCATTCTCATATCATATCATTTCTAGATTAGCATTGCATATCAATTTACATATTAGTATAGATTCATATCATTGTTAGATCAATTTCCATATTAGCATAGATTCATATCAGGTTTTATCATATTATTGCATAGAAAATACCAAAAAAAAAAAAGATTAATTGCATTCATATTTCATATCAGTTTGGCATTCAAATCCTTTATTTAGGTGTTGTCTAGGTCATTGATCTCGATAACAATCTGAAAACATTAATCTCGCACCTACTAGAAGGCAGTAAATTACTTGGTTAAATTAGATTTCAATTTTGCACGATTTTGATTATAGCTAAACTCTAATGTTTTACTAAAGTGTTGTGTCTAAAGATCAGGTACAATTTTCACACACACATTTTTGGCACCCACCATGGGGCAACCCACCTTTACATGCTAGTTTTGATTTTTTTTTGGATCTAGAGTCCTAAAGTTTCAAAGATTTAATTTTATCTCTCAAAAAGTTTGGAGTTTTGATCTGAAAATTTTTTTTTTAGGTTGGACACATATCAGAGAAGCTACAGTAAAAAATTTAGAATTTTATGAGATGTTTTGAATTTTTAATAATTTTTTCTTGAAATTCCAAAAAAAATTAATATATGATGCAAATCAGCATATTTTTTTGGAAATTTTTATATTTTTGGAAAGCTCTTTAAATTATATAGGGGGTCCATTCTTTGTATTTTAAATTTGGATGCAATATAATAGCTCGAATAGTCAATTTACAAAAATTGGTCTGTTTTGATAAAACGGGTCTCTAGGGCACAAATGAAGAGATTTTTCTAAAATTTTTACATTTTTGGAAAGCTCTCTATTTTTTAGTAGGGGTATCTATTCTAAATTTCTATTTTTGTGGCCAAAATTATATCAAAAAAATTAGATCTTGTTGACTAGGTCAAATGCAGCAAAAAAAAAAAAGTTTTGTGATGGGTATGCACTTATTTTTTTTACATGGTTCAATGAATGATATGAGTTGTCATTTGGGTTAATTTATGGTTATTATTGCTAATAATAATTGATTTTTAGAGCTAACCCTATGGTTTTCATAAGTTGAATATATGTTGCATATCTTGTTTGCTTGTTTGCTTGTTGGAGAGTTCATCACTTGCTTGCATGGAAAAGCTCAACAAGAATTGCTAAAAATCAGGTAAAAATCTACTAAGCGCGTTGTGAGGGTCTTAGGTATTCCACTTGTGCTGATAATATTTTGATTTGGGGCTTAAAATAAATCTCTCGTGTGTCTAGCTTGGGTGATTCTTTTCATGCTTTTGTTTTACACACTTGCATAATTGATACTAGGTTGTGATCCCTTAAGGATTCATTAAGTAGTCTCAGATGCTTGTGATTGATCTTGATTGCTATCTTGGGTTATTGGACTCGCTAATCCACCGGCCCCTCATTTTGCCCCATGGTTGCAATCTCAGCGCCATAAAGGGGAGGGGTCAACAGGACAGAAGCGTTAAGTGTTCCACTTGGCAACCCTTTTGTGCTTTTAGGAACTCGCTTGTTTTCTAAGTTGGGGACTCATTTTTAGCTTGTGTGAGGTGTTAAGTGTTCCACCTTGTGGAATCATCTCATATTTGCTTTAAGCGTTAAGTGTTCCTCTTTCTGCTTTTTGGATACTTTTGGTAGATTTGCTTTTGGAAACATACATCTGTGCTCACATAGTAATTAGGCCCTATGAACACTATTCATGATTCTTAAGAGATTGGATTCCCAGTGAAATCCTTCTTGACGATAGAATCCTTGTAGGTAGGGAGGATACTTAGTGCATTTTACATTCAACTTGGTTAGTGTGTCTTCTCTTATTGATCGATACATTCTCTCCTAAGAGAGGTTGATAGATCACGTGGGGTAGACATCACAAGCTTTGGTGAATCAAAATTGGTTAGTGCATCTTCCCTTATTGATTGATACATTCTCTCTCTGGAGAGGTTGATAGATCACGTGGGTTTGATATCATAGACCTTGGTGAGACAAACTTTGTCTTAGCATGTCGGATTAATCTGCTTGCTTTGATTGGGTTAAAAGTGAAGAGGTATCAAAACCTTGGATCTGGAGCCAAGTCCCCTTGTGGTATCATACTGTGAGTCACCTTTAGATAGGGTTAACCATAGCAGACAATCCCTTCACAGGGAAAACTGCATTGACGGAACCTCAAGCGGTAATAGCCATTTTCACCGTGGTAGTGACAGCCGCTATATAAATGTCCTTGTGGAAGAAATCTCCACAAGTATGGTTCATTGTTGGGTTGTCAGATCTCCCTAGCAGCTCCTGAAGATTAAGTTCTCGGACTGTGTCAAAACCCTGGTGCACCGGGATTGGAGTTCACCCCTTTGGATCATAAAAGTTGCAGAGTCAAACCATTACTAAAATACACTAGCGAGGCCAAATTTTCATTTTATAGGGTATATGTGCGTTATTGCAAAACATTTTAGAACGTACACAATTAGCGCTTCTGAGGATTAGAACGAATAAGTCACTTGATTGTTCATGCACAAGGTTGCTTTTGCCCTTGTTCATTATTTTTAGACATGCTTGAAATCACGTGCTTGTTGTTTTGCATGCTTGTTTATCTATCTGGTTACTGAAAATGAACAAATCTGTTACAATCCTCAAATTTGGACATTGAAATTTGCAAACAATCCAAATCTGCAAACTCAAAATTTTGCAAAAATTGACATAAAATCCTTTCTGGAGTCAAAAATCATTTCAGGAAGTCAAAAGTCATACGAGTTTTTCCAAGTGTCATTTCATTACAACCCATCTGTCGTATGATTGAGTACCCAGTGTTGTACGAGTTTCCATGCCAGTAAATTCTCAAAGTCAAAATCTTGCAACTGTCGTATGAGATTTTCAACTGTCATTTCATTGCTACCCAACTATCATATGAGATTTTCAACTATCATTTCATTACTACCCAACTGTCGTATGAGTTTTGCAACTGTCATTTCATAGCATACCCACTGTCATACGAGTCTGCAGAGTGTTGTTTGGGAAATTTTTGAAAGTTGTCAAAAAATTGTCAAAATTGCCAAATATTTAGCTTTTTCAGCCTAATTTCAGAATTTGTCAAATGAATCACTTTGTCAGGAACAGAGCAGTAGCTATTAAGAGTCCAATCATTTTCCTAAAGTGGCCTTTTGAATTCGATTCAGCCTTCTATTTAATCAATTTGAGTCCTTATCATCCTGTGTCAAAACCTTGTCATAACTATCAATCTTCGATCAATCATCAAAATGACTAAGTGTTGTGATATCTTGCCCGCTATCTTTTGGGAACCTACCCATACATCCAGGGCATAGTATCCTTCATCCACATCTAATCAAATCTTCAAATCAATCAAACCTTGACAAGGTTGCGTCATCTGATCATCTTGATTCAATTCATTCTTCAATTATCTAAATCTTATTCTTTTGTTTCAATCAAAGTTGATGGTGGAGACTAGAGCTTCCTCTCACAAGAAATCTATCACCACTCTCCAAACTCCAACTCTTGAGCAACTCATCAATTCTAGTCTTTATGAGGATGATGGTCTTGGCAACTATCGATTGAAATTTGGTTACATACCTCCTCCATCAACTCACGGAGGTACTCAACATACCCCTCATCAATCTAATCCAGGGAGTCCACGAACTCCTACCATGTCTCAAGCAGGGACAAATTTTGGCTCTCAAAGAGCTCAATCTCAACATGGTGCAGATCAGGAACCCACACCTGAAGAAATTGCTCAATATCAAAATGATGATAACTTCAAACGAATGATGAAGCATTTCTTGAAAGAAGATAGAGAAGCATACTTTTTACAACTAGCTCATCAAGGAGCTAAACTTCCTCCCAACTTTAATGTTGAAGATATCATTATGCATGAGGAAGAAACTCCACTCATAGCTATGATGAAATAGATACACGCTTTACAAGTCAAATTTAATAGCCTTGAGAAAGAAAAGGAACCCAAAGAGTTCTCCATGGAAGCTCTATGCCCTTTTCCTTTTGACAAAAACTTGTATATGCCACCATTTCCAAAAAGAGTGGAGATGCCAAAGTATGATAAGTATGATGGACACTCTGATCCTCAAGATCATGTCAGAGAGTTTTGTACGTAATTAATGGAGTTCATGCATGAACTGACCTATCTGATGCGTCTCTTCCCTCAATCTCTAGGGGGAGCAACCATCCACTGGTTCTCTAGACTGCCTTCTACTATCAAAACTTTTGAGGAGTTGATCAAATTGTTCTACCAGCAATACTCCTACAATATTTAGCACCCGGTCACCATGATCGATATCTATAATCTCAAGCAATATCCAGGGGAACCATTCCTAACATTTCTCAAGAGATGGAGGAAGAAGTTCTCTCTATATGCCAGACCTCTTCCAGAAATGGAAAAATTGGAAATCTTCATCAACAACCTTGTTCTAGAAATCAATTATCCTCTACAAATGCAAGATCATACATCTTTTGACAAGATGGTGGATCATGCTATCAAAATCGAAAAAGTGCTTGTAAAAAAAGGAGAAATCACACTTCAAAAAGACAAGTACGAATCAGGATTTAGTTCTAAAGACAAGAACAAAAATTGGAACAAGAACAAAGGCATCATCACAAATGGTGTTGTTGACACTGTCCATGCCCCATCAAAGGCACCAGCCTAAAATCTCACTCTTGGCACTCAAGCCATTAAAGTGTTAGAACAAAAGTCTTCTCAACCATCTCAAAGGAAGCCAAAATTCAAAAAATGGATAAACATAAAAAATTTACTCCTCTATGAGAGTCTTTAGAATCAGCTATGAAAACTCTACTGACTGATAACATCATCTCTTTACCACCAATCTGACCGAATGCTCAGGACCCCAAACCAATATGGTGGAAGGAAAATGAATTCTATGATTTCCATAAGAGTAAAGGTCACAAAACTAGTAGTTGCTATCACTTGAAGCATACCATTCAAGATCTGATCGATAGTGGAGACATCACAATTGAAAATCCCATGAGCAATAATGATCATACAACATTCACAGAACCATTTCTGAAACATGGTCAAGAAGTTTCAACTTCTCAGCCTAATATGGGGGCAAAAGTCAACTATGCCTACCCTGGAAATAATGCTGTCATCAATATGGTTGAACCATGTCTCTCTGAAAGTTGCAATGTCATCACAATTGTATGAAGAGATAGAGATCATTCCTCAGCTAATGCAGTTACTCGATCACAAGCTCAAATGCATCTGAAAGGACAAATCCCAGATTCATCAAATGTCCCTAAGGTGCCCTTCAATCTTTCATCTACTTCTAAACAGAAGGCTACTTCCAAATCTTCCAATCCAAAGGATACAAGGCCTATGTCTTATAGCATTGTTCAACAACTCTAGCACACTAATGCAAAAATCTCCATGTTTGAGTTGCTTCGAATATCTCCAGCTCATAGAGCCATTCTCGATAAAGCTTTGCTTGGTTCCAATGTTCCTGATGACCTTGATTTAGATAGGTTCCAGACTATGGTTGGACATCTTACATCTCTGCAATATATCTCCTTTTCAGAGGAAGATGACAACTCCTTGAGTCACCCACATAATCAGCCTTTGCATATAGAAGTCTTGATCTAGAACCATAGAGTCAAACGTGTGTTGATAGATGGGGGCGCTGGCCTAAACATTTGTTCTTACAGCTTGATCACACAATTGGGATTTTCAAAATTGGCTATTGATCCTAGAAAGAAAATAACTATCAAGGCCTATGATGAATAAGAAAGATCTTCTAAAGGCACCATTGTCTTACCTATCAGAGTGGGTCCAGTTATCAAAGGTACCATTTGTCAAGTGCTTGATCTACCTTTGGCCTACAACATCCTTCTAGGGAGACCATGGATACATGAAATGCAAGCTATTCCTTCTACATACCATCAATGTTTGAAGTTTCCTTATGAAGTAGTAGAGGTTACTATCCCTGCAGATCTGAATACAACTTTCAACACCTTGAAGGAAAGTGCAGATAAGCTGTACCTAATAATAGAGAATCTTCCATTGAACCAACTAAAGAAGCATCCACATCTAAAATGGAAGATCTTGCAAAAGAGGTTAATATCAAAGAAAATAGTATGGGAGAATATACTATCGAGCCAGTCTTATCTTTGACATCTCTCCCTATCTCACCTAAGTCTTATGGGCAATCTTTGAAACAATCCAAACCAGACTCTAAAGAACCTCTTGAAGCATATAAAAAGAATTTTGTAGCAGAACAAGTATCCAAGAAAGAATTTGAAGAGGATGAGGCTGTGCTATCATGGCTGTACAAAGATGAACCTGAATCTCAAGTTGTTCAAACTGGTGACTCTGCAGTCTCCAAACTCCCTTCCAAGTCATATGGTCTAGGAGATAAATTAATAGCTAAGATGGGATATTTAGGTAAAGGACCTCTAGGAATCAGAGGAAAAGGTCTTGAGGTACCTCTCCCACATATTGGTAGAGAAAATAAAAACAAAGTTGGCTTAGGCTTTAAGAAGAAACCCTATCACCTCAAAGGTAATTGCTCTCATGTCATAGAGCAGATCGCACCAGGGGAACCTCTTCTTAAGAAAGAAGAAACAGAACCATCAGATAGTGATTCAGATAGTTCAGAACTCATCCCCTATGAAAAATTGCCTAAAGAGATCAAAGACCTTCTTGATGATAAAGATGATCCTATCAAAAGCATTAATGTAGTAGAAACACAAGAATCTACTATCAATCAAGAGATAGATGCAACACAAGAACTAGCTAATCTCGAAAAAAATCAAGAAGAGGGAAGTGGTAGTGATTCTGAGATAGATTCTCATGAGTATGAATACAAATCAGAATTAGAGGGTAACCCTTCTTGGGGTATTCACCCTGACTTTACTCATGTTCTAAGATTTCCTAGAGATCCTAAATCAGAAGATGAATCAAATGACTATGAATGGGGAGCCATTCTAGAACCAGATGAGCTTATCATAGAGAAACATGTTGATTTTATTCACCAATATGCACCTCAAACCAACGTAAGTCTAGAGTGAAATGATGAACCTATCAAGTCTGATCCACCTATGGCTGAATTGGACTCCCACGATGACATTGAGCCTATTCATGAATTGGATGTCTTAAGTAGTAGTATCACCTTTGAACTCGAGCATTAGGTTAGGACCAATGATGACAAATCCATATCAGTAAAAACTATCTCCCAATCTTTCCCTACTTTGACTATCAAATATCAAGAACTTATTGATCAAACTTCCATGAATCCGAGCCATGGTATTTATACCTTCTTGAATGACTACGCACTCGCTTGCTACCTCAATGCAGTTGAGCCTATGAGTACTTCCATCAGTGAATTGAGCGTTAGCATGACCGAGTCAGACATCAAATATCTTAGTCAAAAAAATAAGAGTAAAAAGAAAAAGAAAAAGAGTTCTAAGGGTGAAAACCACTTTGTGGTAGTCTCAGAACCTACAAAAGTAAAAATAAAAGACATATTCAAAGGTGAAAACCTCTCTGAGGTGCCTAAGGATGAGATATTTGATGTCCATTTGAGTCATTTACAAGACAGATCTCTAGTTCTAATTGAGCCCACTCAATCCATCAATTTGGGTACAACAGAGGAACCACAATTGGTACACGTAGCACAATCATTATTAGAAGAAGAGAAACAAAAATTTACAACATTCCTCATAGAGAAGAAGATCAACTTTGCATGGAAATATTCAGATATGCCAGGATTGGATCCTAATCTTATGATGCATCATTTATCTATTGCTCCAAATGTCAAACCTGTCAAGCAAAAATTGAGAAAAATGCATCCTCATGTTGCACTCTTGGTAAAAGCTGAATTAGAGAAGCTCCTGAATGCCAGATTCATCTGAGTTATTGACTATGTAGAATGGATCTCTAATATTGTACCTATTTCTAAACCAGATGGCTCAATCAGAGTGTGCACATACTTTAGAGATGTGAATAGAGCGTGCCCTAAGGATGATTTTCCACTACCAAACATTGATATGATAGTGGACATGACTGCGGGTTTCGAGATGTATTCCTTAATGGATGGTTTCTCTGGATATAATGAAATAAAAATTGCTCTAGAGGACCAAGAGAAAACTGCTTTCACATGTGCATGGGGCACCTTCTGCTGGAATGCCATGCCATTTGGGCTTAAAAATGCTGGAGCTACATATCAAAGAGCAATGACATCTATTTTCCACGACATGATGCATCGAACTATGGAAGATTATGTTGATGATAATTTAGCAAAATCTATGATCAGAACTGAACATCTAAAGGACTTGAGCATGATCCTAGATAGAATGGAAAAGTTTAGTCTCCGACTAAATCCTAAGAAGTGTGCTTTTGGTGTCACTTATAGAAAGCTCTTAGGATACATAGTTTCAAAGAAGGGTATTGAAGTTGATCCGGCTAAAGTCAAGGCTATAATAGAGATGCAACCTCCCATGAATATCAGTCAAATGAGGACGTTGCAAGGAAGAGTTCAATCTATCCGTAGATTCATATCATAGCTAGCGGACATATCACAGCCTTTTACAAAAACATTACATAAAGGTGTGACCTTTGCATGGAATGAAGAATGTGAGAACAACTTTAACCATATCAAGAAGTATCTATCAAATCCGCCTATCTTGATGCCTCCTATTCATGGGAAGCCATTGATCTTATATGTCTCCGCAATAGCCACATCACTGGGGGCATTGCTAGCACAACATGATGAAGAGAAAAAGGAAAGAGCCATTTATTATATAAGCAGAACATTGGTGGCGTATAAAAAGAACTATTCTATGATTGAGAAGGCTTATCTTGCTATGATCTTTGCATCACAAAAACTAAGACACTATATGTTAGCTCATACCATGCATCTAGTAGCAAAAATTGATCCACTAAAATACCTACTCAGCAAGGCTGCCCTCATAGGTAGACTGGCTAAATGGGTCATGCTTCTAAGCGAATTTGACATTGAATATGTTGAAAGAAAAACTATAAAAGGTCAAGTTATTGCTGATCAACTAGAAGATGCACCCATGTTTGATGACACACCAATGCAAATGGAATTTCTAGACTCCTCTATTATGCACCTATCTTCTAGAGAATGACAATTGTTCTTTGATGGCTCCTATACATAGAATGGATCTAGAGTAGGCATATTGTTCATAACTCCTCAAGGATACTCCATCCCAAAAGCATTCAGACTGAAGTTCCCTTGCATGAACAATATTGCGGAATATGAAGCCCTTTTGAATGGTATGAAACTAGCAATTGAATGGAGAGTAATAGAGCTACACATTCATGGAGACTCTCAACTTGTTATTGATCAAGTCAATGATGTGTACCAAACTAAAGATGAAAAGCTCATTCCTTACAAGAGAATGGTAGATGATCTTAAGAAATATTTCATATCTATCACATTTGAGCAAATTCCTAGAACGGAGAACAAGGCTGTCGATGCAATGGAAACACTATCTACTTTATTACAACAGCCTGAACATGAGCTACGCTATGAGTTTCTGGTGGAAGCACTATCTTATCCTGCATATGACTCCCCCAAAACCCGCATGATCTACACTATTGTAGGTCATGATTCATCCTGATATAAAAACCTATTTTCCTATCTCCAAGACCAAATCATCCCCGATACCTTCAACCGTCATGAAAAGAGATACCTTATCTGTAATGCCTCTTGATATGTCATCATTGGTAATGATCTATACAAATGAGGTCTAGATGGTACGCTACTTAGATGTTTAGAATGGGAAGAGTCTCAATGTGCATTAGAGGAAGTCCATGATGGTATTTGTGGGTCACACTCGAATGATTTAACACTAGCTTGAAAACTTATTAGGGCTGGGTACTATTGGCCTAAAATGGAGAAAGAGGCTATCAAATTTGCTAAGAATTGTCAAAAGTGCCAAGTGCATGGCAACCTAATTCATGCTCCAGGGAGGGATCTAATCCCCTTTGCAACACAATGGCTTTTCCATCAATGGGCATTTGATCTTATCGGGATGATTCATCCTCATTCTTCTAACGGACATACCCATATAATCACAGCTACATATTATTTTACAAAATGGGTAGAGGCGGTCCCTTTGACATAAGCAACAGGGAAACAGATCTCTATGTTCATATTGAACTATATCATATGCAGATATGGGATACCTCATTCCATAATCATAGATAACAGTGGACAATTCAGGAATAAAGACCTAGATGATCTATGTGCCAAATTCAAGATCACACAACATTGGTCTTCTATCTACTATCCACAAGGGAATGGCCAAGCAGAGGCTTCCAACAAAAATCTATTAAACATCTTGCATAGAACAGTAAACAAAACTAGCAAAGACTGGCATCTCATGATTAATCTAGCTCTATGGGCCTACAGAACAAGTATCAGAACACCTACAGGGGCTACACCTTTCACTTTAGTTTATGGGTCTGAAGCGGTACTGCCTGTTGAGGTTGAAATCCCATCACTAAGAATTAGAATGCATGGTCTAGTAACTGATGATGACTACAGAGTGTCTAGGTTACAAGAAATGGAACTACTAGATGAGCGTAGACAAGCAGCATATGATCATCTTAGAGTATATCAAAAGAGAATGTCTAGAGGCTACAACAAGAAAGTCAAACACAAAGAATTTCAGGTTGGCGATCTAGTCTTGAGAGAAAATCCTAAAAATCAATCCCATCGAGAACGCAAGGGGAAGTTCGAACCCAACTGGATAGGTCCCTTTGTCATCACTACTACTTTTGGCTTTGGCGCATATCAACTCTTAATGACTAAAGGAGAACAGCTCTGAGAACCAATCAATGTTCTCCATCTGAAGAAATTCTACGCATAAGGCATTCAGTCTATGGTAAAATGTCCTGAAAAAATTATAAAAATCAGAAAAAGTCTTGAAAAAATGAACATCTTGGTGAAAACCTAGCAATAGGCACCTTGATGATTCACAAAAAAATAAAAAAATATCAAAAATTCAAAAAAAAATTGAAAAAAATGAAAAATACAAAAAAAAAAAAGTGCCTTGGTGAAAACCTGGGAACAGGCGCCTTGGTAGCAAAAATAGAATCTCTGCCAAGATGGTGAAAACCTGGCAAATAGGCGCCATTTGTTTCAAAATGCTCCATCTATCAGTGCAATCTTGGTCTTTCCCAACTTTTAGTCTTGCTTTAGTTTGTACATATCTCCCGGTTTGTTTTTGCATTTCCAGTTTTCAATAAGTCGGTTTGTCCACAAATCTGCTCAAGTGTCTGTATCCTATCAATGTTCAAACTTGGGGGAAATCAATGTCATATCCTATGGTCTCCCATGTATCTAAGATGTATCATATCTAGTTAGAGTCCTTTGAAGCTTCATGTGAGTTACCCAGTCAGTCTTGTCTTCAGAAAGGATTTTGCATCTACAACAACGCAATCAAACATCAAACAACAAACTGAAAACAATCTATGCTTTTTTACATGCTTTTATCTCCTTGTATGCTTACTGATTCGCATTGAGATTTTTGCATATTGTGTCCCTTTGAGCTCTTTGATGATGTCCTTTATAGGATTTAGAGAGTGATGACTGGGGGCATAATCTTTTCTTTGTTTTCTTCTTGTATGTGAAAATCTAACAACTTTGGAAATTCTGGATTGAAATGGTGTCCAACAGTAAGAGCCTCTATCTTGAATTGGATGGCCATGCGTACCTCGACCATTGATACCCGGATGATTGAAAGAAGTATCGATCTAACTATTGTCTTTTTGAGTGAGTTCTTTCTCCTACTGTGAAACACGATCTTACCTAAGGATGTGAATGATAAAGGGTCACTACGGGTAATTCACACTGGATTTGGAATGATCTCTTGACTGTTTGATGTGTTTGTCATGCAAGGCGTATTCAGGTCATCACCACATTTATGTTTTGATTCTTATACAAATTGCTATATCAAAATGGACATGATATTTAGGTCATCTTGGTGTTTGTGCCTTGGTGCTTATATCCACTCCGACATTCTGAAAATAAAATCAATATTCATATATCCATGGTTGTTGACCAGTGGGTGTTGTATTGATTCTTGCGCATACAAATCGATATTCATATGTCTATGGTTTCATAGCTAGTGGGCATTATATTGATTTATCCGGTTACCTAAAAGTTCAATGATGATAACAAATCGACATATGATCAGTGACTAGGTCCTAGGTCTTAGGTTGCATTTCATTTTGCATGTCTCATTGCATTTTGCATGTAGCATGATCTCACAATGACTAAACGAACTTCAATGCTTAAACAATTCTTCAATCACCTCTTCCAATTTAACAAGAGCTGAATCCCACACAAAGGTTCCTCCAATGAAATAGCAAGTAGAATCCTTTTTCGGGATCAAAATTCAAATCTGAGATCATTCATATTATTAACTGCTTGCATATTCAACCTTCTATCATCACAGAAATCTAGTATTCAACTTAACTGATTATCTAACATCAAACTATCAAAATTTCAACTTGGTCAACTATGGTCAACTCATGGTTTAACCTAGTCAAACTTGGTCTTTTGGACCTCCAAACGATGCATAATGCATTCTTGAACATGTATAACCACTTTTCCAATCAATTAACATGCTTCTGAACTATCAACGTTGACTTTTTCTTGTCAGATTTCAATTTTAATCCCGAAGGGGGCATGGTATTGCACATCATTCAAAGTCTGTAATCAAATTTGAAATCATATCTTTATGGAAATCAATATCTTTCATCAGTGATCAAGACAACAATCACATCTACTTACTGATTCATCAAAAGACCTCATCGCTCGGGGTAAATCTATCATCACTTGGGGCATATCAGATTCATCGATCCATATCAATTTGGTATTCTCCTAATCTTGTAAACTGTATTAGTTTTTGCAACCATCAGATCATAGTGTTCTTTCCTTGGTTCTTCGGCAACTGAAGGATTTAGATGTGATACCTGCTAGTTCTGCTAAGACAATCGAGTCTAGAATCGGTCATTCACTTCTTAGCAATCCTAAAGTTTGGAATCAGGCGTTTTGACACTTTTTCACAATCATAGGTTCATTTTCTATTACAGTGAACATTATCATTGGTCATTCAAGACCTATTATCTCCATATCAAATCAATATCAATAAGCTTTTGTCTCATATCAATTATCAATTTTGAATCAGTTTCATATCTTTATCAAACACAGACTATCTTTGAACCACTGCGCTTCACACAGTAATTCAAAGAGGGGCAAAATGTAATACCCCAAAAATGGGCTATAAGTTCATTAATCTTCTATATCAACAATTCGAATGAAATCGACATCAAAGTCCTAACCTAAGGCACATCTAAACATCATTGAATCCTAATTGATTATCTTAAATTCTGCATCAGGGAATATTCCTAGCAATATTCCTAACTATCTTAATTATCTTTAATTTAATGATTAGTTGGCGATAAATCATATTTATCCTAAGTTTGATTAATTAAATATTTTCATATTTAATTAATTAGATTTAATATCTTGCCAAATTAATTATGTAATTAAATTTAATTCTATCTATTATTAATTGTATTATTTAATTTTGACAATAAATCCAATATCTTATGAATAATTGATTAAATTCTTATTTAATTAATTAAAGCAAGTTGTTATTATTTAATAATATAGTTTTTAATAAAAGTTTGATAAAATAGTTAATTAACCCATAAATTAATTATTTTATTTCAAAAATCAGTTAAGTTGAGAATAAATCACTTTATTTATTTATTAAATCATAATTATCCATGTGCACATTCAAGGACCAGTTAAACTCAAATTGGAAAATCAATGCAAGTTGTTAGCTTTTTGAAACTCAACATCTTTTTGAGTTTTAAAGTTGATCTAAACTTCTAATTCAAGTTAAACTGTGCTTTTGCATGATTTTTGTGACTTAATTATCTTTATTTAAAAATAACTCAAAAATCAACCTGAGTTATTGAGTGATTTATGGCTTTTTCTCATGCACCTCCAAGGCCCTAGATTTCTATAAAACCAAGGCTCAGCTCTTCATAATTCATATCTCACAAATTGAAAACTTACTCTACAGGAATCATAGCATATCAGATTTGGAGAATTTGCACAATTGGAGCTTGAAAGATAAATTTGAGGATTCAAAGCTTTGTGAGATCAATTTCAAATTCATAGCTTTCATATTATTGTTAGAATTTTCATTCTCATATCATATCATTTCTAGATTAGCATTGCATATCAATTTACATATTAGCATAGATTCATATCATTGTTAGATCAATTTCCATATTAGCATAGATTCATATCAGTTTTCATCATATTATTGCATAGAAAATACCAAAAAAAAAAAAGATTAATTGCATTCATATTTCATATCAGTTTGGCATTCAAATCCTTCATTTAGGTGTCATCTAGGTCACTGATCTCGATAACAATCTGAGAACATTAATCTCGCACCTACTAGAAGGTAGTAAATTGCTTGGTTAAATTAGATTTCAATTTTGCACGATTTTGATTATAGCTAACCTCTAATGTTTTACTGAAGTGTTGTGTCTACAGATCAGGTACAATTTTCACACACACAGGTGTACCTAACAAAGCATAAATTTTTATGTATAATAACTTTTTTTGACAAAACCCCACTATGTAGACATGACTGTGGATAGTTCTCAGACCTATAAGAAATGGGAGCTCAAAACTCAACCAATCTTATGCGAGATCCCACTTGCATAAGTGTTCCAAGAACTAGAAAAATGACACATGTGACAAGGATTAAATCCTTCTTCTCTTTGAGTTCTAGACTCAAGAAAGATAACCTAGGATTCATTTCTTCAAAGAATCACCAAACAACACTTGTATTCTACAAATACAAGTTATGAACATGTATGCTCTTCAACAAAAAGTAAAGATTAATTGATTTTTAAGAATTGATGATGAGAAGTGCATAACCAGTAAAGACTAGTGCCTTATCTATTGGGCAACAGAGTCAAATAAACATACATCCCCAGAAAACCCTCTAACTCCAAACACATAGAAACCAAATGAAATGCCTTACAAACCAATGTTTTCACTCCAATACCTAGACATCAGATTCATGTGCAAGTTTTAAACCCTCAGAATTTGTCTCAAAGATTTACTCTCTCCTTGAAAGAAACTAAGAAAATAAATTCACATAAACCTTATAACCAGTGTATTAAAATTCCTTACAAATTAACACACAAGGATTCAAAATAAGACACACAAAGACAACACCAATATGGACAGGGATTCCATTGTTCTTCATTAAAAAGCTTCTGATTCAGTATATTTACAAGACAATAAACCCAAAAATAAGACCCAAGAGTCAGAATACTGCCCAAGAGTGTTAAATTTCATCATCCTTGTAACAATGGAGAAAAAGAAAGATAAAGAGAAAATGAGAATCGGTCTTAGCCAACTGACACCTATCTATTTCCAATAAATTATCTTCTTCTCCTCCAAATTTTGATCTCCAAAACTAATCTCCTTCTGTAACTACCTCATGCTTGCAATCATTCTCTTCTAACTGATTTGATTCTCTGCCTTTTAAAATTTGATCTTATTCTCCATGAGAATGCTTCCCGAGAATGCCTCTCTTTAATCTTGAAAATAAAATATTTCACTAGACTATATGCAAGACTATTGAAATCATTTTAAATCTGCATTTTTCATGTCTTATTTTACCCTTTTTCTACACTTTTAGCCCAGAACTCACCAGAATCCACCAAGTGTCACATGTTGGTTTGTTGCTCATTTTGATTAGTCTTGACTGAGTTGACTTGGAGATTTAGAGACTTCCTTCTATCTCCTAATCTATGAATGCTTTTCTTAACTATGGTTTCATCTAGAGATCTGGAGAAAAGCCTTTATCTCTAGATCTCTGATTACTTTTTCTAACTCTACATTTATTCGGAGATCAAGAGACTACCTTAATCTCTGGATCTCCCAATGCTTGGCTTGACTATGGGTTTATCTAGAGATCAGGAGACTACCTTCAATCTTTGAATCTCCTAATGCTTTGCCACTTAACTATCATGACCTAGTGACCTGGTGATGTGGTTAACCAACCGCCACCTCTGAATCTCTTAATCTTTGTCTAGCCACAGGCTTATTCAGAGATCACGCGACCAAGGCATCTCTGAATCTTTGAATCTTTTTGGCTTGAATACTAACATTTGGAGACTTGGCACCATGGTCAACTAACTACCATCTCAAGATCTTTGAATGCTCTCACTAACCACATCTCTATTTGGAGATCACGCGACCAATTGCCACGTGTCCACTACCACCTCATCACCAACTCTCTATAAAATTATGTCATTTTCAGTCACCGACATGCTTCCCAAGGCACCACCTACATGCACACATGGAGAGTCTCCTCTAATTCTTCAAACCATTATGTGAGTGCTCTTTGTTATAAACTACTTGAATTTTCCTCACCCCACCAATGTGGGACTAAACATTTTTAATTTTAAATATTTTCTCAAATAAAACCTCTTATTGTGCGCCCAACTGACGACTAGATAATCCAGGCCCCACAAACCAAGAGGCCTCTACTCACCTTCTTCTCTTCACTTTACAATCATACCTGGGTGTTCTTATATTTAAACAATTGTAATTTCTATTTCCCAACCAATGTGGGATAAAATTGTTGGAAGCATACTAGTTTTTTATTTTTGCCATTACTCAGAGGATCATAACTTTCGATTTTCAATTTGGGTTTTTCTGAATTTTTTTTTGTAGAATGAAAACATGGTTGTCTCAAAGATATCCAAAAATCAACCGGAATCAATTTGTATTTTTTGAGATACGATTAAAAACATGATTGGTTGTAGATTTTTTTCTTTTTTGTGTCCCCAACCAGCCACTGAAGTTTAACCATCATGTAAAGCGTATGGAAGATACAAATAAACACATGTTTATTTGTAAATCATTAATTTTGAACTAGATTAGATTTGAACAATGCCACATCATCTTAAACTTGATTTTTAAACAACTGTGCGAAGCTACCAAACTGAAATAGACAGCCTCCAAGAACGCCTTTAGAAAACTAATCAAAACATATCCCCTGACATTGGCACTTGGCAAACATGAACCTTGTAGTATAGACAGTCAATCTACCAGACGAATTTCCATAAAGATACTCAAGGAAAAATATTTTGAAACTCAAAATCGCTTGTTTAAATTTGTTCTGTAAACACAAGATAAAATCTTAGGAAATCGCCTCTCAAATAGATGTACTAAAAAATATCAAATGAAGACCTAAGGCTCAACCACTGATCCTGGTAGAAAAATCATATATGGGGAGTGCAAGGAAACAAATTTCATCTTAAAACAATGATCTGACAACAAGTTACCAATATCTGAAAATAACCATTTTGTAAAGTTGATTCTATCAGCACTAGCCATCTGCATAAAACATCTTTTGTTCTGACTTCACAAACCTATCAAATGGAACCCTTATGATCTGAAACCCTAGATATGGATTCACTTTTACATAAGAGAAATGAATCTTCAATTAACTTTCCCCGATGATCAATTGGTCAACTAGAAATAAACCTCAAAGTTAGCCCTTCAAGACTTTCTGAACTCAAACACAGTAAAAAATGCAGAAATTGGATTTGGAAAGGGACAGGAAAAGTGACCAAATAGATTGTTCATGGTCTACAAATCTTCATAAAAGTACACTTTCATGTTTGCAATGCAGGGAAACATCCAATTCTTTATGACCTTGAACTGGGTACAACTTATGAGACCTCAAAGTAGGCCACTTGAATTCTACATTTTCACACTCAGAGAAACTTAATAAATTACAAACATAAAGGCTTTGGAAAACTCATCAAACAAACTCACAGGGGTCTAAAAATGGGCATGGAGATTCACTTTCATGCCTACAACACATTGCAACAATCCTTATGTTATGACTATCAATTGGGCTCAAGATGTAATCCTCTGAAGTGGGTCACTTATGAAAATTCTAAAAACACATAAAGTGCAGATTTGGGTAAACACCTCCAAATGGCTATCTTAAAAACATACCCAAACTAAGAACTGAGAGCTGAAACCCACTACACTTGCTCAATGATAGGTGAGGAATATATCCCCCAAGTGGTTCTTCATAAAAAATAGCAGGTCCCTTTTGTACTTGCACTCGAACTTCACCTGTTACAAAGGATTTTAGGGGCACTAACTTTGCCTTAGATAAATTTTTAGAAAATACACTTTAAAATTTATCCAAAATTTTAGAGCTCCAATAGTGGCTCTGATTGTGGACATGTGCCCCATGCGAGCATGAAGAGGACTTAGAATCTCATGGTTAAAGTAAACCAATCCAAAAATGAAAACAAACTTTTCTCTTTCTTCTTCAGAAACAAGGGAATCCTTATCCAATCACCGAACAACTGAAAACAAAGAAAATTTACAAATGTACAAATATTTACAAAAGACTTCAAACTCTAACAGTGAGAATCATCATTTACGTCTATCAAAAATATAATTCTCATTTCCATGTATCAAAGGTAAATTAAAACCATTACTCCCACTAACATGATCAAACATTCTGCCACAAATCTTCAACATATCATAAAGAAAATAATCAACACCCTCATTGTCATTAGGCATTTGGAAATCACCAGAATTATAAAAGTGTTGATCATTGTGTGACATGAGGCTGTCACACCTTTTAAAACTTCTAACTAGCTAAGGAGAAAAATATTCCGACTCAACTACAAAGTTGGAAGCATGCTGGCTTTTTTCAAAACATGCTAGAATATCAAAAGAAAACTTTTGAAATCCAACTCTATACATACCATATAAGTGCTCAAGAAAATAATTATGAACCACAACTTGTGGCTTCAAATTCAATTCATCTTGAGAAAGATCAACATGCTGGACTGGATAAATAAAAGATTCATTCTCTACCTAATAGCTGATAAATCCTTGCTGATTTATTTCAAAATCTTTTAAAAATAAAGCATTAACACTCTTTTCATCACATTCTTGGAGAAATGAACATACCTCTGGTTGAAGAAAATATTCAGTTATAAAATTTGAAACATCTTTTAGCTTCACATGAAACATTTCAAAATGTGGCTC
Organism: Chamaecyparis obtusa; assembly: GCA_027943335.1. Classification (NCBI taxonomy): domain Eukaryota; kingdom Viridiplantae; phylum Streptophyta; class Pinopsida; order Cupressales; family Cupressaceae; genus Chamaecyparis; species Chamaecyparis obtusa. The sequence continues at coordinate 260,309 of BSBK01005444.1, forward strand.
CAATAGGTCAATATGTAGTCTATTACACATGTCCTCATCTTGGCACATGTTTCCCTGGCATAAATCACTATTATAGGGAACATTATCAGCATTATTAATTTCTATTTGACAAATCTTCACCTCCTCATGACCAAATGTTTTTGCATATGTCATACTATCAGACAAATATGTTTCCGTATCTGATAAAAAGTCATAATTAGTATCAATTTCACAATCATGAGAAGTACCTTCCTGAAATATCTCATAAATTGATTCACACAAGTCTGAAAGCAAATCAACTTAAGCACTTTCAACCAAATTCTCACTTAAACAACTTTCATTTTCATATTCAAAATTCTCCAAATCAATATAAGAATTTGAAAATACTGACACTGACTCATGACCATAAACTGAATGTATCTCTGGTATGACATTATCACTTTCAAAACAACAAGTGCCTCAAATTTTGAATCATGAAATTTATTAAGATGACAAACATTCTGCTACGATTCAAGAAAGGAAAGCATCACTTTAGGCTTATAGAAATCAACATGTTTATCAATCAAGCAGTCACAAGAATCATTTGCGAGATCACTATTATTATCACTATTTCCTACAACAATATCATTATACTGTTGCTCTTGAACTTCCATTGCTGAAAATTCATTTACCCCCAAATCATTTATCTCATTTTTATTTTCAACTTGGGGCTGATTATACACACTGCAAACAATATCATGCTCAAAGTTTTGGTACAATTTTAAATGCTCAACTTGATTTTTGTTAGTTAACACCACACCAGCTGGGTCATAACACTCACCATAATTTTCATTTCCTACTAGAACCTCTAAGTTAGTGCCAGCATTTGGGAAAGATGTCATATGAAGTCTTGCATTTTTAGCACCATGAAGTTTTGGCAATCCAAACCTCATCATTCTCTCTATATCTGTTGCCAACTAAAAAACATGATACAAATTATGTGGTTCCTTGTCTCCTAACAAGTAACTCATCTTACTGTCAAATGCAGCCAAATAAATGACCAATCACAATGCATCATGGGGTCTACAGATTTTGGGAATTTTCCTTAATACTTTCCCAAATTTGAAATTAAAAGCAGTTACTAACTCATCCTCCTCTGTGTGAATTCTCACAATATCAACTAACAAATTGTATTCACAGATAAATTCTCCAAAGGTCTCATTGAATACTGATTCAAACTCCTTCCATGAACAAATGGAGTAATGAGACAAAACTGAAAACCATCCCCTAGCATCTCCCACTAGTGATTGTACAAACAACTTCATGATCACATCTTCGTGGCTAACCTCAAAATCTTCCATCAAATCCATGAATGCATTCAAATGTTTTTCAGCTAACTCTTTTTTTCCCCCACTAAATTTAGGAAGGAAATTTTTTATTTTTGGGGGTATTGTATTTGGGTAATCAGGAATGCCCTCAAAATGTAGAGGCAAATAACACTTAAAACTCCCTTTACTTCCTGGCTAGGATGTTCTATTGGACATAATTACATTTGGAGACACACAAGGCTAGGAAAATTTAGAAAAAATTTCTACTTGCTTCTATAGGTAACCACAACCTTGTATATAAAAAATCAAGTATACATCACTTATGTAGATTTTACCCATAATAAGCTTGACATGTCCCTTTCAAGCACACACCATCAAAACATAACAGCTGCATCTACTAAATAAATTTGTGTGAAAAAACTTACTAATCTCTTCCCTCTCAACTAGTGCTAATAATCACCAGATAGGGAAATAATTTTTATGCACATGATTTTCATGAAAACTTATATATAAAAATCAAAATACCTAGAGGTGTTGTGGCTACACCAATCTGTTGGCTGGAAAACTTGGTAAATCTGAAGCTATATTTCTTGTAATTGTAGGTAGATTCACCACCTCTTTGAAGAGGACAAATATTTTAATTGCTAAAACACCTTCTCTAGACTTTCTTTCCAGTAAGCACAACAAAGCTTCACAAACACCTCAAAACTACTTATCGAAACTGCACCGATACAACAAAGACTTCCAAAGTTGCCACTCACACTTGGTGAGATGATATAAATCTTTTCAAAAACATGACTCTATGACCACTCCCCAACAAAGTCACCAATTTTGTTAGGAATTTTTCTTGTATACCTCAAATCTAAAAGAGAAAATACAAACCAGACATGGGGATCTTCATCTAATTCACACAAATCTGCTTCTTCCTACAAACTAAGGGGCAAGAAAATGCTAACTTGACAAGGCATGCAGGCCTTCTTCACTTCGAGCTCCACACACTCAGACATCTGTACCTAATAAAGCATAAATCTACATTATAATAACTTCCTTTGACAAAACCCCACTATGCAGACATGACTGTGGATAGTTCTCAAACCTGCAAGAAATGGGAGTTCAAGACTGAATCGATCTTATTTGAGATCCTGCTTGCATAAGTGTTCCAAGAACTAGAAAAATGGCACATGTGACAAGGATTAAATCCTTCTCTTCAAGTTCTAGACTTAGGCAGGCTAACCTAGGGTTCATTTCTTCAAAGAATCACCAAACAACACTTGTATTATGCAAATACAAGTTATGAACATGTATGCTCTTCAATAGAAAGTAAATATTGATTAATTTTTAAGAATTGATGATGAGAAGTGCATAACTAATAAAGACTAGTGCCTTATCTATTAGACAACAAAGTCAAATAAACATACATCCCCAGAAAACCCTCTAACTTCAAACACATAGAAACCAAATGAAATGCCTTACAAATCACTATTTTCACTCCAATACCCAGACATCATATTCATGTGCAAGTTTTAAACCCTCATAATTTGTCTCAAAGATTTACTCTCTTCTTGAAAGAAACTAAGAAAATAAATTCACATCTACCTTATAACTAGTGTATTAAAATGCCTTACAAATTAACATAGAAGGAGTCAATACAAGACACACAAAGACATCACCAATATGGACAGGGATTCCATTGTTCTTCATTAAAAAGCTTCTGATTCAGTACATTTACAAGACAATAAACCCAAAAAATAAGACCCAAGAGTCAAAATACTACCCAATAGTGTTAAATCTCATGATCATCCTTGTAACAATGGAGAAAAAGAGATAAAAAAATGAGAGCCATTCTTAGCCAATTGACACCTACCTATTTCCAATAGAATATCTTCTTCTTCTCCAAATTTTAATCTCCAAAACTGATCTCCTTCTAGAACTGTCTCATGCTTGCAATCATTCTCCTCTAAATGATTTGATTCTCTACCTTTTAAATTTTGATCTTATTCTCCATGAGAATGCTTCCCGAGAGTGCCTCTCTTTAATCTTGAAAATAAAATATTTCACCAGACTATATGCAAGACTATTGAAATCATTTTAAATTTGCATTTTTCTTGTCTTATTTTACCCTTTTTCTGTACTTTTAGCCTAAAACTCACCATAATTTGCCAAGTGTCACATGTTGGTTCATTGCTCATTTTGATTAGTCTTGACTGAGTTGACTTGGAGATTCAAAGACTACCTTCTATCTCCTAATCTCTGAATGCTTTTCTTAATAGTAGTTTCATCTAGAGATCTAGAGAAAAGCCTTTATCTCTAGATCTTTGATTGCTTTTTCTAACTTTGCATGTATTCAGAGATCAGGAGACTACCTCAATCTTTGAATCTCCCAATGCTTGGCTTGACTATGGGTTTATCTGGAGATCAGGAGACTACCTTCAATCTATGAATCTTCCAATGCTTTTCCACTTAACAGTCATGACATGGTGACCTGGTGATGCGGTTAACCAATGACCACCTCTGAATCTCTTAATCTTTGTCTAACCACAGGCTTATCCAGAGATCACGTGACCAAGGCATCTCTGAATCTTTGAATCTTTTTGGCTTGACCGCTAACATCTGGAGACTTGGCATCGTGGTTAACTAACTGTCATCTCTAGATCTCTGAATTCTCTCTCTAATTAACCACATCTCTATTTGGAGATCATGCGACCAACTGCCACGTGTCCACTACCACCTCATCGCCAACTCTCTATAAAATTATGTCATTTTTGGTCACCAACACACTTCCCAAGGCACCACCTACGTGCACACATGAAGAGTCTCCTCTAATTCTTTAAACCATTATGTGAGTGTTGTTTGTTATAAACTACTCAAATTTTCCTCACCCCACCAATGCAGGATTAAATTTTTTTACATTTAAATATTTTCTCCAATAAAACCTCTTACTGCATGCCCAGCTAGCGTCCACATAATTTGGGCCCCAAAAACTAAGAGGCTTCCACTCACCTTCTTCTCTTCACTTTACAATCATACCTGGGCATTCTTGTATTTAAACAATTGTAATTTTCATTTCCCAACCAATGTGGGATAAAATTGTTGGAAGCATACTAGTTTTTTATTTCTACCATTACTCAGAGGACCATAACTTTCAATTTTCAATCTGGATTTTTCTGTAGAATGCACACATGGTCGTCTCAAACATATCAAAAAATTAGCCCGACCCAATTCGTATTTTTTGAGATACGATTAAAAACGTGTCTGGTTGTAGATTGTTTATTTTTTTGTGTCCCCAACCAACCACTGAAGTTTAACCATCATGCAGAGTGTATGGAGATACAAATAAACACATGTTTATTTGTAAATCATTAATTTTGAACTAGATTAGATTTGAACAACACCAGATCATCATAAACTTGATTTTTAAACAACTGTGTGAAGCTACCAAACTGAAATAGACAGCCTCCAGGAACGCCTTTCGAAAACTAATCAAAACATATCCCCTGACATCGACACTTGGTGAACATGAACCTTGCAGTATAGATAGTCACTCTACCAGATTAATTTCCATAAAGATACTCAGGGCAAAAGACTTTAAAACTCAAAATCGCCTGTTTAAATTTGTTTTGTAAATGCAAGTTAAAATCTCAAGAAACAACCTCTCAAATAGATGTACTAAAAAATATCAAATGAAGACCTGAGGCTCAACCATTGATCTTGGTAGAAAAATCATATATGAGGAGTGCAAGGAAATAACTTTCATCTCAAAATAATGATCTGACAACAAGTTACCAATCTCTAAAAAATAACCATTTTGTAAAGTTGATTCTATCAGCACTAGCCATCTGCATAAAACATCTTTTGTTTTGACTTCACAAAACTATCAAATGGAACCCTTATGATCTGAAACCCTATATATGGATTCACTTTCACATAAGAGAAATGAATCTTCAATTAACTTTCCCTGATGATGAATTGGTCAACTAGAAATAAACCTCAAAGTCAACCCTTCAAGACTTTTTGAACTCAAACACAATTAAAAATTCAAAAATTAGATTTGGAAAGGGACATACAAAGTGACCAAACAGATTGTTCATGGTATACAAATCTTCATAGAAGTAGACTTTCATATTTTCAATGTAGGGGAACATCCAATTGTTTATGACCTTGAATTGGGTACAACTTATGAGACCTCAAAGTAGGCCACTTGAATTCTTCATTTTCACACTCAGAGAAACTTAATAAATTGTAAACACAAAGGCTTTGGAAAACTCATCAAACAAAGTCACAGGGGTCTGAAAATGGGCATGGAGATTCACTTTCATGCCTACAACAGATTTCAATAACCCTTATGTCATGACTATCAATTGGGATCAAGTTTTAATCCTCTAAAGTTGGTCACTTATGAAAATTCTGAAAACACAGTGCGGATTTGGGTAAACACCTCCAAATGGCTATCTCAAAAATATACCCAAACTAAGAATTGAGAGATGAAACCCACTACACTTGATCAATGATAGGCAAGGAACATATCCCCAAAGTGATTCTTCATAAAAAACATCAGGTCCCTTTTGTACTTGCACTCAAACTAGGCCTGTTACAAAGGATTTTAGGGGCACTAAGTTTGCCTTAGAGAAATTTTTAGAAAATACACTCTAAAATTTATCCAAAATTTTAGAGCTCCAACACATTGTTGGAAACAACTTGATTTTATGACTATCATTATTGTAATCAAAACTTCAAAAAAGAATGTCAAACTAAAATAGAAAGGTGTCAGGGTCTTCAGTGATTAGACCATAGAACTTTGGAAGTGCAGCAGTGGGTATGTTCTTGAGATTAGCATTATTTATAAAGCTAGGAAGAGGGAACAAAAAGGTAGGTTGTGCCATCACTGCAGGTACTTTGGAGTGAAGTTGTGGCTAGGAAGTGACAATAGCCAAAGGATTATTAGCAACAAGTATACTTGTGGTGGAATTATCAAGAAAACTAGCCAAAATTTTAGCAAAAGGTTGAAGATCAAATGGATCAAAAGGGTCTTCTACAGATGAGGATGTTGAAGGAAATTTAGGACTTGCATCAACAAAAGGTAATTCAACTTCTTTAGATTCTTCATTTATATTAATGGGTTCTCTTGGAAGGAATCTGTCATAGACATCTCATCTTCTTCCTCTTCGATGCATGCAGGTAATTTGACAAACTTGTGAAGCAAGTTCAGGACTACAAACTATTATATAGAAAATAGTAAACTATCTAAAATGACTCTATAAGGTTCTCATCTTGACACCATCCCTAACAACAATGGTAAAAATGAACAGCCCCATAGTAGGTAATAATTATCATGTAAAGGCTTCTCCTAGGAATAGTATATTCAAACTAAGTATCATTTTTCCTATCATGAAGAGCATTTGAATTGTCAACCCAAGGATGTATACTTGAAATGGGACAACATAGTTTGTGCACTAAGTCTCTGATGGCATCATTTTTCTTAAGCTGTAGGAAGGAAAATACATGAAAGAAACTTACACTATTGATGCAAGAAAGTAAACACACATAGATACTTAATGAAAATGATGCTGACAACTATAATTTCAATCTTAACCTATTATGTCAATCCAAAGCATTCACAATGATTTTCTCTACAGGTGATACAAGAACATACATAATGTATAGTGATATAGGAAAGAACAGTGGATTCTACTTGAACTATTGTAAATACTTAAACAAATTAACCTAGTCTACTCTAATCCACCTTCCAAGTGGGCTTCCTTGGTTGGCTTCTACTAAATATCAACACAAAATATCACTTCTTCATTGTATTTTTAGAAAAATGATTGCATATCATGAAACAACATATGAAACTGGAAAAGTAACTTTGCTTCAGATCATAGCAAATAATACAACCATTTGAATAACTTTCTCTCTAATAATCATATCCCTTTATATAGAGGATTGATACTTATTTGAACATAACAGATAAGGTCTAACTAATTCATGCCATAAAGAAAGGAAAATGCAACAGTCCACGACAGAATATCATAAAGGATGCATAACCGCTTCAATAGAACATTGATCACAGATAAAATATAGCGTAGGCGTATTCCTATATTTCTTGGAATGATTTTCCCTTCAATTTATCAGACATGTCCCATGGTATCATAATAGCTCTTCATCAATGTTTGTCGATCCACTCTTCAATCGCTCCTCTTTCCTTGGTAGGTTAGTAGCACATGCATATATTCAAGTATTTAACCATTCAACTTAATCCAAATATTAGAACATACATTCAAACAATTATATGAAATATTGCAACATATGCATAATATTTGGCAAAGTATATCAACTATTATCTACCCATAGGTTTTGTTGGTTTGACTATACTTATAGCATGTTCATAAGTTCAAGTACTATAAAGACATAACAAGTATTTTAGAAATGTCTAAAAACATAGCATAAAAGTATCATAAAACAAATACAAATTATTGCCCCATCAGAAACCTAAATTGGGAAAAAACCCCAGTGGAAATTAATACCCACTAAATGATGTACTCTTTTGAAGTACACCCTATGAAGAGCTTAACTTTGTTAGGAGTTTACAAAAGCACTATTAGGTGCTACCTAGTTAATGGATTTACCTTAGGCCTATTAGGACCTTTACTCTACTAGGAGTAGCCTTGTTAGAGGACTTTAAACACAAGCTATTGTGCCACCCTGTTAAAGGATTTATGATAAAAATGTATTAGGATCCACCCGGTTAAGGGATTTTGACTATTATAAATGTTAGGGAATGAAAAAAAGAATGATATGTAGAACAACACTACCTTTTCTTGATCAGATCCATTGAAGCACACAATCTCTTCTCAACACACTTAACTCTTCCTTGGCTTGATCACAACTCACACTTTACACCACACTTGCCCAACACATGATCAACACTAAAAACTTTCAACTTCATCACATAAATAGTGTTCATCAAGCCCTAGAATCTTCCACCATCTTAGGCTTTCCCTAAATGCCTTATAATTTAACTTTCAAACTTCTTGCTCGAATATAATGTGCCACACAACAAAATTCAATGTACAAAACAATTTTTCCAAGACCGCGTCGACCAATACAATGATCTACATAGAATTTTGTGTCATGGGGTCAAACACATTTTGAAAAAACACTAGCTTCCTCTAGAATCTTTTCCACACACTATCATCAAACAATGTGATGCTAGATCATCACCTCCAATCATGAAGACACATCACCAGATCATGACCAACTCAATTGAATTCACCATAACCTTTACACCGATCACCAATCAAAGATTCATTAATTGTCAATCAAGAACACAAACACTTAAATCTGTAACAACTCTATCTCTATTCACTGCTCACCTATCCTTTACAATGGTCACTCAAATTAGTTTCAGTTGTAGCCATAGCTTCTACATGCTATTGTCCACCATATCCTGTGACCACAACACAAGACGCAACAAAGATTTGACAAACCAATTAAATCACCTATTGCTTTTCACTAACTATTCTAGTAGTTGCATTGTCAACCTTCATCCGATCATAAATTTCTTACCAATTTACATCAATAGTAGCAGTCATGAATTTGATATTTAGAGATATCCCTAAGTCTCTCATAAGAATTGCTACGATAGAAACTCACTGCAACACCTTGATCATCATAGTTACACTAAGCAACATACTAGGAACACTAGGTCAATACTTGACATCAATGACAACCCAATAACTTATCATCATGCAATCAAATCTATATCATGACAACACCATAAATTACTTACCATCATTACATTAGTTATACCAAGAAGAAAGGCCTATGACAATGTTAATACCTAGGATTTTTTCTGTAAGTGCTTAGAAAATTTGGAATTACAAAAGAGTGGATTAAATGGATTTAGGCATGTATTTCTACTCTAAGGTTTTTTGTATTAGTGAATGGGAGTCCTTGGGTTTTTTTTATCTCCAATAGAGGCCTTAGACAAGGTGATCACATATCTCCCTTCTTATTTATCATTTTGGTTGAGGTAATGGGAAGACTCGTAACAAGAAAAAAAATGGAAGGGCCCTGGAAAGGAATTCAGGTGGCTGAAGGAATTGATCCCATTTCTCATCTCCAATTTGTAGATAACACTTAATTTATGGGTGAAGCAACACTAAGGAAAAAAATAGTGATCAAAGCTACCATTGATAAGTATAGCTTGGCTTTAGGATAGTGGATTAATTGGCATAAATCTAAAGTATATTTCTTCAACACAAAGAAGCAGATCTAAATGGATATTTGTAGAATTCTAGGAATGAAGGTTGGTAAGTTACCTGGTAAGTTTTTGGGCATCCCATTGTTTGAAGGAGCATGTAGGAATAGCCTTTGGAAGGACCTATCTGATAGTTTTGTGAAAATATTAGAAGGGTGGAAGAGTAGATGGAGGTCTTCTGTAGGGAGAATTCTTCTTCTCAAAATCATGATTTCAACTGTTCCCATTTATTCTATGAGTTGCCTTAAGATTCCAAAAAAACATTAAAGTATATTGAGTAGCAGATGAAGAAGTTTTTCTAGAATGGAGTAAAAGATGAAGATAAGATTCCTTTTCTAGCATGGAATCAAATTTGCAAAGCTAAAGTGTGTGGACGAGTAGGTATTAGGAGCTATAATATATTAAATATGGCTTTAGGAACTAAATTGGTTTGGACTATTTTTAATAACCTTGATTTATGATGGGTAAAAATTGTAAAGGCAAAGTATTCAAATTCTGAGAGTGGGGAAAGAATTATAATAATCAATAATCCTCCCCAAGGGTTAGAAATATAGAATTTCTTGATAGATTGCAAGAAAGTCATTATGAATCATCTAACTTGGCAAATTGGCAATGAAAGGAAGGCCTATTTTTGGAATGATTCTTGAGATAGACACCATGTTAATAAGGATCTAGCAAATTATCATGATCTCAAAAAAAAATCAAAGATGGGGGGAAAAGTGTGTGATTAATGGAATTTAGGAACACTGATTTGGGTGCTTAATGGGTTTGGAGAGATATTGATGATTTTGGCCTCTCGGAGGTGAAAAACAACTTAATGAAGAATTTATTTAGAACATAGGATTTAATGAGGACTGATAAGGGGAATAAACTCATCTGGTGTGCAACCCATAGTGGTAAATACTCTGTGAAATTAGGTTATAGGATGTTGGATAGAGGTGATGAATTACTGGAATGGCCTACTAAGCTTTATTGGGGAGTGGATTGTCTGCTAAAAGTGGGATCCTTTGCATGGTTGGTAGTGAAAGGTAGCATGTTGACAACAAAAAGGAGGAAGAAATATGGTTTTATTGGATCCACTAAATATGTCTTATGTGGGGAAGCTAAACAAGATGTGGATCATATGTTTCTGCAATGTAAGTTTGTAGGTGAGTGTTGGGATATGGTGCGAATGAAGTTGGGTTGGACTAGACCCCTGCCAAATTTAGTTAAGGAGGTGTTTAGGGTGGCCTATTTTCTTTACAAGATCTTTGCTTTCAAATGTTTTGTTTATTTTCCCTTCAATTATAATATGGGAAATTTGGAAGGAGAGGAATATGAGGATTTTTCAGGAGCATGAAGAAAATGTTGAAAGGGTAAAATTAAGAATCAACAACTCAATTGAAGAAGTGATGAGTGCAGCAACCAAAAGACTTACTCCTGCAACTCCTTATACTTTAATGGATATACATATTCAGGAAAATTGGCTAGGTATTAAGATAAAATTGATAAGTAATGCATCCAAGACAACTCAAAATGGACTCGGGCAAAAGGTTGTAAAATGGGAAAAGCGTGAGGAGGAGTGGATTAAAATTAATTTTTATGAGGATGCCAAAGGTAACCCAAGGATTTTGGGTGCATGAGAAATTATGAGAGATTGGAAGGGGACTACTTTGGCAATTGGTGCATAAAGGCTACTAGATGGAATAAACAATATCACAAAAGCCAAGGCTGCACTTCTAGCTTTATGAATGGGAAGAAATGAAAATGTGAGGAGAGTACACTTGGAAGGCAATTCATTGATCATTGCAAATGCATTGATTTAAAAACAGACAAAGACATGGCATTTACAGAATATTGTTGAAGCAATATGGGAATTGTTAAACACCTTTGAAAGTTTTAGAATAAGCCATATAAAATGTGAAGGAAATATGGAAGCAAATGTCTTATCAAATTGGGCTACCACCTTTAATGAGGTGAATGAACTTAGCATAGAAAGTTTTAATTAAGTGATATTAAAAAGTGGTGTTGGAAATATTTTTTAATGATGTTGATTTATGATGAATGACATCATCATTGGAGGAAATGGCTACAAAGATGATACTTCACAAATTCTCTTAATCTTTAAAGCTGACAGAAAGACTAAAAATATGTGTGGGAGAAGGCAATTATTGTATTTCATGTTACCCAAAGTAGAACTAATTATAATTGCAAGATTTGATTTGTGGTGTAATAGGAGCCATGCTAGGATAATTTAACGTGAAAAAGAGGTGAGGTGCTTCACTGTTTGAGTGTGTTTGAAGTGAAAAATTAGGAGCAGTGTAACATAAGTCTTTGGTAAGCGTAAGCTAAGAGAATTGAAAAGAGGTGGAGTGTATAGTAAGGAGGTGACTCTATGCAGTAAAATGGAGGAAATGACCTCAGTAGACACATAAGCAACAAAAAGGTTTCAAAGGCCCGATGAAGAAAGAAAGGATTTGTGGCTTGGTGAAATACAAAGACAAAAATATTATCAATACAATTCTGGAGCTATTGGGAGAACAATTTATGGAGAGAAAAAAGAAGTGGAGGGTGAATTTTGATGTCATATCCATGGTGGTGGCATGGGGTTTGGAGCTAGGAGAGAACATAGAGCAAGTGGAATGGGTCATGAAAACCCTATTTGAGAAAGATATGCTATTGTGTTTGGAGTCCATTTTAGAGTGGGTAAACTTGGGTGTTGGATATAATTATTTAGAGTGCTTTCAAGATGAGGAGGAGTCTAAGATGTTTGGATGCATTCCCTTTGTTTGCTAGTTAGGTAAGGTGGACAAGAGAGATTATAAAAGGAAGGTGGATGTCACCTGGGTTAAATTAAAAGGAGTAATAAGAGATTATGAGGATGTTTAGGAAGCTAAATTACAAGAATTTCAAGTAATGGTGCCGAGGAGGAGAAGAAGAAAGAGAAATAGAGGAACTAGAATCATGAATTGAGTGTGAGGTGGATGAGGACAATGGTTTTTTCAATTTTTGAGAAGAGGATTTGGATTTTGGTTTTTGGGATTTTGAATTTTGTCTAGAAAGTCATGTTTCAAAGGAAGGTCTCAATTATGTGAACAGAGAGAAAGGGATGACATAGACATGGAAGCACAAGGGTTGAAGTTGTAGAGATACAAGGAGAAAGATGGAGCACCGAGGAAGGCTCGAGATAAACTATTTTGATGTGAAGCCTTATAAATGCATTGTAATATAATATTTTGGCCTAGTAAGAACCATGTAGCTATAAACTCTAAATGTAATATTAGATTGTTAAGGTAGGGAAGGGTGGATGTTTGAATATTGTAAAAGGTAGAAAATGGTAGTATTGTAGATGTTTCAAGGTGGGGTTTGATAATGGTGACTGATAGAAGAAGCATAGATTATGAGGCTTTTTATGTACTATTTCTTTATTAATAATATATTATAATCTTGTTACTAATAAAAAATATTATTTTATAAATTTACTTAAATATCTAATAATAAATATTTACTATGAAATTGATAAACATATCAAATTCAAAAGTACTTTTAAATTTTTTTATTAAAATTGAAATAGTAATAATGTTATGTAAATTAAAAATATAATTATAGTAGAATAATTAAAATATCAATACATTTTAAAATAATAAATTAGATTAATTTTAATAAACTTTAATTACTATTTACTTTTTGGTAGGAAGATATAAATAATTAAATTAATTTTAACCACAACTTAAAATTAACCCTAACCATGATCTTAACTATAATCCTAATCCTAAAATATGATCCTAACCCTAACTATGAACTCTAACCCTAATCTAAATCCTAACTCTAACCTTGATACTAATCATCATGTAAACTGTGACCATTCTGTGTTATTTATTATTTATTTATCTATTAAATTTACTTAAATATTAAATTTTTACAAATAAATAACTTATATTATTATATGTTAAAAATTAAATGAAAGAGAACTAAAAATTAAAAATTAAAACATACAATCAAGTTCTCAAATAAATTAATAACAACTTCTCACAAAATATTCCTTCATAGTTTATAGCTATGGATGAACCTCTCACCATATGATTTCATGTGCAATATAATATAATAAACATAATAATAATATATGTATTTAAATTTGTGTTGTATAAAAAAATATTATGTAGTAACTACACATTTATATTTAACAAATTTTATTATAAAATATAATATTATTTTAAAAATAATTTTGAATTTTATACAATATAATAATATAATGTATAGTATACAAAATATTTTAAAATATTATTAAGATCATAATTAATTATAACATAATACAACTTTAATATCTAAGCCTTGTCGATCTCACTCTCCTAACCAAAAAAAATGAATTGTACTTAGCCATGGCTATAGATTTTGGGGAGGACTCTACCTCCCAATGTGGAAAATATTTGAGCCCCCCATACCACTGCTACAACAAATAGGGTTTCAGGGGATGTCTCAGATGGGTCTAACGATTTGTCAATGATATCAATATCTAATGTGAATAATGACAAAGTTGAGGATGGTTCCCCCAAGACTTATTGGAAGGGTGCCTTGGTGGGGTTCTGGAGTTCATCCTCCTAGACATTACTCAAACTAAGGAAGGAATTCAAATATTCCTTCCTAACTCATTTATGGATAGGATTGTCTCCTTAATGCATTCTGCCTTAGTAGGGAGACTTTTTCTTTCAGACCTACAATCGACATGGTTTTTAGATAGGCTAGTGGGTGCTGGAAACTAAAAGGAAGTGTTAGTATCTATTCTATTCTTTAAGGTTTGTTTATTTTTAAATTCATGGCTGACAAGGATCTCATTTATGTCCTTTCTATCTTGTGGGCTTATGGTAAGCACTTTCTTGCATTGGCCAAATGTAAATCGGGTTTTAATCGATCTGCTGAACTCAAAAAATTGACCCCTGTTTGGGTCTGAATGCCAGACCTCCTCTTGTAATTTTGGGATGAGAAAATCTTCCAATGAATTGGTAACTCTTTTGGACACTATGTGAGTGTGGATGCAATCACTCTTTCTAAATCAAGGTTAGTCTTTACTCGCTTATGTGTTAATGTAGGATAAACAAGTCTCTTCCTAATTTTATTACTTTTAAATCTGTATTAGGAAAATGGACTCAGACCTTAGTTTACAAAAATGCTACTCTATATGGCCCAAAATATGTTAAACATGATTATGTTATAGTACATTGTAAAGCCTCAACACCAAAGGAACCCAAATTGAAAGGGAAATGTCCCTCCCCTTCAACCGAGAATGGAAAAAGGAAAAAGTTACTTGAATCTAGTGAACTAAATGAGAACCCAGAATCTAATGAGTTGGATGAATATCCTATTACTAATGGTTTTTTGGAGATGTTGAAATCCCCTGGTTCTAGGTTTCAAGAGGATATGAGCATAAATGAGAGGATGGGGTCCTTGGGTTTTCTATAGGAAGGCAAGATTCCATCACAAGGGGGTATGAGATCTTTCCCTCTTAGAGTTATTCATATCTATGTAATGGAGGTATATAATAAGGCTATTAACAGTCCTTTGTCCACTACTTAGTTAGATTTGGGTGTTTCTAGTAGCTCTTATACTAATACTAGCCTACTCCTTAGTGAGACTGGGGTTATTATGGTTATTGAGGAATAGTATAAAAAAGATATAGGAGTTGTTACCCCTACAAACCCTCAAAAAGAGACTAAAGCTTCTTACACAAACTGTCATCAACACTATGTGGATTAATTCACTAAGGAGGTCGTCAAATAAGTGATCCTAAATCTAGATGCTAAGGCCTCTTCCTCTTATTCACAACAAGATGGAGAAGACAAGGAAGAGTGGTAAACTCAAAAAAGGAAGACAAGAACTAAGAAACTTGATTTGGGGTCAGAAAATAAGGTTGGTAGAACTTTGGAAATATTATCAAGGAAAAAAGATATAGCTAGGGAAATTGTGAATGGAAGGTAGTTAAACCTACATGCAACTGATGTAGAATAGGCAACTAGAAGGATGACATCCAAATTTACTAACCCTTCACACTAGACTTAATTTCTAAGCCAACATTCAACTGATACCCACAACCACCTATAACCTATACAGTCATGAATTTGAGGCTCCAAGAGAGTGATAATATTTCCTCCTCTTTTAGATGTCTTATATTGGTCTTTTGACCAAGTTTGAATACTTCATTCAATAATTAGGGTCCTACAATGCAAAACTGTCATGTTTGGCTAGTAGCCCTAATGATTCAATTTTTTAGGGCTAACTTCAAACTTTTCCAAGGGACTCTTAAAAAAAATTATGGTTTTGGATACCCTTTTGGGACCTTTTATAAACTCCAAAGAATTAGTCCTTCACTATACTCTTGAACCTCCAAACCCTCACCAAAGGACACATGCCTAATAGGCCTAATTAGGACTGATTTCCAAAGGGGGTCCTAAGAAATGGGTTCATAGAATAAATAAAACCACTTTTATATGTTATCCTTCACCAAAATACACTATTTCCACAATTTAATTGGTTCTAACCACTCCCTCTCATGACTATCACATCAGTTCTTCTTGTTTCTAGGCTAAACACATGGGCTTGTTTAGCCTAGGGTTTGGTGGGAAAATTACCAAAAATTTTCCCCTGATGCCACCCTTTAGGATTCTTAAAATACACCTCCATAACTTTCTTTCCACCAAGATCCATGGAATTCCCATGGTGGGATTGCAAGTTAGGGCTCTAGCTTTTCCTAGACCCTATAAACAAGGGTTTCCTGGACTCTTTTCACCAATTGGATCACAAATTTTTCCAAGATCCACCAAATTTATTCAAGACAATTTCCTTAGGCCCAAGGCTCATTTTAATATGTAAAACCTTCAAGCATTCATCAAATCCAATCACAAAACAATCATACAATATGAAAGTTAGACAGTTTTAGGCAAAACATAGGGTTTCTTTATTCAAAATCCACCAAGTTTCGTACATCCATCATCCAAACATATATGGATGGTCTAAAGGGAATAAAATATACCCATACCAATGGATACACATATTTTTTAAATGGTTGTGGTTGTTGGTTACCATTTTGCAACTTTTGAAAAGTTGCATGACAACTTTTATACTTTTCTTGCACTTTTGCCATTTTAACTCTAATACTTCTAAATGAAGTTGTAGGCTCTTGTAAGCCTTTAAAAAAATCATTTTAAGCCTAGAATTGCATCGAAATCCCATAAGGACTCTACTATAACTCTTAGTGTACCCTTTGGTCTAATTAGGACTCTAGGCTTAGAAAACACCTTAGAGCCTATTAGCCTTACAAATGGGTCAAATATTCCATCATGGATGATCCCACTAGATCAAATTTTTTATTCCTATCTACCAAGAACTTGATTTAATTTAGGGTTCCCTACACCATACTCTAAGGGCCAAAAAAAATCAAGTCCCTTGAGTTGGCAAATCTGAGAATTTAACTCTAGTTTGTTCAATGGCTTCAACAATCATCCAAGTGGCATCTTCCAAGGGTTGATGCTTCTACTTGATCAAGTTTCATAAAAATTATGTCTCTTTATTTTCTTTCTCACCCTCTTGTCAAGAACAGACTCTATCTTGGGTTTGGATTATTTTGGTAGATCTTGCACTAAATCTGCACTACTTTCCTCAATTTGACCTGTATCACAAACATCACCAACAATACCCTTATATACATAAATGTCAAAAACATTAAAAATAGGAGAAAGACCAATATAAGGAGGAAGATAAATTTTGTATGCATTTTTGCCACACTTCTTGAGGATCTTGAAGGGTCTTGTCTTCCTCATCATCAACATAGTGAACTTCTCTTTTGGAAGCCTCTCCTTTTTTAAATGAATCATCACCATATCTCCCACTTTAAACTACACAACTCTTCTCAATTTTGTCCATTGCTTTCTTATACCTCTCATTAGTGTGTGTTAACTTATCCCTCACTTGTTCATGAATATCTCTCATCACCCTGACAAAATATTCTTCTTGTGCACTTCTCCTTTCCAAGTCTTTCATGTTTATCAACTCCAAAACACCTCTTAGATGTGTCCCATAAACAATTTGGTATGGGCTTAGACCAGTGCTCCTATTCACTAAGTCATTGCAAGAGAATTGTTCTCGAGGGAGAATAGAATCCCAAGTTGCTCCATGCTCTTTTGTTAGAAACCTTAATAGGTTACCAAGTGACCTATTAACTACCTCTTTTTGTCCATCAGACTAAGGTTGGTAGGATGAGGAGAGAAAAACTTGTACCTAGTCTCTTCCAAAGAGTTCTCCAAAAGTGTCCAATAAATTTAGAATCCTTGTCTAAAATGATAGATAATGGTAAACCATTAAGTCGAACTACCTCCTTGAAGAAAATACTTGCAATATGGGATGTATCATGAGTAGTTTTACAAGGTAGGAAGTGGGCCATCTTGGAAAATATGTCCACCACAACATATATACTATCATGACCCAGTTTTATCCTCGAAAGTCCTAACATAAAGTCTATGCTCACCGAATCCCATTGCTTACTTGGAATTGATAAAGGAGTGTACAACCTTGCATTTGAACTAATCCCTCTATCCTTTTGACAAATCATGCACCCTTGAACAAATTTTATGATGTTTGTCTACATCCTTGGCTAGTAATAGAACCTCCTAACAAGTTCAAGTGTTTTTTCAATCCCATAATGTCTTGATAAACTCCCATATTTCTTTTCCTTTACAATTTTTTCCCTCATTGAACATCTAGGGATGAAAAGTTGAATCTATTTAAACACTAAACCCTCTTGCAAAATGAAACCAGAGAACTCCCTATGGTATCTATCTCCCATTTCCATGCATACCTAATGAGATTACTTGAAATCTTCATCATCTTGGTACATGTCCTTCAATGAATTGATCCCTATGCTCTCCAATTGAATTTTCTTCACTAGAAAATTCCTTCTACTAAGAGCATCATCTACCTTATTGGATACCCCTTGCTTGTTCTTAATGGTGAAAGTGAAATCTTGTAGATACTCCATCCACTTCATGTGTCTGTGGATCAACTTGTCTTTCCTATTCATAAAACTCAAAGCATGGTTGTCAGTGTAGACTACAAATTCCTTGGGTAATAAATAATGTCTCCATTTTCTTACAGACTAAATAATGACATACATTTCTAGATCATATGTTGAGTATTTTTGTTTTGATTCATTCATTTTTCACTAAAAAAGGCCACAGGCCTACCCTCTTGATGCCAAACACCTCCTATAGCCCTATTGTTTGAATCACTTTCAATTCTGAATAACTTATAGAAATTTGGAAACACTAAGATGGATTGATCTGCTACCCTCTTCTTCAAATACTCAAAAGACTTATCTTCTTTGCTTGTCCAAGAAAATTAACATTTTCTTCCCCCTTTTATGGTGTCAATCATGGGTGCACATACACCACTTAAGTTCTTTATAAATTTCTTATAAAAACTTGCAAGACTATGAAAACTCTTTACCTCACTTGCATTTCTAGGTGTTGGCCAATTAAGGATTTCTTCAACCTTAGAGGGATCCATCTTGAGATTTCCCTTAGAGATCTCAAAGCTAAGAAACACTAATTCATCCTACAAGAATACATACTTTTCCAAATTTATCTTCAACTATTTCTCATTCAACCTTTTCAACACCAAGTCCAAATGCATTAGATGTTCATGTTTATCCTTGCTAAAAATTAGTATATCATCTAAATATACTACTAAAAAATGATTTATGAAAGGTTTTAAGACTTCATTCACAAGCCTCATGAATGTGCTATGGGAATTAGAGAAGCCAAATGGAATCACCAACCAGTCATAGAGGCCTTCATTTGTTTTGAAAGCATTTTTCCACTCATCTCCCTCTTTAATCTTGATTTGGTGGTAACCACTCTTCAAATCCACCTTATAATA
This sequence comes from Chamaecyparis obtusa, assembly GCA_027943335.1. Taxonomy (NCBI): domain Eukaryota; kingdom Viridiplantae; phylum Streptophyta; class Pinopsida; order Cupressales; family Cupressaceae; genus Chamaecyparis; species Chamaecyparis obtusa. The sequence continues at coordinate 279,755 of BSBK01005444.1, forward strand.
GTACTTTAATCCTCCTAAACAGTCCATCAAATCTTCTATTCAAGGCATGGGAAACTTATATCTAATTTTAATCTTGTTTATGGCTCTAGAGTCTTTACACAATCTCCATGTCCCTTCCTTATTTGGGGACAAAGTTGTAGGGACAACACAAGGACTTATACCCTTTCTTATGAGCCCTTTGTCTAACAACTCCTGTATTTACTTTGCAATTTCCTCATTCTTATCTTGTGTCATCTTATAGGCTTCTTTGTTGGGAAATTTAGAACTAGGTATAAGATCTATACAATGGCTAACATCTCTATGAGGTGGAAATGTTTCTAGCATATTACTTGCAACTAATCCCTTATATCTATCCAATAATTCTTGTACCTCTTTGGGACCTACACTTCTCTCTTGTTCCTTGTTCACAAACCTTTTCTTCACCACTTCTTTGGGTTTCATCACTAGGGAAAAGCATGGGGTATCCTTCTCTTTGAGGGTCTTCATGAATTCCTTTTCATCCACTAGCAGGACATTGGTTACTGTGTGTTTATCCTTACCATCATCAGGGAGAGGGGTCATAGAGTAACTCACACCATCTTTGGTCACAAAGTAGACATTATTCTTACCATCATATTGTGCACTCATATCATATTTCTAGGGTCTTCCTAGAAGTAAGTGATAGACATCCATATCAGTCACATCACATAGTATTTTGTCCCTATATTCACCTATTTGGAACTCTACCCAAACTTATTCATTTATTAGGGCTTGTTTTTATTTCTTCAACCATGAGAGTTTGTAGGGATAAGGGTGAGGAATATTTTCCAAACCAAGTTTATTAACCATTTCTATTGACGCAAGATTGTCAATTGACCCTAAATCTACAATAACTTTACACACTTTTCCACTTACCTTGCATGTATTCTTGAATATAGATTTTCTCTATGGGGGCTCCTTTGTGATTGGCACCTTCAAGAGAGTCCTATTGAACATTATGAACTCTCCTTTCTCTAGATATGTAGGTCTTGTGTTTGAATACACACTCTGATTATCTTCTTTTTGGGCTATATGTATTCTTCTTTCTCCCCCTTGATTATTTGTTCCCATCTTCTCAGGGCATCTAAAAGATTGGTGGCCAACTTGATTACATGTGAAACATCTACCAATGAATACATTTGATCCTCTACCCCCAAATATTCCTCTGATATTGAATCTTATTCCTCTAAAACTTCCTCCATAGCTTGATTCTCCTTCTTGGTCCTAGTTACTGGATTCTCCTTGTGGCCTAGGGGATGCTCCCCTTCCACCAAATCTACCTCTTCCTTTGAAATTTCCTCTCCTTCACTAATTCTGATGGTCTTCCTTTCTATTTTTTTTTTCTTCAATCCTTAGTGCCATTTGAAATCACTTGTGAACTACCTCAAGATTGAAGATACTAAGTTCATCTTGAATACTATATCTGAGGCAATTTAGATACCTTTCTAGCTTCTTCTTCTCACCTTCAGGTACCCTTGCCCCTAGGGTCATCCTATGGAATTCCTTCATGTATGCAATTACATCCAAGTATTTTTGTCCTAAATTCTACAACTTCTGATGCATCACCACTTGATAATATTTTGGCACAAATTGCTTCTTCACTTCTACAACCATTCTCTTCCATGAAGAGATAGGATTGTTCCCTTCTTCCACTCTCTCATTTTGCAAGAAGTTCTACCAACTAAGGGTAGGGTCCTTCATCTTTGACTTTGTAGTCTTCACCTTCTAATTCTCAATCACATCATGACATTCAAAGTGATTCTCAAATGCTTCTAACCAATCCATAACCTCCTCAAGGTTCATCTTCCTAGTGAACCTAGGCATGTGTGCTTTGCTCTCATTTCCTACCCTCTTGAGGGCTTCAATTGAGGGTCTCTAATTTTTAGGTAGCCTCTCTCTTGCCTACAAAGGGGTATCTCCTCCATCCCCATATTCTTCTCCTCTAGAGTCTTCTCCATCCCTTCTATCTACCAAGTCCCTCAACCTATCTATCTTTGCCTTCATCTTCTTACTTTTTTCCATATGTTCTCTCATTATTTTGGCGAGCTCCACATTAGTGACTCTTGTAGGGATTTCCTCGCTATCCCCATCTTCTGTTCTATCTTCCATTTTGTCCAAATCATTTTCCCTAAGGATGCTCCTAGTGGTCTGATACCACTTGATGCAGAATAGGCAACTAGAAGGATGGCAACCCAATTTACTAACACTTCACACTAGACTTAATTCCTAAGCCAAAATTCAATTGATACCCACAACCACCTATAACCTATATAGTCATGAAGTTGAGGCTCCAAGGGAGTGATAAGAGTTCTTCCTCTTTTATATGTCTTATATTGGTCTTTTGACCAAGTTTGAATACTTTATTCAATAATTAGGGTCCTACAATCCAAAACTATCATGTTTGGCTAGTAGTCCTAATGATTTGGTTTTTTAGGGCCAACTTCAAAATTTTCGAAGGGACTAAAATTTTTTATTATTTTGGATACCCTTTTGGGAGCTTTGATAAAATCAAAATAATTAGACCTTCACTCTACTCCTACACCTCCAAACCCTCACCAAAGGACATAGACCCAATAGGTCTAATTAGGACTGATTTCCTAAGGGGATCCTAAGAAATGAGTTCATAGAATCAATACAACCACTTGGATATGTTCCCCTTCACCAAAATACACTAATTACATAATTTAATTAGTTCTAACCACTCCCTCTCATGACTATCCCATCATTTATTTTCATTTCTAGGCTAAACACATGGGCTTGTCTAGCCTAGGGCGTGGTGGGGAAATTACCAAACCTTGTCCCATGATCGTTCCCTTTAGGATTCTTAAAATAAACCTCCATAAATTTCTTTCCACCAAGAGCCATGGAATTCCCATGGTGGGATTGCAAGTTAGAGTTCCATCTTTTTCTAGACCCTATAAACAAGGGTTTCATGGACTCTTTTCACCAATCTAATCACAAATTTCACCAAGATCCACCAAATTGGTTCAAACCAATTTCTGTTAGGATAATAAGTAGAAAATGCAAATATTAACAAATAAGAGAGAACAAAATAACATAGAATTTAACGTGGTTCACCCAATCCCTAGGCTACGTCCACCAACAATGAGTCCAATATCTTTATTATTATCCAGCGATTACAATCTGAAACCTGCAACTCAATACCGCCACAGGAAGCTACAATAATCTTTCATACAATGAATCTCAAACTCTAAGCCCTTTTTCAAGTATTTTTGACATAACAAAATTAGGGAAAAAATACTCCGACTAATAGAAAATGTAATACCCCAAAATTGGCACCTAATCATTTCAATCAATTTTGGTGCATTTCTTCAATTTTCTATGTCATCAAAGTCCTATCTCACTAGGCAATTTTCTCTCCTACCTGGCTCTACTTGACTTGATGCCAGTTGCAAAAACCCTAATTTTCAATAATCAAACACTAAAATTAATTCCTAAGTCTCTTTGACTTTATTAGCTAAATTATCTCTATGATACATTAATTTAATTGTAAAGTCTTATGTGCTTAAAATTAAATTAAATCAAACTACCCCCTTTGGCTAATACACATAAAAAAGGAATTAATTAATTTCTTGTTATTTGAATGGACACCTTTTTTTGAATTAATAATTTGAGATATTTGAAAGGTCCTCATGTGGCATTTTCCATTCTTTTAATAAAGCAATTCATGCTTATTTGTCCCAAAAGGGATATGAAGGGTCATGAGTTTCGAATCAAGAAACTCTTCCTCCTCTTGGCTCTTCTATCTATTTGGGCTCTTTTTCTTCATTAGAGAGAGCAATTTTTGAGAGCATCTACACTATAGGAATTTTTTAGTCTCATTTGATTCATTGTTTTCAAAGCTCTTTTATTGCATTATTTAGATTAATATCTCCTTTTTTAAGTATAATTGCATTTCATACTAGATTAATTTGCTTAAATGTTCTTAGTATTAATCTCATCTTTATTTTCAAGCTCTTAGATAAATTGCACTTCATCTTAGCTTAATTGAATTCTTGCTCATCTTTATTGCTTCTTGGAAATCCTCCATTGTTGAATTGGTCTCCTGGCTATTGGCTCTCATTCTGAGAGTATTCAAACACCCCATTCACATAGGAGGCAACAGGTCGCCTCACCATGGAATTTGGATTGAGTTCTTCATACTCTCTCCCAAATTCTATCAAGTGAATAATGAACATGTTGTGTTGTGCCTGATTTAGAGATCACATTCAGTCACATACATTTTGGCGCCCACTGTGGGGCAGAAAAGATCAATTTATGGCCTCATTCTTGATTGGTTTTTTAATTTTAGTGTTGGTTCCAGGCCTTGTACGGCCATATACAGCTTGGAAACCTTGTAATATAGTAATGGATGGATAGAATGATGAATCCTCTTTCTCATTATTTTGGTTTGGTTCATTTTTATAAAGAAATGAATAAATTATGATCATTTTGGTGAAAGTGGGTATTTGCAGATTTGAGATTCTCTGAATATAGTCAGATTGAAATGTCTGGTACGGACAAACTGTGAAAAATAAGGATCTCTAATAATATTAATTAGAAATATATGTGAATTATATTTCATTTAATTTTGGTTTGAGTCATTTTTATGCAGATTTGTGAAAGTTATGGGCATTTGAGTGAAAACTGGTTTTTAACAATCTGCATTGGAGTTGTAGGCAATGATTTGCTCTTAGAAAATGATTTATGAATGGGAAAAATAAATGGATTACATATTTGGAAATTAGATTCATTAATAGTTACTGTGAAATTGGTTTGGTTTCATTTGGATTCTTTTTGAGAAAGATATGTGATTCCCTAGGCAGGGTTTGGTGTTTTAAATCTGATTTATGACAGAAAAATTATAGTCTGAAAAGGTTATTGGTTGAGGAACCAAATGGAATCATAAGACCTTGTAATTTTGGGAAATGGTAGTTCTTGATGTTGGCTAAAAAATTAATTTTTTCCAAAAATTTTAATATTGTGATTTTATGGGTCAAATAAATCAATCTTTAAAGACTGTCTTGAAGACAACAATGTTACATATCTTACGGTTTGTCATTGATTTGTCTTGATTCTGTACTTTCAGATGTGTGCTAAATGCTGGATTGCAGATCTTTGGACCTAAGGTGAGTTCTTAAAATCTCTATAACACTTGGTTTGGGATTAAAATTGAACCTCTCATGTGTTTGGCTTGAGTGTTTACATGCTTTCATAGAACACATTTCAATTGATGCTCTTAATGGGAAATGAATGAACATAGATTTTCTTTCATACAAGTTTGTGTAAGAGAATGCTTGTGTTTACACCTTAAGTAATTCTTGGTTCCAATATCAAATATCTCATTGAGTGATTAAGGGCATGGATTCATTCCTTGTTTACATGAAGAGTTAAATGCACCACTTTGTGGACTCACTTCATGTTTACTTGGAAAGTTAAATATTCCATGATTCAAACCCTCTTGCACTTATGAGTAGTATTGATTAGCAGTCTTAGATTACTTGTGATTGATCTAGATTGCTATCTTGGGTTATTGGACTTGCTAATCCACCAGCCCCTCATTTTTGCCCTGTGGTTGCAATCTCAGTGCCACATTAAAGGGGAGGGGTCTATAGGAAAGAAACGTTAATTTTTCCACTAGGCAACCCTTTTTTGCTTTTTGGAACTCACTTGTTTTCTAGGTTGTGGAATCATTTGTAGCTTATGCGGGGTGTTAAGTGTTCCACCTTGTGGACTCACCTCATATTTGCTTTAAGTGTTAAGTGTTCCACCTTTAGTGCTTTTAATACTTTTTGATAGAGAATTACTTACTTTTCATTTTTTTAGAAGGCCTGCTTGGGGATTTCATCACCTTAAGGGATGACCTTAACTCCAAAGTTCCGGTGGAGTATAAATATCAAGAGGTGAATCTAAAGACACCTCTCTTGGGAATGAGTTAGATTTCACTCTTGGCTAAGCCTCAAAGAACTTTATACCTTTGAGAAGTGAAGGAGGAGATTTGGGTTACCGTCTCCCCCCGGCTGTGTGATTTCAGATTCTTCTCATCTATGGATTTGTGCCTCATGTACCTTGCGTATATCAAGGACTCCCTTTAGAAAAGCCATGTATATCCTTGTAGATAACTTGCTAGGATGTTGTTGTGTTTTAAGTTCCTGCTAAAACATTCTCAAGAACATACACAAGTAGAGTCCTTAGGGAGTAGAAATACTAAGTCACTATTCTTGTTCATGCGCAAGGTTGCTTTGTCCCTTGCCCATTGCTTGAAGACTGTTTGCTTGAACTCCTTGATTACTGTCTTATGTGCTTGATCAATGACATAAATCTGATCTGCCTTTTTTTCCATGATCTATTTTTCTATTTTCCTTTTGTTCACCATCAGAAACTGGTTGTCTCAAGTTAGGAATCAATCGATCTTTGCTTTGACTCGTGTTGTCTCTCATCTATTCATCTTTATCTCTTTATGCCTTTTGTACCTCATGTTGCGATAGTCTTATCTCAGCTATTCTAGCCACTCCTTTTTTGATGGCTCATACCAGGTTCATCTTGCATCTTGGCTGTTCTAGCCATTTATCCTCTTTTCGTTATCTTAGTGACATAGTCTAGCATTATCCCAAATCTTTGCTCATTACATCTTCATTTATGACTATCACGACTTGAAGTGGCAAGACTTATCCTGTTTAGAATACTGATCAAGATCAAAGTAAACCTTGTAATCAAGACATAGGTCATCCTGAATTTGTTATGAAATCTAAACTTTGTGAGAGATCCTCACATTCCTCCTCATTCCAAGAGTATTACAATCCATTGTTTCAGATACAGTCTGACTTATTATTTCAAGAATATTATAACCCATTGTTTGAAGACCAACAAGACTCTGAAGGGTCACTTTCTAAAATTGAACCTATTGATTCTTTTGAACATATCGAATCTTTCACGATCTCTCAGAATACTAACAACAATATGGGAGATCCATTCCCCTTCCCAAGGGTAGATAAATTCAGTGCTAGTCATAAGCAATCTCCAAATGACCAAGGTCATGGTCAGTCTCAAAATGACAAGAGTTATGATCAATCCCACAATATTCAATATCAGGTCAACATCTGAGACCTTCACAATTTGAAACAACGACAAGGGGAGCCTCTCCTAACATTTCTCTAGAGATGGCGACAACTATGCACGAAGTATCCACATTAATTACCCGAGTCTAAAAAGTTTGATATCTTCTTGGACAATCTTGTCCCAAATTTTGGATACCAAGTACGATTACGAGGTCCCCTCACTTTTGACAATATGATTAGGTGGGCTGTGAGGATAGAAGCGTTTATGGTCAAGAAGGGAGAGTTGACTTTGAACAAAGACAACAAGCAAGGACCTTCTCCCTCAAACAAGGATAAGGATAAGATTGTCAACAAAAACATAGATGTTATGAATGACAGGGTTGTTGACAATGTGATGCCAAAACTCTTAAAGTTTATCTTTAATCTTAGCTCTAGCATGCAAACAGTCAATGCCACTGAGAAGGCTACGACAGAAGCTCAACCGCCTTCCAGATTTTCTAGAAACAAACCTTGGATCTCTCACCGTGACATGATCATTGCTCCAGGGAGTGAGGATACTCCTAAACCCAAAACTCCCTTTATCTTGCGAGGCCCTGCACCTCCCTCGTATAACTCCACACGGTCTCTAGCTTGTGTGAATGCTATCACTTAATCTCGTGCGAAGATTGTTCTCAAAGGTCCTGAACCTTTGACATCTGGACCAAAACTATCTATGGATAAAACCTTCGCTAAGGTAAATGTCCCCAAAGATCTCAATCTCGACCAGTTTCAATCTATGGTGGGTCAGTTGACTTCACCTCATTATTTATCCTTCTTTGATGAAGATGATCACTTGCTGAGCCACCCGCATAATGCTCTCCTGCACAGTAAAGTTATGATAGGCCCCAAGAGTATCCCTCGTGTCCTCATTGACAATAGTGCTGGCCTAAATACTTGCTTTGCTAAGCTGCTTACCCAAATAATAGACAACTTTGTTCCTACCAATAGGGAGTCCACTAAGTTCTATGATGCTAAGCTAAAAGAAATAGAAAAGACCTTGAAGATCAAAGATATTGGCATGGGGGAATATCAGTTTGAGTCTGTCTTGTCATTGACAACTCTCCCTCCATCTCCACATTCCTATGATGAACCTTCTAAAGATGGATTTGGTATTAGCTATTAGAGCTATGAGCTTGACCAACCTAGCTACAACTTTCACTCACATGCAGATTTAGATGATGAAGAAACACAAATTCAGCCTATGACATATGAAAGACCTTTGAATGATAAAAATTCTGATTTAGACTACCAAAAAGAGTCTTATCTACCTTCTCAAGTGCTTCAAGAACATGATTTTGGTCCTCACCAAGAGGATTTTATACACTCTATTGAATATATTTCTACTACTACAGCTACTACTGAATATGTCACTGCCTCTAATGGCACACATACTAATTGGGAGCAACTATTGGACGCTTCCCTTATCTTAGGTATGCCTCAAGGTATGCCTATTCTAGATTGTTCCACCACTTCTGCTATTGAATAGATTCCTACTGCTACCAACTCCAATGGCACACATACTAATTGGGAGAAACTATTAGATGCTTCTCTTCTCTTGGGTATGCCTCAAGGTATGCCTATTCCAGATTACTCTGCTGCTTCTACTATTGAACAATATCCTACTATTAAAGAAACACTTCCTATGTTAGATGACAACAATGAAGAAATTCTGCCTTCGACTATGTCTCTAGCTGAATGGGACTCTATATTAGATGCTACTATGGAAATACCAGTTGATGCTATGCACCTATATGCTAGTCTTAACAACTCAGAAAGAGGAGAAAGTTATGATCCTCCAGATCAAGCTATTGATGACAATCCTTTCCACCCTCCTGTGGAGATCATTCCTATGGCTCCTAGGCCATCTGCTCCAAGTTATACTCCTACTGCTCCAGCAAATCATGGGTATGTAAGACCCCATTTTGTTACAGCTTCATGGAATATTGCAAGATCCAAAATTGAAATGGTTCCTATTCATGCACTCTTACCACCTGAAAGGGGACCTAACTCTTGGAATAGACCATCTTGGTTAGGCTCACATAATATTCCTCCAAACTTGTCTGACTCTTCTAAGATGACTCACAATCGACAATGCTATATGGAAGATTACTTTCTTGATCTATCTGATGCATTCATGAATGATGAGGATGATACTGATATATTTGCACTTGAGCCCATCCCATTGACTTCTCTTCCCTCTTCATCTCCCAAAAAATTGGCCCGTCCACTTCCATTTCCACCTCTCCACTTGCACCAGTCATATAAGACTCTTTCATCCACCATTCCTGAGTCTTTTGGAAGTAACTTGGATGTGCAACATAAAAACAAAAACAATGAGAATCCACTTATATCTCAAGGTCACCATGTCCCATCTAATCGACATGTGACTATGAAGAAAGGAAAGAAACAAAGGTGTTCAAAAGACCGCAAAGGTCCTCAAAAAGAAGAAGATAATCAAAAGCCAGAAAATAAAATAAAAAATGGATCTCGAAATCCATTCTACAAGCATTGTCATCAAAAGCACCTCAAAGTAAAGAAGAAAAAATTTAAAAGCTATGTGGATTCCAAAGAAAGAAAAAATCAAAGTTGTCATTCGAGCTTCCAAAATTCTCATACTTTCCTCCATTTCATCACCCTTGCCTCTCATACTTTACACTCTTCACTCCATCTTGCCTTTTCCCAAAGTACGTATCAGTATCTCCTTATTGCTAATGGCATGACTAAGAGAAATCTAGAATGTACTCTCCCTAAGGGTTTAGAGCATGGGAAATCTGATAAAGAGTTCAGATGTGTCCACGAGGATGTTTGTGGGTCTCACTTAAGTGATCTTTCCTTGACTATGGATCTCTCAATAGTTGAACACTACTGTTTGGATCTCCTGTTACTACTACAACATCTGGTTCTAATTCTACAACTTCTCAGTTGCCTACTGCTACAAATACTGCGTTCTCAAATATTCCTACTGAAGGAGAGAAACTCAAAGAGCCCATCAACACTCTTCATTGGAAGAAGTTCTACAGCTGACATTCTCAGTATGCTCATGTACATACTTATTGATCCTGAAAAAATCCTAAAAATTGATATATTGCAAAAAATCCTAAAAATTGCAAAATGTCCTAAAAAAATGATCATCTTGGTGAAAACCTGGTAAACAGACGCCTTGATAATACAAAAAAAAAAGAAGAAAATTTTAAAAATAAAAAAAAAAATAGAAAATTTCAAAAATACAAAAAAAATAGAAAATGTGAAAAATACAAAAAAAATGAAAAGATAAAAAATACAAAAAAATGAGATATTAAAAAAATACAAAAAAATCAAAAAAAGAGAAAAGTACAAAAAAATTGAAAAAGAGAAAAAATGTGCCATTGATGAAAACCTGGTAAACAAGCGTCATGGTAGCAAAAATAGAATCTCTGCCAAGATGGTGAAAACCTGGTAAACAGGCACCTCTTGTTTCCTAAAGTTGCATCTCATCTCAGCATCGCTTGGCTCTTAGTTTCTTGCTTTAGTTTCCTTCCTTTCCTGCTTTAGTTTGTTTCCTGCTTTGGTTTGCTAGCTCATGCGCTTGTCTTTGAGTTTTCCTCAACTCTTCATAGATTGGAATTGGTTCACACTTGGGGGCATCTCCCTGGTCTAGGGGGCATTGTCCTATCACTTTTAGAAGATTCATTTGTGCATCAATCACCAGTGTTTCATGCTATGTCTACCTACTGATGCCTAGCTACTTTTGAGATCTCTCCTCAAGGATCTCTTGTGTATCAGTCGCCAATGGTTCTCACTGTGCCTACCTGCTGATACCTAGCTCTCGTTCAACCTCTCTTTTCAGGATCTCCTTCTTACATTAGTCACCAGTGGTCCTCACTGTGTCTACCTATTGATGTTTCATTCGTGTTTCATTCTCTCTTTTGAGAATCTTCCTTGTATCGGTCACCAGTGGTTCTCACTGCGTTCGCCTGCTGATACTTGGTTCATGCTTTGATATCTTCTTGAGACTTTGTCTCTCGCAATGGTCACCAGTGGTTTTCCACTGTGTTTGCCTACTGTCGCTATCTTGTTGAGACTTCGAATGTTGTTCACTTCTGATTCGACTTCAATCCGCTTGAACACGAACGTAAACTGAAACTAAAACTCTTTGTGTGTTCCTGTGCAGTGTACTAAGATTTTCTCTTGCTTTTTTGTTTGCTTTATCATTTCCCCTTGAGTGAATCTAAGATGTCTTTCTTGACTGAGAAACGCAACGACTGGGGGCATGATCTTTTCTTTGTTTTCTGCTTGCTGGTTTAGTTCCAATGATCCAAGAAATCTACATAAGAGGGGTGTTCGTCTGTAAGAGCCTTCATCTTGTATTGGATGGCCATGCGTACCTTGACTCCTTTTATATGGATGCCTTGGTGAGGTTGGTTCTTCTCCTTGTTTGTTTTGAGTGACTTCTTTTGCTACATTTGGAATTGCTAACGCTCGTCTTGCTAAGTGAACGTAGGGGTCACTGCGAGCACTCTTTGGCAAAAGAAAGATCTCTCGCGTGTTTGGTGTGTTTGTTTGCAAGAGACATTTAGGTCATTCTAGAAAATGTGCTTTGATGCTTATGTTAACTTGCTAAATTAAAAGGAATAGGTGTTCAGGTCATTCTGGCTTCTTGTGCCTCAATGCTTACACCTCATTCTGACAAATTTAAGACTTATAGCATATTCATATTCTCATGTTGGGGAGAATTGTATGGCATCTTGTGATTGTCCCATGCTTAAATGAACTCAATGATGATAAATACGATGAGTCCAACAGCCGAGTCTGGAGGATTGCATTTGTTCATCCTAGGCCTGCATTTAGACTTGCATCTTTCATTCTAGGCTTGCATTTGGAGTGCTTTCTTGTTGCTCTCTTGATTGCTTTCTTTTGGATCTGCTCATCAAAGGTTCTCATCTTTTGTCCCAGTCTCATCTTGGCTACATCCTTTTTCAGGATCGAAATCAAAATCTGACATCTCTAAGTGGCTCAAAATCGCGTTTTAAATATTGGACTCCTTCTGGATTGGATGCTTGTGTAGTCATCCTTCTGGTGTCATCTTCTTGCTAGATCCTCATCTTTGCATCATGTTCTCAAATCTTTGCTCTTTTCATCAAAGTCAACTCAAGTCAAATTTAGTCAACCATGGTCAACCTAGTCAAATTTGGTCAGCAAGACCTTTGGATCGCTTCAAAATGCTTCTAATCTACTTTATTCTTCTGGATCTTCGATCTTATCTTTATCTGCAACCTCTTGCTGTCAATCATCTTTTGACATGTCATCTTTCGATTTCACTCCTGAGGGGGCAGGATGATTGCATCATTGAATCTTGTTGAATCAATTCTTGAATTATTCTGATCTGAATCATCAGTTTTCATTGCTCAGGGCATCTCGATGTCTCACATCTTCTTATCTCATCATCTATCTTTTAGGTATTGGGGCAATCTAACCCTAATCCCTGGGAGTCAAGCTTCATTCTGGAGATGGCTCTTGAAATCTCTCTTAGACCGTTATCTGGGCAATCTAACCTAGGTCTCAGAGGACTAAGCTTCGTATTGGGGCAATCTAACCCTGATTCAGATATAGTCCTAAATCTGCATCTTCATCAATTGGTATTGGGACAATCTAACCCCGATTCTGGTTCTCTTCTAAGACCGTTGTCTTTGCAATCTAACTTGGACTTCAAAAATTCTCATCATCTGTCACTTTAGACTATTCTTTGAATCAATGTGTTGTTCGCACATCAATTCAAAGAGGGGCAAATGTAATACCCCAAAATTGGCACCTAATCATTTCAATCAATTTTGGTGCATTTCTTCAATTTTCTATGTCATCAAAGTCCTATCTCACTAGGCAATTTTCTCTCCTACCTGGCTCTACTTAACTTGATGCCAGTTGCAAAAACCCTAATTTTCAATAATCAAACACTAAAATTAATTCCTAAGTCTCTTTGACTTTATTAGCTAAATTATCTCTATGATACATTAATTTAATTGTAAAGTCCTATGTGCTTAAAATTAAATTAAATCAAACCACCCCCTTTGGCTAATACACATAAAAAAGGAATTAATTAATTGCTTGTTATTTGAATGGACACCTTTTCTTGAATTAATAATTTGAGATATTCGAAAGGTCCTCATGTGGCATTTTCCATTCTTTTAATAAAGTAATTCATGCTTATTTGTCCCAAAAGGGATATGAAGGGTCAGGAGTTTCAAATCAAGAAACTCTTCCTCCTCTTGGCTCTTCTATTTATTTGGGCTCTTTTTCTTCATTAGAGAGAGCAATTTTTGAGAGCATCTACACTATAGGAATTTTTTAGTCTCATTTGATTCATTGTTTTCAAAGCTCTTTTATTGCATTATTTAGATTAATATCTCCTTTTTTTAGTATAATTGCATTTCATACTAGATTAATTTGCTTAAATGTTCTTAGTATTAATCTCATCTTTATTTTCAAGCTCTTAGATAAATTGCACTTCATCTTAGCTTAATTGCATTCTTGCTCATTTTTATTGCTTCTTGGAAATCCTCCATTGTTGAATTGGTCTCTCGGCTATTGGCTCTCATTTTGAGAGTATTCAAACACCCCATTCACATAGGAGACAACAGGTTGCCTCACCATGGAATTTGGATTTTGTTCTTCATACTCTCTCCCGAATTCTATCAAGTGAATAATGACCATGTTGTGTTGTGCCTGATTTAGAGGTCACATTCAGTCACATATAGAAAATAGATGGCCGAAACATTACAATATTATTAAGTCATTCCTAGCATCGACCACAAGGGGTGCTGCCCCTTGACCCCATTAGGGGCTCTGCCCCTTGACCCCACTTGGGGCGCTACCCCAAGACCTCATGGATAAGTCTGATTAGGCTCCACATACATAAAAATCTCCCACTTGGAGACTGATCAGACTCCACAACAATATCCTCCCACTTGGAGACTGATTGACTAGAACCTGTAGTTCCCACTGGAATAATGAAACCACCCTGGACTCTGCTATTCTTTTATTTTGTTCAGTCTAGAAGACCAACTGAAGTTGAACAAGAATTCAGCTTCTCCCTTGTCACTGCCTTTGTAAACATATCTGATGGATTATCATCTGTATGTATCTTCTCCAACCTTAACTGTCCATCATCCAATACTGACCGAATGAAATGATATCACAACTGTATGTGCTTTGTTTTTGAGTGCAAAGCATAATTCTTTGTAAGATGAATGGCACTCTAACTATCTGAATACAAATAATTATCTACTTGTGGATGTCCCAATTCTTCCATGAAGAATTGAAGCCATATCATCTCCTTGGCTACCTCTGTAGCATCAACATACTCTACCTCTGTAGTAGATAAAGCATTCACCTTTTGTAATCGAGAAATCCAACTCACTGCTGTCCCACCAATAGTAAATACATAACCTGTAGTACTCCATCTGGTATCAATATTGCCTACTAAATCTGAGTCAACATAGCCATGAATAGTAGTAGAAGAGCCCCTGAAGTGTAAACACTTATTGGATATACCTCTCAAATATCTAAGAATCCATTTGACTGCATTCCAATGCTCAATCCCTGGGTGACTCATATACTGGCTAATGACTCCCACCACATGGGCAATATCTGACCTAGTACATACCATAGCATACATTAAGCTCCCTACAGCTAAAGCATAAGGTATCTTGGACATTCTTTCCTCTTCTTCTGGTGTCTTTGGACACATTTCTTTAGTCAATTTCAAATGACCAGGCAAAGGTGTAGTGACAACTTTGGCATCCTTCATGTAGAATCTCTGCAACACCTTCTCAACATAATCAGCTTGAGATAGAGTTAATTTTTTGTTCTTCCTATCTCTACAAATTTTCATGCCAAGGATTTGTTTTGCTACCCCCAAATCCTTCATAGCAAAAGATTTTGCTAACTATTGTTTCAACCCCTTAATATGATCCATGTTAGAACTAGCTACAAGCATATCATCAACATATAAACATAGAATAATGTAGCTATCATTATTTAACCTCTTGAAATAAACACAATGGTCAGAATTTCATTGAGTGTATCCATTCTCATGTATAAAAGTATCAAATTTAATATACCATATCTGAGGTGCTTGCTTCAAGCCATATAAACTTTTCTGCAATTTTCACACTAAACTCTCCTTACCCTTAACCTCATATCCCTGTGGCTATACCATATAAATTTCTTCATTCAAATCACCATGAAGAAAGGTTGTTTTAACATCAAGCTACTCTAAATGCAAATCTTCAGTAGCCACAATACTTAAAATAGTATGAATAGAAGTCATTTTAACAACTGGAGAAAAAATCTCATCAAAATCAATACCATGTTTCTGTGCAAATCCTTTTACGACTAATCTGGCTTTAAATATTTTCTTACCTCCATCTTCTTCTTTCAACCTATGAACCCATTTATTCTGCAAAGCCCGTTTTCCTATAGGTAATTGACATAAATCCCATGTTTGATTTTTCAGCAAAGAGTCCATTTCATCTGTCATTGCAGACTCCCACTGAAGTTTTGTATACACCTGCATAGCTTCATTATAACATTCAGGTTCACCAACATCAGTTAATAAGATAGAATACAAAGAAGGTGAAAATCTATCTTGAGGTCTACTTAGCCTTATTGACCATCTAAAATTCACTGGGGTGTGTGGTATTTTTTGTTGCTGTTGTTGCGGAGCATAAGGAACTACCAGAACATTATCATTTGGAATATCATCCAGCACTACGTAATCATTTTCTTTCTTCTCATGCTGCTACAATAGATCTTTGTACAATACTTTCTCATTGAATATGACATACCTACTTCTTACAATTTTATGATTTTCAAAATCCCAAAGCCTATAACCAAATTCATCAATGCCATATCCAAAAAATACACATTTCTTTGACTTAGCTTCTAGCTTGGTTCTATTTTCAGAATCTATAAGTGCAAAAGCTTCACCTCCAAAGGTTTTGAGAAAAGAATAACTCACCTTCTTACCACTCCATGCTTCCTCTGGA
The DNA here is from genome assembly GCA_027943335.1 of Chamaecyparis obtusa. Taxonomy (NCBI): domain Eukaryota; kingdom Viridiplantae; phylum Streptophyta; class Pinopsida; order Cupressales; family Cupressaceae; genus Chamaecyparis; species Chamaecyparis obtusa. Next base: position 295,893 of record BSBK01005444.1, read on the forward strand.
ATACCAAGTCCAAAGGAGTGGAGGGGCCTCTATTGATTAATAAACAACAGTGTTCATAGCCTCTACCCACATATTTTTGGGTAGCCTAGCATGCAACCTCATACTCCTTGCACACTCCATTATTGTCCTGTTCATGCGTTCAGCCACTCCATTTTCTTGTGGAGTCCTTGGTATAGTTTTATGTCTATAAATACCAGTAGAGGCACAATATTCTTCAAAATCTTTGTTGCAATACTCACCACCATTATCAGATCTGAGATATTTTAATCTTTTTCCAGTCTCATTTTCAACCAAGCTTTTCCATTTCTTAAAAGTTTCAAATACATTAGATTTCTGTCTAATGAAATATATCCATACTTTCCTAGTTGCATCATAAATGAATGTAACATAATACTAAGAGCCACCAAGGGAAGATATCTGAGCTGGACCCCATACATCTATATGCACAAGCTCTAATTTTTCATCTTTCTTTTCCTTCCCACTCTTTACAAAATTGGCTCTCTTTTGCTTTCCATACACACAACTTTCACAGAAATCCATATTAACACATTTCAAAACTAGTAGAGATTTCTTTCAATGAATTAATTTCATACCTTTCTCACTCATGTGCCTGAGTCTATTGTGCCACAACACTGTTTCATAATCTCCAGCTACTGTCTCTTGTTCTACCTGCTCAATTGCAGCAACTGTTCTTGAACATTCATTTTTCTCTGAAACAATTAAAGTAGAGGGAATAGTATGACCTATACAAAGATATAAGGTGCCTACTTTCACACCTTTTGCTACTACTAAGGAACCTTTTGAAACCTTCCAATTTTTATCATTAAAAGTAACTGTGCAACCCTCATCAGCGAGTTGCCCTGCTGAAATTAAATTTCTACTCAGCCTTGGAACATGTCTTACCTCTTGTAGTAGCCAATGATTCCCATTATGCAACTTAATCTTGATTTTGCCTTTTCCAACAATTTGACAGGGTTCATTATCTCCCAAATAAACTAGCCCAAAATCCCCTTGGACATAATCAAAAAAATAACTTCTATGGGGTGTAGCATGAAATGAAGCCCCCGAATCTAACACCCATGAATCATCAACATTTTCTAAAGACAAAAGAAAAGCATCCTCTTCGGATTTGTTACTTACCACATTTGCCTCCTTGTTTCCATCTTTTTTGTCTGCTTGATCTTTCTTCCAAGACCAACAATCTTTCTTCTTATGACCTAGTTTTCCACAGTACCAACAATCATTTGGCCCTTTGGATTCAGACCTCTTTCCCTTTGATTTTCCTCTTGATTTCCCATGATTTCTAGAGTTGTTTCCTCTATCTCTTGTTTCGCCTCTGCTTTCTGTGTTTAATACACTACCTGATGTGGATGCCGTTGAGCTTTTCCTACAAATTTCCTCACTCAATATAACACCAACAACATCATCAAAATTTAGGGTATTTGAACTAGAAATAGAATTACTAATAGCCATTAACAAGCCATTCCAGCTTTCTGGCAAAGAACACAAAATCAAGAGAGCCCTAACCTCATCATCGAAAGTAATTTTAACTGAGGTTAACTAACTTGTAACTATATTAAACTCATTCAAATGATCAGCGACTGATCCACCTTCTATCATTTTCATATTAAATAAATGCTTCATAAGAAATACCTTATTTGAAGCTGAAGGCTTTTCATACAACTTTGCTAGGGTGTCCATCAGATCTTTAGCTTTCATTGCTCCAGTAATATTGAATGCCACCAATTGTTCCAGGCATAGATGAATACTCCCCAGTGCCTTCCTATCCAAAATATCCCAATCTTATTGAGACATTGCTGCCTCTTTCTTGGCTATTCCCTCTAATGACTGCCATAGATCCTTCTGATAGAGATAGTCCTCCATTTGCATCTTCCATAACTGGAAATTCTACCCATTAAACTTATCAACCTTCAGCCTACCATCATCTACCATTTCTCCCACTTAACCGAGAGACTCTCCCACTTACTTGTGAGACCTGCTTTAGAGAATAGATGAAAGAATGAATGAAATAACCTTGCTCTGATACCACTTGTTAGGATAATAAGCAGAAAATGCAAATATTAAGAAATAAGAGAGAACACAATAACATAGAATTTAATGTGGTTCACCCAATCCCTAGGCTATGTCCACCAACAATGAGTCCAATATCTTTATTATTATCCAATGATTACAATCTGAAACCTGCAACTCAATACCACCGCAGGAAGCTACAATAATCTTTCATACAATGATCTCAAACCCTAAGCCCTTTTACAAGTATTTTTGACATAACAAAATTAGGGCAAAAATACTCTGACTAATAGAAAATAGATGGCCGACACATTAAAATATTATTAAGTCATTCCTAGTGTCGACCGCAAGGGGCGCTACCCCTTGACCTCGCTTGGGGCGCTACCCTAGGACCCCGCAAGGGGCTCTGCCCTTTGACCCTGTGGATAAGTCTGATTAGGCTCCACATACAAAATAATTTCATTAGGGCCAAGACTCACTTTAATATGTAAAACCTTCAATAATTCATGAAACCCAATCACAAAAAATTATACAGTATGAAAGTCAGACAATTTTAGGTAAAAATCAGGGTTTCTTTGTTCAAAATCCACCAAGTTTCGTGCATACATCATACAACCATTCATGGATGGTATAAAGGGACTCAAATAGACCCATAACAATGACTACAACTATTTTTCAAATGGTTGTGGCCATTGGTTACCAATTTTCAACTATTACCAATTTAGTTTTCATATTAACTTACTAAGTGTGAACCTGCTTATACATTGAGTTATGTGTTTTAAGTTGCTTCCCATGAATATTATAGAATTATTTGAGTGTAGGAAGTAAATTAAAAATTATGGAAAAGAAAGTAAAAATAAAGGAAACATTGAATTTTTTATCATTATTATTCAAAAATGATATACAAGTACAAAAACAATGCACTTTATTGCCATATTATTCAAAACTATTTTACAAAGGTACAATGATGTTCAAATTTCAATGACACAATTTTTATACAATGCATTCAAATCCAATCAAGGCGTGGAATCTTCTAAAGCACTATATGAATAAACACATTGCAAGAAAAAAAATATTTAAGAGAGAGAGATAAAGCCTCCATTTCATGAATGGGAGGCTGTTACTTGAATTATGATGAAGATCTAGGTCGCATCTCCAACTTTGATTAGACCTGCAAAAGATGAAATGAGGAGGATAGGTTCAAGAAAACTAAGCAATGGAACTTTTCCTAAATATCTCTACAGTACTCTATGTACTACAATATGTTATGTAGATAAGGCATTTAAAAGCTGCAAGGCATGAAATAAGAAGAAAGAGAAAAGAAACACATATTTTTGCTAATATTATTTGCTTCATGTGTGGATACAATTATGAAGACCAAGTAGGTTGTAAAAAGGACACAGATACCCTACAAGTGTGAAACTTTCCAACCAAAGTTATGTAGAGGCGAATATTGATTGAGGAGGTTGTAGAGGGGGCATACATGATAGGTATGGGACCTTCCAGCTAAATTAATGGAGCTCGTAAAGACTGGATGTTGAAGGGACATGACCTTTTTTCATGAAACCTTTCAGCCTATTTCATTTTTGCATAGTTTGAATTTTCTACTAGAGGAATCATGATTGCTATGGGAGGTAGCTACATTTCAATACAATATTAGTTTTCTATAGGAACCAATAACATTTCTACATAAATCTAGTCATTTTTCTACAAGAAGTTTTGATGCTACATGAGGTTATAAGAAAGTGACTTCATGGACCAATTTTTCTATAGGAAGTTATGTTGCTACATGATAGAAAGGGGTTCTAATGTTTCATGTTTTGTTAAACTTGCAAAGGGATATATATAATAGAGAGAAATATGCATAACATGGATATATGAAATCAAATGAACATGACATGAGCATCAATGCAATAAATCAAAATGAATTCAAATATATATGAAATGGATATCAATATTATCTGCTAACAGTATTGAAAAAATGACACTAAGTGTTCTGCTACAAGAGATCAGATTCTGATATTTATTTAACTAATTTCCATAAGAGACTGAATGTGTAGGAATTATATAATTGTAGAAAATAGTTTATGAAGGTATGCATTTGAATGGAAAATAACTGGAGAATCATGCTATTATCAGAATTAATCATGAGGTTCTCATATGCATCTACCATAATAAACAATAGAAATATTGTGGAAATTAGTCAAGAAAGTAATCAAATTAGAATGTCAAAAAGTGAATAAGAAATGCAACGAATTCTTTGAAGACAATCTTATAAGTGAAAATCATGAATTCTATTTGCATAAGTACTGAGTACCTAGATGAAAATTATGTTGATCTATAAGAGATAATAAAGGATTTATTATCCATTATTTTTGCAAAGAAAAGTAATCAATAAGCATACAGAGAAATAATCAAAGCAAAAATCTTCAGTCACAGAAGTACATAATATCCATATCGACTAAAAGTCTCAAATTAAAAGTAGCGTCATTTAGAATGATGATTAAAATCCTTCACTTCTAGAGATATAATGGTTTTAGAGAAAATGCTCAATTTTACAAAGCTTACATAAAACTCTCATTTGCATATATGAAGTTATAAGTTGATGAATCATGCAGATCCCAAATCTAGAAATATGGTTATTTTCTAGGTAACGAAGAGCTTCAAAGATTCATGCATTTTATAAAATCTAAGAAGATATTATTGTAGCATGGAACCCTTGTTTAAGAAAAGGGAATAATTATTTTCATATGGAGTTTACTACTTCATACTGTAGCACTAGGGATTTATTTTTTATCAGTAGAATAAGAATGCAGGCCATCAAACCATGTACTATAGTATGAAATGTGATAAAAAATACAATCATAGAGTATCCTATAACAAAGTGTGTGCTAGAATGAATATAACAGAGAGCTTGCAGAAAGGAGGTGTTGGAGATTTGCCAGCAAGCGAGTGCAGACTGTATGTTTGTCATTGATGACAATATATGGTAAGAAACATGCATTGTAGTTCTATGCAGAGAGCCTTGAGCATATGTTGTATGGATATGTTATCAGCATGATATCATAGATGCAAAGGTTGATTATGAGTATAGACAGTTGTGTAATTTTGTATAACACTAGTGTTCCTGATAGTGTTTCAAGAAGAGTTTTTTATGTGATTCTTAGTATGGTTATGTTGGAGCCTTGCACGTTTATAGTTGTGTTGTAGACATGTTTGTGAAGCTATGTCCATGGATGAAAAGTTATTTGTGTAGTACAAGTTGAGTTATGATGTTTCTATTCACCAATTACAGTTTCTGGAGTTTATCTAATGGAGCTGACATTGTTTATATTGTTTCAACAATTTCACCTATCATTTTGATAAGCATGTTTGGTGATGAGTTAAGAATGTTTGGTTAAGAGCACATAACTATCAAAAAGTTCTCTATACTGAAGTATATGACTAGATATAGTGTTTTCATTATGGCAACAAAGTCATATAATAGTTTGGAGTCAACGCACTCAGTGTATAGATTAGAATTCAGTTAAGTGTTGAAGACTGGACAATGTACAGAGTTCCTGCAGCTCAGAGCATCAGCGCATGTGTGTATGGATGAATTATTGTATGCACCCTGGAAGTTAAGGTTGTTAGACTATACTTATGCTTAGTCTAAGAGTGCATAAGTAGATATGCAAAGATGTGAAAGTTATAGTCAGATGAAGTTGCACAACCAGTGTGTGCCAGTAGTGAACAGAGCATGGAGCCAAAAGTTAGCTTTTTGGTTTGTGATTATAATTTAATGTTGTAAAGGCCATGTACCCATTGTATTTAGGTTTTTGACATGTTTATATGTATAATTGTAAGCACGCTTAAGTCAATTCAGTTGGAAGCATTGTTTGTAATTAGTTATAGGGCCGACCTAATTGTATAATTTGTATGAGCACGTAAATATAAGGTGCGCCCATTATATTCGGTATGGAAGTTGTAATAGAGTTGTGATAAGAAGAGAAGAGGTATGTGAAGTTAGCATAAGATGTATTAGAGCTTTTCTATAGGTCAAAGCATCAGCACACCAAAGGAACTGATCTAACAAGCAGTGTCACAGTGAACATTTCACCTGTAGATATAGTGTGTATCTGAATCAGAAGGTTGTAGCCTTCACCATTTGAGCAGTGAGCTCTAGGATAGTGAGTCCACTCCCCTAACAGGGATTATTGTAAAAGACTCCTAAAAGGGTTCAACCCTTAACAAGGTCTACTATACTTAAAGCATTGTAAAGCTACTCCTAACAGGGTAAAAGATCTTCTAACAAGGATCATAAAACACTAGTGCAGATTATTAGTGGGTATCAAGTCCCACCGAGGTTTTTACCTATTTGGGTTTCCCCATAACCATATTGGTGTCATGTGTTGATTTCATGTTTCATGTTTATGTGAATGTTTAATTCATTTCTTAAGCATTTATGTTCTGCATAAAGATTAAAGTAAAAAGTTAATTTACAGTGAACACTAATTCACCTCCCCTCTCAGTGTTCCCATTCCTAACAATTGGTATTAGAGATCTGGTCCTCAGCAAAGAAGTTTAACCACTTGAGGAGATCATGGACAAAGAAGATATGAAACATCTGAAGAAAAATCTTGAAGCCGCTCTTGAAGACCTGGACAATTTAGAAAGAGAAATTGAAGAACTAAAAGAAAAAGTCAGTGATGCTCAATTAGTTATCAAAAGACTAAGAAAGGATTTGAAAGGATGCTCTAATAGTGAACTTGAAGAAAAAGTCAAGAATTTGAGTGAAGAAAATGCATCCTTATTAAGTCAGCTTGAAGAATTTGATGACAAAATGATGAACAATCAAGATGTCTACAATGAACAAGTCAAGGAGAACCTTCAACTCAATGAAGAACTAAGGGAAGCTAATTTGGAAATCTTGGAGCTAAAGAATATCAAAGAGAGCTTGGAATCTGAATTGAAAAAGACAAAGGATCATATTGATAAATTACACACCAGTGCTGATTTGGTAGAATCTCAGTTGCATGCAAGAAGAATCAAAGGAGACACTAGCTGCATTGGATATAATGAAGCACAAAATCAGATTGACAATATGCGAGCAAGAAAGTATTCACAAAAGAACTCTATTGATGATGAGAAGACTGAAGATCAAACCAAAGACAATGGTGGTCCTCCTAAGAATGAGTGCAAGCAAGTAGAACACACTTTTTTTGCTTGTAACAAGCATGGACACATTGCAAGGAACTGTACAGAGGTAAAACCTTTTAATGGCTACTGTTATTCATGCAATAGATTTGGTCATAGAGCTATGAATTGCAAGACTAGTAAGAAGAAAAGGACTCAGCAAGATGAAAGAAATCAAAATCAGACAAATATTAGAAGTTCTCAGAATGTTACATGTCAGATATGTAACTATAATGGTCACTCAGCTAGAACATGCATAATGGTGACTCACGTCAATGTGTTGAGGAATAATAGACCTCCAGTCATTTTTCACTCTTGTAATAAGGTTGGACATATCTCAAGGTTCTGTAGATCAAGGATGCAAGGTCAGGAAAGCCCAAAAAAGATCAAAGAACTAGTTTTGGATCCTAAAGCAGAAGTAAAGTTTGTGAAATCCTCATAGGATGTGAGCTTGATTTGGTCAGAAGGAAAGAAGGACAAAGCTGATGAGAATGTATTGGATGCATCCCCAGTGGACGCACCCTCTACATCTACATAAATGTCTCTCAGGGTCATAGGGGGAGCTAATTTAGCTCTAGACCCCTGCGTGACTGGTATACTCATCCTCAGAGTATGCACCTTTGGACTTAAGCTTTTGGAGTGTATAGGAACCTTTGTGCAAGAGTGTACATGCTGATTGGTAGCGGAGCTCAAGTTTGAAATTTTGAAGTGACAGCCTGGTTTACGCGATGTGCATTAATGGTGGATTTTTCACTTTAAAGTACACATAAGTCATTTGATTGCCCATTGCGTTCATATTTAGAGTGACAAAGAGAAGGAGCCTTGGAAGTTGGTGTGAAGTCTTGGTGATTGATCTATCAGAGATTTGCTATAGTTATCAGTGCATTTGATTGGTTGCAGTAACCCTAGCTTGTTGTGTTGATTCAGAAGCCGTCAGATCATCTCTAAGTTCAATTGGAAAGTGATTAACAAGTAAGTCATGGCCACTCCCATAGTTTTTGATGTTGCTAAAAAGAAGAGATACATTTTCAAGAGGCACCCATTTAAATCAACCCTAGATGATTTAGAGGGAGCATTCTCCTGCACGCTGATGGGTGTTATGCATGTAGAAGACATAAGGGCTTACATCTATTGTAAGAAGGAACCACATAGACACAATATGCTTTATGGAAGAGATAGACACTACATGTATGGAAGTCATTGAGCCTAGAACTAAGTGGATTCATCCACTTGGATATGAGGTAGAGGAACAAGTTCTATGAATCTTACAGTGAGATTGACAAATCATAAATACATAGTATGATTTTCAAACACATGATCAAGTTCAAGAAGACAGTCCTTGAGTTGAAAACAAAAATTTTAGATAAAGTATGAGATATTTTAGAAAATCTAAAAAGACAAGCAAATGAAGAAGATCTAAGGATCAGAGAAAAAGTATTAGAAGATACTTTTCCTATATGTTCTAAAGAAGAAGTAGCACTGATATTGAATTTGGTGAAGCCGCACCTAAGGACTAAGATGAGAACTCTTCACATCATGAACAAAGACTATGGGCTAATTACGAAGGAAATAGAAAAGGCTTTTGAGAAGGTGTTATTAGAACAACAGATAAAACCACCTACTGCGCCCATCTCTCATACACCCAATAAGGAAGATAAAGTGGTAGAGCCCACCAATGTACCAATGATTGGTCCTCAAGACTTAGCACTCATAGTAAAAACTCAAACAAAGGTAGACAAGTCTGCGCCCATCTCAGAATCTCACAAAGGCTGCACCATCATCATAGATAATGTGGAGATAGCCATGGCGGCTACTGATAAGGATTTGGACAAGTTTGAGGAAGCATTTGTTAGTATTGAAGAAGTTGAAATCTTATGCAGCAATACACCTCCCACTTAGCAAGAAGAAGTACTCATAGAAGATGTATCTGATAAGAGAGAAGAAGAAGAAGTAGAAAAGAAAGAAGAAAATACTTCTGTTGATAGTACAAAAGTAAAACAAGAGGTGATGGACAACACTCCCATCACTCCCTCCTTAGCATTTTTGTCAAGTTTGACTCCTGACACAAGTAGTTTGGACTCCTGGAAAGAAGAAGACCTGATTAAATTTAGTGTCCAGGCTATGGAGAAGGCAAAGGAGAAGCAAGTCATGAGAAATCCTCTCCTTGCAGAATCAGTGAATATTTTGAAAAGTTTGTTGCCTAAAGATAAGAAAGTGCAAAATGTACATTCGGTTGATGATGTGAGTACAGTTCTCTCATAGTTCAAAAGCAATTTTTCTAGCCTAGAAGAACCCGCGTCCATGGTAGTAGAAGAGAAGTTCTTAAAGAAGAGACTCAATGAACTAATGAGAAAATTTGCACTAGACTTGAATTCTCTTAAGTCTAGTTAGGCATCATTGAAAGAGTTTTCTAATGAAGGAAGAAGGATCATTGCAGCATGCATGGATCAAGACAAGCACACCAATGCTCACTTCAAGAAGATAAAAGAGGCAGAGGCATTGATTGAGTAGGTAAAGAATTTAGTGTCAGACACATCCTTTGATGTGAACATGCAAGAATGTCTACCAAGGACAGATAGACAAGATTGAGAAGGAAGAAAAAGAGATAACAAGGATAAGGTCCAAAAAGACTCAATTGAGGAATGGTCTTGCACCCTCTTTAGACATCCTCAATCAGAATTTAAAGGAGATTGATGCCACCATGGTAACTTATGATCATGGTCCCATCAATGACTTGGAGAAGATGGAGAAGCTTCAATATGCATTATGCACCCATCTCTAGATAGTTAACTCTTTGATAACCTTTTGGAAGAAGGAGATCCAGAACCTCAAGATTGCATATCCAGATGTTTTCCCTCAGTGAGTAAGTGTACATATAGTTTTTTGATGCACCTTTGTCATTAATGTCAAAGGGGGAGTTGTGTATAGAATATGAAGTATATATATGTATAGGAGATATAAGGTTATGTATAGAAGATGTATAGAAGACAAAAGTTTTTGTGTAAAGGTACAGTTAGCAGCTTGGCCATATTCCTTTGTTGCCATCAATGAAAAAGGGGGAGATTGTTGGCAAGTTGTCTATACTAAAGTATATGACTAGATATAGTGTTGTCATTATGGAAACAAAGTCATATAGCAGTTTGGAGTCAGCACACTTAGTGTATAGATCAGAATTTAGTTAAGTGTTGAAGACTGAACAACGTATAGAGTTCCTACAGCTCAGAGCATCAATGCACATGTGTACAGATGAATTATTGTATGCACCCTAGAAGTTAAGGTTGTTAGACTATACTTATGCTTAGTCTAAGAGCGCATAAGTAGCTATGCAAAGATGTGAAAGTTATAGTCAGATGAAGTTGCACAGCCAGTGTGTGCCAACAACGAACAGAGCATGGAGTTGACAGTTAGCTTTTTGGTTTGTGATTATAATTTAATGTTGTAAAGGCCATGCGCCCATTGTATTTAGGTTTCTGACATGTTTATATGTATAATTGTAAGCATGCTTAAGCCAATTTAGTTGGAAGCATTGTTTGTAATTAGTTATAGGGCCGACCTAATTGTATAATTTGTATGAGTGCATAAATATAAGGTGTGTGCATTATATTTAGTATGGAAGTTGCAATAGAGTTGTGATAAGTAGAGCAGAGGTATGCGAAGTCAGCATAAGATGTATTAAGCTTTGCTAGAGGTCAAAGCATCAATGCACCAAAGGAACTGATCTGACAAGCAGTGTCACAATGAATAGTTCACCTAAAGATATAGTGTGTATCTGAATCAGAAGGTTGTAGCCTTCACCATTTGAGCAGTGAGCTCTAGGAAAGTGAGTCCACTCCCCTAACAGGGATCATTGTAAAAGACTTCTAACAAGGTCTAACCTTTAACAAGGTCTACTATACTTAAAGCATTGTAAAGATACTCCTAACAAGGTAAAGGATCTTCTAACAAGGATCACAAAAAACTAGTGTAGATTATTAGTGGGTATCAAGTCCCACCGGGGTTTTTACCTATTTGGGTTTCCCCATAACCATATTGGTGTCATGTGTTGATTTCATGTTTCATGTTTATGTGAATTTTTAATTTAGTTCTTAAGCATTTATGTTCTGCATAAAGATTAAAGTAAAAAGTTAATTTACAGTGAACACTGATTCACCCCCCCCTCTTAGTGTTCCCATTCATAAAAATAACATATTTCAGTTTGTAAGTAAAGTTTTAGTTAATTTGGTGGAGCCGACAGTGTGAAGCGACGCGTCTACTCATATTGAGTTGCATGGTCCTTTTTGTGTTGTGTGCTTAGTTTAGTCATTGGAGATGTTGTTGAAGAGTTATATTGTTTCTCTACTATAATTTCAAGAAGGTTCTAATAGGATGACTTGATTATATCATTTGGAGAAGGATACTTATAGCTGGTCAATTGTGATTGCTAAGTGTGATTGAGAGAGAAGAGCAGAAGATGTGAATGTATTGAGACATTCAATCATCAATTGAAGATCTATGTGAAGAAGTAAAGAGTATATTCTATTCATTGGAACTGATCAAGATAGTAGGTCTAGTTCCCTGTTCACCAAGATCTAGATATAGTGTTTATATGTTATGTAGAAGGTTGTAGCCTTCACCATTTGAGCAGTGTGCTCCCAGACAGTGTGTCCTCACCTTTAACAAGGTTATTTGTAAAAGACCCCTAACAGGGTACAACCCTTGACTAGGTCATTGTACTTCATGCATTGTAAAGATCAACTCCTAACAGTGTTGAAAGATCTTCTAACAAGGATGATTATACTCTAGTGTAGTTTATAGTGGGTGCTAATTCCCATAGGGGGTTTTACCTATTTGGGTTTCCCCGTAACCAAAATTGTGGTGTTGTGTTAAGTGTTATCTTATTGTGTATGTGCTTAATGTTATTCTGTACTTAATTGGAAAAAGAATTGAATCTTGTAGATAACTAATTCACCCCCCCCTCTTAGTTATCTCTTGGGACTATTCCTAACAATTGGTATCAAAGCCAAGTGCCTCAGAGATAAATTTTAATAGCTTGAGGTTGATCAAATGGAGTTCTTTAGAAAAGAAAGCCCTAAGTTTGATGGAGAGAATTATCTAGACTGGAAGAGCAAAATGACAACACATTTGCAGTGCATTGGTTTTGATATTTTTGAAGTAGCTACTCAAGAGGTTCATATTACCTCTCTAAAAGATCTTGCAAAAGAAGATGCAACTATTAAACAAAAAGAAATGTTCACTTAAAATGCAATTGCCAAAGAAGCCCTTATCAGTGCCTTATTTGACAGTGAGTTTTCAGAGATGAAGAAAGTAGATAAAGCCTACAAAATATGGAAGTATCTAGAAGACATGTTTGAAGGAGATATCCAAGCCAAGAATGCACACAAAAAGACATGGAAGAAAAGATATAATAATTTGGAGATGCTACCTAAAGAGAACATCAGATCTCACAATCAAAGAATTAATGAAGCAGTTGCAGGAATCAGGAACAATGGTGGAGAAATTTCAAAAGAAGACATAATGGATAATTTGATGACTACTATGACTGTAGAATATGAGAACAAGATAAACATCCTAGATGGGACTATGCAGTTTTCAAAAGACTTCAGAAGAGAGACCTTAATCTGCAAGATTTCAGCATTCGAGATATCAAGTTTGAAGATAGAGCCTAAAAGTGAAACAACTTTGAAAGCCTTAGTCCATGGTAAGAAATCCTTGAACACTTCTAGTAACTTTGATAATGAAGATGAGGATAAAGAACTAGATAAATTCATTTCTATGATTGCTAAGAAAGAAAGAAAAGGAAAAGGAAAATATGAAGGGCAGTTACCATTTAAATATTTTGCATGTAACAAGATTGGTCATTTTGCATCTAAGTGTCCTACAAGAGTCAAGAAGTTCAAAACTAATTTCAAGCCTAAGTATACAAAAGAATGTTACTATGGTGAAGATGGAGTATCAGATGAAGATTCAGTAGAAGATGCAATTGGATTCATTGCTATTGAAGATATGGAGAAAATGTTTGATGAGATGGATATTGAAGATGAAAAGAAAGCACAAGAGCTAGCATTAATTTCACAAGCTGACATCAGAATAGACTGGATCATTGACAAGGGATATTCACATCACATGATAGGAGATAAAGATAGATTTGTACATCTGGATAAGTACAAAGGTGCCATGGTTATATTTGGAGACAACACTCCTAAACCTATCATAGGTAGATGAGCCATCACCTTGGATGGAAAGAATAACACTGATGGCATTCTATATGTTGAGGGTTTGTAACATAACTTACTAAGTGTTGGACAGTTGCTTGACAAAGGATATCAGTTGGAATTCAAAGACAATAAGTGCATCATTAATAACTGAATAGTGGTAAAATGGAATCACCTCTATTCAATGTAATGTATGGGGGAAATATGAGATCCACTCCTAAATCCAAATTCCCAAAGGAGAGATCCAATTTGATCAACCAAAAGGTTAATGCACAATTGAATCAATCTATGGAGAATATGAAAGAGAGAGAAAAATCTTATATTTCCCTATGGATAATTATGCTTGAAATTTGAAATAATTGAAATACAAGTACTAACCTAAAATTAGGGCAGATTTGGAAAGTGCCAATTTTTGATGTCTATGTGTACTTTCGAGCAATCTGCAATCTGTTTCAGACTAGAAATGTCGAGACGAAGAAAACCTAGAAATATTTTATCTTTATGACAGTAGGTACTCTTTGACCCTCATAAAAGGTTGAAGGCTAGATTCTTTATTTTAAGGTTAATTTTGACTTTGTTCACAGATCTCGAAAGTTCACCAAAAAGGGTATCCAAATCTTCTCTCAGATCCAAAATTCTACACATGTACCTGCAAGAAAAAGGTGGTTTTGTTTGTATGGGGGGGTTTGCCTTGGTCAAACCCTAATTTGGGAATTAACCTTGAAATTGAATTGAAATGTAGTATGCATAAACAAAGCAAATGAAACAATTCACCTCGCTTATGTTGAAGTCCTTGTAGAGGATTTGAATTCTCAAATCCACAAGTAGGAATGCTTCAATGGATGTAGAATGAATGTAGGATGTCTCAAATCAATGGAATTTGATCTTCAACACTAATCTTGAATTGATCTTTGCATATGAGAAGACTTGGATGAATGTAGAAGGATGGATCTTCAAGGGGGCTCCAAAGAGATTGAATCCTTCAATGGCTAACAATGGATCTCCTTGATGGATGAATGCTTGAACACTTGAATGCTTGAAGGCTTGCTTGAATGCTTGAATTCACTTTCTTACACTTGAGAGCTTGCTCATAAAATTTCTTGAGAGATGTGGATGTGGATCTGTGTGATGTTGATAATCACCTTCATGAAATTAAGATCAAATTAGTAACAACTCAAAGTAAATATAATGCAAATCTAATTAAAATTGAAACTAAGATCTATAGCATCTCATGGTTCTCTAGAAAGATGTGGTAAGTGAAGCTCTTAGCTCAATCTCCACTAGTGACACTTCTAAAATGAGAATGTATGCTGCTACAATGCTTCTACAATTATTCTAGCTCAAATTGATACAAAGATATGCAAATTACTCTAAATGCTCTTAGAATGCTCTTCAATTGCCTATAATAACAATGCTTTGCAAATGAATTTCTAAGATGGGAATTGCTCTCAAAATGCTTCATACTTATAGTAAATTCCCAAGGGTAGGGGGTGGAGTGAAGTAATCATGATTAACCCTTGGTTGAGTCAAATACGTTGCTTTGTTCATAAATGGGGGGACAATTTAAAGGTTTGTCTCAAAGCTTTGGACAAAAGGACAAGATTGAGTGGATGAGATTGAAACTTTAGAATGAGTGATTGAGATTCATCCTTTTTGAGTGATTTATGTCTTTTTGTCCTCAATTCTCATTGGTTGCTCAAATTTGTTGAAAGATATTAGGAATTATTAAATTCAATTAATTAATTAAATTTAGCCATGTAAGGGTAATAGGTTCATTTTGATTTTTGATTTTTGAACTATACAATTAATTGATTAAAATCAATTATGTAGTGTTTTTCACCCCTTTAAGCTTTGATTTAATTATTTAACATCATTATTTGATTTTTCCTTTGCTTTAATTGTTTTTGTCCAATTTGATTTAATAAATGTCCATTTTTAATGATTTGATCCCTTTTTTGATTGAATTAGTGCATTTTGATGATTTTTGCAATTTAAAAGCACTTGCCCATTTTTGAATGTCTACAAATGCCCCTCTTTGAATTGATGTGCGAAGAACATTGATTCAAAGATTCTTTTGATTCTGATCACTTTTTAGGTCCTGATTTACTGATTCATTGATATGCCTCTGATATATAATTTTTTGATATGCTGCCTGATATGATATACTTCTAATATGATACTGATAAAATGATATGCCTCTGATAATGATTCAAAATTTTTGATGCCCCACTAATTCCAATGATGTTTGATTTGATACTCTGATGCCCCCTCAGAAATAAAACATATTGATTTCTTGATTTGTAAAATTTGATGATGTTTGATTTATTGAATATGTTTTCATTTCTGAAAATCTTGATAATATGCCATGATTCAAGAATAACCTATAGGTCTAAACCAAATTTCACCTTTAAAATTAGGTCAAAATAGCTTAAATAGGTTGAAAAACCTTGATTTACTATTCATTTGCACTTTTGACTTTGGTGTTTTTGCTCTGGTCCTGCGGTGATTTTCGAGATGATTGTCCCTATCAGAGAGCATCGGTTCGAGAGGTGTCAGCGTTATGTGAGACCACCTAAATACGAACCTCCAGTGAGTCATTATGAACTCCCTTTTTTCATTTATTGCAATTTTTCCATTTATTGTTGTTTCTAATTTGCAAAGTCATGCGTAGGATAAATTTGATGTCACGTAAGCCTGTTTAATGTCGTATTTGTGCTTTTTACTCACACCTCCGCGTAGTAAAATATCACTTTAAAAAATTTTAGTCTCACCTGAGAAAACTTCAATGTCGTGTAAAGTTAGGGTTTTAAGTCCTTTTTGCATATGTTTTTACACTTGTGAAACCCTAGATTTTCATTATCGCCTAGGCTCAATTCAATATCGCCTGGCAGGTTTTAATGTCGCCTGATAGCTGAATTACCGCGTAACACCAACAAAGTGTGCGTAACATCTTTTCTGTACCACTTAAGGTGAAATATCGCATGGTATGATTAAAATCACGCCTAAGGGATTTTGAAAATTTTTGCACTTGTACTTGATGTTTTCTGATGAAAAATTTGATAACTTCAGATGATCAATTCCAATGATAAGATTAGGTTTGTTGTGTTTAAACAAAACAATTGATTAGGATATCAGGATAGTGGTACCAATGAATGTGATTTGTCAATCTGATAGGATAGTTGTGGTAGGATAAATCAATCAGTGTGAAAAATGATATGATTGATACTGCTTACTTCATTCTCAGGACACAGAGACATGAATAAATGGTATTGGGTGTGATTACTTGATACTTTTGATATAATTGATTGACTTTAGATAATTCATTGATATGGTATACTAATATGATTCCTTTGTTTTGCCAACAGGCATAATTTCCTATTTTATACATCCGATCGATTGCATCATGGGTCATCAATCTTGGTCAGGCACTTACTGATGCTAAGTATCATGTTATTGAGATATGTGGTCTGAGCTTCCTACTTGACCTTCCATAGTTTTAGCTGAACTGTGGTCTGTTGACTACTGTGGTGGAGCAATGGAACTTCAACCACAATACCTTCCATCTTCCCTTTGGAGAGATGACTATCACGCCTGAGGACGTGTATAGATTGCTACGCATCCCATGTAGAGGAGAGTTAGTTTACTATGATTCCATATATCAATCCACTGTCTGCCGATGAGTATTCAGGAACAATACCATAGATGATGATACCATCACTTGGCCATAGTTTGCTTCATTTCCTACATTGCTAGCGGTACTTGGTGCCCTTATTAGTGGTTTACTTCTTCCCGACCAGTGAGGTCATGGTTTTTCAGTTAGATGGGGTAGGATTCTGGAGGATTTGATTGCTCATCCTTGATGTTTTGATTGGGGCTCATGTGTTCTTGCCTAGCTCTACCATGATTTACATGAGGTATTTTATAGAGAGAGTGCTTCTTTGTCAGCCGAGGCAGTTATTCTACAGTTGTGGGTATGGGAGCACCTTCCCATTACTAGGCCTATTTCTGACATGATTCGACAGTGTGGTTTCCCATATGATTTTCTGTATAGTGGTATGGTTGTTCAGCACCATCTAGGTCATCTTGATTATTGGCGGTGATAGATAGATGATCGTGATCAAGTTCATTGGCGACCATACATTAGTTGTGAGCACTGGAGGGAGGATGATGATGAGCTACCCTATATGTTCACTCCTCATTAGATGATTTGCCAAACTACTACTACTATTGAGTGCTTCTACTTTGATAGAGTTTCTAGGTAGTATGGTAGAGTACATGATATGCCTTAGGGTGCACCATTATATGCTCATGTATAGGTAGAGAGATTGATGTGAGGTCCTATGATTGATTATCAGTTTGCATATGATCAGATTGCTGGTTTGGGATATTGCTGATGGGAGATGCTTCCAGGTGTTGGTGATGTAGGTATGTCCCATGAGTATTGAGACTGGTGGTCTCGTAATAGGTTTCCTCATTTTACTGATCCACTAGAGTGTATCCTTGACTAGGATGAGAGAGATGATCATGGTGGTGGTGGTGGTGGTGGTAGGAGATGACGGGGATGACAAGGACAAAGAGATCCTTAGGTTATTGGTAGAGTAGGAGATGGACCACGGGTGAGAGGTGGGCATATCCAGGATAGAGATAGAGCTAGAGGATAGGATGATGTAGCTAAGGTACATCCTAGAGTGGTAGTGGATAGACAACATAGGGCTCATCGATAGAAGAGACAACAAAGATAGGTACATATAGATGTTGCTTGAAAAATTCCTAGTGGATAGGATCTCTTAGTTCAATTACAGAGGGTTGCTCTAGCACAACAAGATGAGGTTCCAGCATAGTAGGTGCCTCGACAGGATCAACAAGTACCTCCATAGGTGTAGCAGTCATAGGATATGGGACAGAGTTCACAGGTTGCTCCTAGCATTCATAGTCTATCATGAGATATGCAAGCGATGAGGATAGATATATCTACTATTGTGGGTAGACTGGATCGGGTAGCTCTCTTGATGCAGTAGTTCATGACTAATGTGATTCAGAGACCTAGTACAGCTAGCACTTCTTAGGCTCCTCCCTCATAGGATAGATAGGATGATAGAGGTCCAAATGGATCTGGTGCTGGGGATGGATCTTGATCATGGATGATAGATTTGCTCATTATTGATGTCTGTGTATCATGTTTCATGTTGTTTTTATTGATCAAAACTTTTTGATGTATCACTTTGTATGACATTGTATCTTGATATACTGATTTGATGGATCTTTTGATGAGCATTTTTATATGATGATCTATATGATGATATACTTCCTTGGTTCTCTTGATGAGTTGGTTATGAGATTATCTTTTTATGCAGCTACATGATGTTTAATATGCATTTACTTTGATTTATGCTATGGATGCAATGTATCTAATTTTATGATATATATAGATGAATGCATTGATGTATGGATTTATGACATGTTTTCTAGTTTGTCCATGTATGGATGCAAAGTGTTTTATGCAATTGCATATGAATGCCCCTATGTTTTGGAATTTTTAATGTATGTGGTTCTATCCTAACTACATGTATGCAAATGATGTATGAGTAATGCATCTTTTCTTTCTTTTTCTTCTTTTCTCATATATGAATAATAATTAATGATTAATGCTATGCATGAATGCAAAAGATAATTCTCATTTCCTTTGTTTGATTGATATCCAAGAGTAAGACATTTGATTTAACCCATCCTTTTGTAATGTTTCAACTAACCAAGATTATTAATGTACCCCCTTGTCCTTGGAAAATTAACCATAAACAAATGCAATTAATCTAACATGATAATGCAATTAATCTAATGTGATAATGCAATGCAATGCAACTAAGTGTCACCAGCTTTTTAGCAAAGGAATGCCATGGAGATAAATTTTCATCATTGAGCATTTTGGGACCGGAAAGTGAGTACAACCATCATTGACCCCATCATGATGATATGAATACTACTTTTTATCACTTTTGGTAACCTCTTTTTGAAACTAGTACAACCCTCACTAGTTGGATGACCAAACTATGGGAGTATGAATATTGGTGTCAATGGATTCAATGTTGCAAGTGGATTTTTGGTATTAAGATATGGAAGATCTAAATAGCCAAGGTATCCATTTGCGTAAACAAGCAAAGGTCAATCCTTCCTCTTATGGGATAGTCCTCTATGGTTCTTTGATGACCATGTCACTAGATGAACTCTCATAAGTTGATGAATCTTCCTTAAAACAATCATTCAAAGGCAAGAAAATATCATGTCTCTATCATGGCCAATCTAGTCGAAACATCATCAATTAGCTCAAAAGATGTGATAAAAGTCAATTTCATAAAGATTATCAAAAGAAAGCTTCAAGTGTTTTGCAATGTCTCATGATTTTCAAAAAGTATTTCCAAGCATTCTAATCTTTAAGGTGTTTTGTCAATTTTTAATCCCGAATAATAAAGTCAATGAAGGTTCAAGGATCAAGTTGTAGGATCAAAATACTTGGGTTTGAACAATGATATCCATCAAAGGTTCGATAAACTTTCCACTTTTCTGAATCTCTGAGAAGTCTCTCTCTGACGTGATTGATTGTAGCACTATTGAATTCATTTGGTACCAAATTTCCAATCCTTTACTGCCCCCAAGTGATAAATGTGATCGTGTGACAAACTTAGGGCTGTAGGAAATGCAACAATGTGACTGAAAGGCTTTATTATGACTTATACACAAATGATGGATGCAATGATAGTTTTACAAATGGGATGTTGGAAATGCAATATGTACACATGTGACTTGGGAAGAAAGACTTAAGGGAACAAAAGGTGCTTGTTTACCAAGTTTTCACCCTTTGGATTTTTTCCTTTTTCCTCTTTTTCACTTTTTTTTGCTACCAAGGTGCATATTGCTAGGTTTTCACCAAAGTACTTTCTTTTTTTCCTTTTTTTGTATTTTTGTATTTTTCAAGATCT
Organism: Chamaecyparis obtusa; assembly: GCA_027943335.1. NCBI lineage: Eukaryota > Viridiplantae > Streptophyta > Pinopsida > Cupressales > Cupressaceae > Chamaecyparis > Chamaecyparis obtusa. The sequence continues at coordinate 316,285 of BSBK01005444.1, forward strand.
CTTTGACTATGTACAATAAATATGATGCTCCTCATCTGATACTCTTTATACTCTTTCATCTACCTCATGTGTAGAACCTCTTTAGATGAATGATGTTGATAGGCTCTTGGAGTTCTTCTCCTTCACAATCTGCTAACTTATAAGTTACCATTCCAAATGAAGAAACAATGATGAATGGACCAAGCCAATTAGCCTCCCATTTTCCTTTCTTTTCTCTATTAGCTTGATTCTTTGGGTTTTCTCTTAACATTAAGTCTCCTACCTGAAAGACTCTCAATTTGATATGCTTATTGTAGTTCCTTGAGATTCTATTTTGATACACTTTTAGGTGTTCATAGGCTTGTGCTTGGTGTTCTTCTAGCAACTCTAATTGTTGAAGTCAAACAACTCTATAGTCTTCATCTGTTATCAACCCTTGCAATGAAACTCGTAAATATGGGATTTCATCCTCCAATGGTAGAACAACTTTAGCTCAATAGACTAATGAAAATGTTGTGGCTCCCGTAGGTGTTCTAATGCTAGTTCTATAGGCCCATAATGCTGGATTGATTTGCACATGCCAATCTCTTCCTGAGTTATTTACCGATCTCTTCAAGATTTTTAGAATGTTCTTATTTGTAGCTTCGGCTTGTCCATTTCCTTGAGGATAATAAATGGATGAAGAGTGATGTGTGATATGAAATGTAGCACAAAGTTCATCCACATCTTTGTTTTTGAATTGCTTTTCATTGTCTGTGATTATGGCATGAGGGATACCATATCTACAAATAATGTGGTTCAAGATGAACATAGAAATCTATTTACCCGTGGCCATGATTAAAGGAACTGCTTCGACCCACTTAGTGAAATACTCCATTGCGATGATGATGTATTTGTGACCATTTGAAGAAGGTGGGTAGATTACCCCAATCAAGTCAAATCCCCATTGATAGAATGGCCATGGTGTAACAAAGGGGTGTAACTCTTGTGCTGGTACATGTATCATGTTGCCATGATATTGACATTTTCTACATATTTTGACATAGTGACAAGCATCTTTCTCTAAGGTCTTCCAGAAATAACCTAAGTGAAGGATCTTCTTGGCTAGGTTTAAACTACTTGAGTGCGACCTGCAAATGCCTTCGTGAACCTCATGTAAAGCTAACTTAGACTCTTCTTCCTCTAGACATCTAAGTAACATCCCGTCAAGACCCTTACGATACAATGTCTTTGAAAGGATTATGTAACGGGTTGATTGGCGTATGAAATTTCATTTTTGGGCTCAGGATTGGTCTAAAGGTAACACTTGGTCTTTAAGATATGTATAGATAGGGCCATACCAAGGTGAGTCATGTCCATGAAGTAGGGAAACAATTTGGGTTTTAGGAAGGTCGAATGTTGGTTTCACCAACTCTTCCACCAAGAACTCGTACTTCTCATTCTGATTTGGTTTTTGTAATAAGGAAGCCAAGGTGGCCATTGCATCAGTTGCTCTATTGTTCTCTCTTAGAATCTGCTCAAAAGTGATCAAGGAAAAGTACTTCTTCCATCCATCAGTCATGGTCTTATATGGCATTAGCTTTTCATCTTTGGTATTGTATTCATTGTTGACTTGATTGATTATGAATTGAGAGTCTCCATATATTTGTACCTCGGTGATGTTCCATTCTAAAGCCATTTTAATGCCAATGACTAGAGCCTCATATTTTTCTATATTGTTTGTGCATGGGAACAAGAGCTTGTAGGACTTAGAAATGGTGTACCCTTAAGGGGTAATCAATAATATACTGGCCCCAGAACCTCCTTGTGTATATGAGCCGTCGAAGTATAACTTCCATGTCTTTGCTTTTATGTTGACAATTGCGGAATCCAAAAATTCCACTTGAATAGTTTGTGTAGAAGTCAATGGGTTTTCAGCTAAGTGATCTGCTATCACTTGTCCTTTTATTTCCTTTCTATCCACATACTCAATGTCTAACTCACTTAATATCATGACCCATTTTTCTAACCTACCTTTTAAGGCAGTTTTGCTTAGCAAATACTTTAGAGGATCAATTTTGGGAATTAGTTTCACCTTGTGCATCAACATATAATGTCTCAATTTTTTAGATGCAAAGACAACTACTAGACAAGCCCTTTTCATAAATGTATAGTTAACTTCGTATTTGATCAATGTCCTACTCAAATAGTAGATTGCTCTTTCCTTCCCTTGCTCATCTTCTTGTGCCAAAAGAACTCCTAGAGACCTTTAGATAGCGGATATGTATAGTAGAAATGGTTTTCCCTTGATTGGTGGCATTAGGATCGGTGGATTTATTAGATAAGTCTTCAATAAAGTGAAGGCTCGATCACATTCTTCATCCCACATGAAAATGGTGTCTTTGTGTAACAACCTTGTGAATGAATGACATTTTTTGGCCAATTGAGAAATGAATCTTCTGATGGATTGTATTTTGCCTTGTAGAGACCTCATTTGGCTTATGTTCTTGGGAATATCCATATCTATTATTGCTTGTACCTTTTTTGGATCCACTTCAATCCCTTTTGCTAAAACTATATAGCCTAACAATTTATTGGATTGGACACCAAAGGCACATTTCTTTGGGTTTAATCTTACTTTGAATTGCTCCAATTGAATGAATATATTTTTCAAAATTTGTAGGTGTTCTTCTCTTTTGTGGGACTTTTCCAATATGTCATCCATGTAATCCTCTAGAAAGGTGTGCATCATATTGTGGAAGATAGTTGTCATTGCCCTTTGATATGTGGCTCCGACATTTTTAAGGCTGAAGGGCATGACATTCCAACAAAAGGTACCCCAAGGGCATGTAAAGTTTGTCTTCTCTTGGTCTTCAGGTGCAATTTTTATCTAATTGTAGCCGCTAAAACCTTCCATCAATGAGTACATGGAGTGACCCGCTGTCAAGTTGACTATGGCATCTATGCTTAGAAGTGGGAAGTCATCCTTAGGACATGCAAGATTCAAGTCTCTAAAATTCATGCATACATGAATGGATTTGTCATGCTTTGTGACCGGTACAATGTTAGAAATCCATTCAGCATAGGCTATTGCTCTTATGAATCCTACCTTCAACAATTTTTCCAACTCTGCTTTGACTAGGAGAGCCACATGTGGGTGCATTTTACTCAACTTTTGCTTGACGGGCTTAACCCATGGTCTAACATTCAAATGATGCATTAGGAAGTTGGGATCCAATCTAGGCATGTCGACATATGACCATGCAAAGTTCACTTGTTGTTCTTGGAAAAACTTGATGAAATCCTCTCTTTCTAGAGGTGTAAGTGATACTGCCAAGTGTATAAATCTTGGATCTAATTGTCCCAATGTTAACCTTTTTTGTCAGCTCTATGAGAACTAGTGACCTTTCATCCTCATGCTTGGGTAGGGTATCCAATATCTCTTCCTTTGGTGCCATAGTTGGGTTTTCACCATAGGAAACATCTTTTATCTTTACTTTTTTTGGTTCTAGTGCTGCCACATAGTGGTTTTCATCACTAGAACTTTTCATTTTTAAATTTTTTTAAATTTTTTTCCTTTGACTAAGAGATTGGACCTCCATTGTTCTCATCATGTTCGTATTGAATTTTTTGGTGAAAGAGGGTTCAACCGCATTAAGGTATTGGTTTATTGCTTGGTCATTTGGGAAATAAAGTAAATCACTTGGCTTGGTTTGGTCCCAATCAATAAGATGGGGATTTATCAAGGATAAGGTTTCATTAGGAAAGTTTTCATCGGTTGGGTTTATGGACATGACTTCATTTGAAGGCTTGTACATTGTATCATTTAGATCTATGACGTGAGCTTCCTCGAGATGGTCCACGGAAGAAGGATCAAAATCCCGTTCACTTGAGTCCTTGTCAACTTCTATGGGAAATAGTGTGGGAAAAACCATGAGTGGATTAAAACTAATGTTTGAATCTCCCTCCTCTGAAGGCATCCAAAATGTATCTATCCATGGTGGATTATTAGGTGCTTGTCCTATGTTAAGATCTTGCATATTAGGCTCTGCATTGTCTTGAGTTTCTTGCCTTGGGATCTTTGCATAAGTATGTATTGTGACTATCTCCTTATCATGACATGATTCATTGGATAGAGTGTCCCACTCATAATCTCTAGAATCATCACTATCACCATCAAATTCCACTATGTTCACTTGAGGATAGAAATCATGTATTGGGCTGGAGCTTTCTCCTTTGTATTGGTAACCTACTCCTGATCTTTCTTCTTTTTCCCTCCAACAAGGTTCGATAGGCTCTAATAAACCTCTATTTCTTTGGCCTAAGGGTCCTCTTCCCTTGTACCCCATTTTTTGCATGATCTCAAATCCTTTCCCATATTGCTTGATTTGAATGTTAATATGTTGAATCCTTTCTATGGGAATATTTGTGATATCCTCTTCATCTTGATAAAGCCATTGAAGAACTTCATCCTCTTCCTTATCAAATGCTGCTTTGTCACTTTCTCTTATGAGGTAAGAGTTATAATTATGAGATAGGTGTTCTTTTGATGGTTTCCCATGCATTCTTGGAGATGTGGGCAAGTCAAATAAGGAAACAGAGTATTCCCCTACTCCTTTGGAACTGATTTTACATTATTTTTCAAATGTTTCCATCATCTCACTCATTTTCTTGTAGTTATTCTTTTTAGCTTTATCCTTTTCTTCTCTGGTGGATTTGTAAAGTACTATCTCTGATTTAGGTGCTTGATCTGAATCTTCATTTGGAGTTGGACCCTCGTAGCTCACTTTTTCCTTTCCTTTAGTTGATGTCATTGAGCTAGCTTGAGGAGGGTTTGAAGTAGCACTTAATGTTATCATGGGATCATCCATTTTGATATCTTCAATGGTAGCTCGTTGGATAATTCCTTCTTTGTTATGGGGAATGAATAGTTCATGAAGGGGTTTAAGTGCATTGCAATATTGGAATGGATTTGAGTCCCCTCTAACTATGATTTCTTCACCCATGTATGGAAATTTGATGCATTGGTGGTACGTGGATAGAACTGCTTGCATCTCATGGATTCATGGTCTCCCTGATAAAATATTATAAGTTAGCTTCATGTCCAATACTTGGCAATTTGTGTCCTTTCTGATAGGTTCCACTTGAATGGGAAATATGATCATGCCTTTGGAGGCTCTTTCAGCTTCATTATAGGCCCTTATGGTGATCCTTTTCGTAGGGTTGATGCAAGACTTGGATAACCCTAGGGATTTGACAAGACTCAACTTGCAGATGTTTGTGTGTGTGAATTTTGTACCTAGCTATAGACACAACACTTCAGTAAAACATTAGAGGTTAGCAAAAACTAAAATCTGCAAGTAATTGAAACTATGCTAACCAGGTGATTTACTGCCTTCTAGTAGGTGCAAGTATGATGTTCTCAGATTGAAATCGAGATCAGTGATAATGCAACACCTAAACGAAGGATTTGAATGCAAAATATGAAAGACTATATGAATGTAGATTATTCTATATTTTTGTATTTTCTATGCAATAAGGATGAAAAATTGTATGAATCTAAGCTATAATGTATGAAATTAAGTTTGAATGCAGATTTAATCTAAGAAATGCTATGAATGCATATAAAAATCTATGATATGAAACTATGAATGCTCAAAACAATAAATGAAAATATCACAATAGCCTTGATTCGCAAAAGATTGATTCTTCAGTCACGAATTCGCTAGAGTGAGGATGCAATTTCAAGGTGTTTTTTGTAAAGAGCTAAGCCTTGATTTTATAGAAATCTAGGGCTTGAGGATGCATTGAGAAAAGCCATAAATCACTCTTGATAAACTCAGGTTGATTTTTGAGTTAACAAGAAATTAAGAATATTTAATTCATAAAATCATGCAAAAGCAGTTTTTATCTCAAAATAGAGCTTTAGTTCTCTTTTTCAACTCATCATCAAATGTTGAGTTTTAATTTTAAAATTGATTGTTAATTTCTAGTTACCTGCTTTTCTGATTGTGCATGATTTATTTATAAATTAATTTAAAAATAAAGTGATTTATTCTCAACTTAACTAATTTTTGAAATAAAACAATTGATTTATGGGTTAATCAATTATTAAATAAAACTTTATTCAAAAACTATATTATTAAAATTGACAACTGATATGAATTAATTAAATAAGAATTTAATCAATTAGTCATGAGATTTTAGATTTATTGTCAAAATAAAAATAATACAACTTATGAATAATTATAATTAAATTTAATAAAATAATTAAGTGGCAGTATTAAATCTAATTAATTAAATATTCAAAATATTCAATTAATCAAACTTTAGGATAAATATGATTTATCACCAAATAATCATTAAATTAAGAATAATTATGATAAATTAGGAATATTTCTAGGAATATTCCCTGATGCAGAATTTAGGATAATCAATTAAATTTGATAATGTGTAGATGTGCCTTAGGTTAGGAATTTTGCATCGATTTCATTTGATTTGAAGATTTAGGAGGTTAATGAACCTATAGCCCATTTTTGGGGTATTACATTTTGACCCTCTTTGAATTACTGTGCGAAGCGTAGTGGTTCAAAGATAGTCTGTGTATGATAAAGATGTATGGAACTGATTTGTTTTGAAAGATGAACTGATTTTGAGATAGAAATCGATTGAAAGATTTAAAGATTCAAGATTTGAGATTTAGGTCTCGATTGACCAAAGATAATGTCAACTATAGCAACAATGAATCGGTGATTATGAAAAAGTGCCAAAACGTCTGATTCTAAACCTTATGATTGCGAAGAAGTGAGTGATCGATTCCAAACCTGAATGTCCTTGTATGAATCATATTAGTATCACATCCTGAACCCATTAGTTATGAAGAACCAAGGAAATGCCACTAATGAACCGATAGTTACAAAAGTCGATACAGTTTACAAGATAGATTTAGGATACCAGATTGCAATAGATTTGCCCCAAGTGATGAGGACTTTAGATGAATCAGCAACTAGACGTGGTTGGTGTCTTGATTAATGAGGAAAGATTTGATTACAGATTTAGATTATAGACTTTGAATGATGTGCAATACCATGCCCCCTTTGGGATAAAAAATGAAATCTGACAAGAAAAGTCAGCGTTGTAGTTTAGAAGCATGTTAATTGATTTGAGAAGTGGTTGTACACGTTCGAGAACATGTTTTGCATCATTTGGAGGTCCAGAAGACCAAGTTTGACTAGGTTAAACCATAAGTTGACCATAGTTGACCAAGTTGAATTTTTGATAGTTTGATGTAAGATAATCAGTTGAATTCTGGATTTCTATGATGATTGAAGGTTGATTATGCAAGTATTGAATAATATAAATGATCTCAGATTTCAATTTTGATCTCGAAAAAGGATTCTACTTGATGTTTCGTTGGAAGAACCTTCATGTGAGATTCAGCTCTTGTGTCATTTTTTATTTTTTTTGATGAATCATTTAAGTGTTCAAGCAATTTGTGAGATCATGCAAAGTGCAAAATGTAAAATGACATGAAGAATGAAATGCAAACCTAGGACCTAGGACCTAGTCACTGATCATGTGTCGATTTGTTATCATCATTGAACTTTTTAGGTAACCAGATAAATCAATACAACACCCACTAGTTATGAAACTATAGACATATGAATATCAATTTGTATGCGCAAGAATCAATACAATGCCCACTAGTGAGACAACCATGGACATATGAATATTGATTTTGTTTTCAAAATATCAAATTAGATATAAGCACCAAGGCACAAACGCCAGGATAACCTGAATATCATGTCCATTTTGATATAGCAATTTGTATAAGCATCAGAACATAAATGTCATGATGACTTGAATATGCCTTGTGTGCAAACACATCAAATAGTCAAGAGATCATTCTAAATCCAGTGTGAATTACCCGTAGTGACCCTTTATCATTCACATCCTTAGGCAAGATCACGTTTCACAGTAGGAGAAACAACTCACTCAAAAAGACAATAGTTAAATCAAACTTCTTTGAATTTTTTGGGTATCAATGGTCGAGGTACGCATGGCCATCCAATTCGAGATAGAGGCTCTTACAAACGGACACCATTTCAATCTAGAATTTCCAAAGTTGTTAGATTTTCACATAGAAGCAAAAGACAAAGAAAATATTATGCCCCCAGTCATCACTCCCTAAATCCTGTAAAGAACATCATTGAAGAGCTCAAAGGGACACAATATACAAAAATCTCAATGTGAATCAGTAAGCACACAAGGAGATAAAAGCATGCAAAAAGCATAGATTGTTTTCAGTTTTTAGTTTGATTGCGTTGTTGTAGATGCAAAATCCTTTCTGGAGATGAGACAGATAGATAGACTCAAATGAAGCTTCAAAGGACTCTGACTAGATATGATACGTCTAAGATACATTGGAGGCCATAGGATATGACTTTGATTGCCCCCAAGTTTGAACATTGATAGGATACAGACGCTTTAGCTGATTAGTGTATAGATAAACTTATTGAAAACATGAATGCGTAAACAAATTGGGAGATATGTACAAACTAAAAAAAGATTGAAAGCTGGGAAAGACCAAGATTGTGCTGATAGATGGAGCATTTTGAAACAAGTGGCACCCATTTACTGGGTTTTCACCATCTTGGTAGAGATTCTATTTTTGCTACCAAGGTGCTTGTTTCCAGGTTTTCACCAAGGCACTTTTCTTTTTCTCATTTTTTTGTATTTTTCATTTTTCCAATTTTTTTGATATTTTTGGTATTTTTTGATTTTTTTTGTGAATCATCAAGGCACCTATTGCTAGGTTTTCACCAAGATGTTCCTTTTTTCAGGAATTTTTTAGATTTTTATTATTTTTTCAAAATATTTTACCATAGATTGAATTCCTTAGGCGTATAATTTCTTCATATGGAGAATGTTGATTGGTTCTTGGAGCTGTTCTCCTTCAGTTATTGAGAGTTGATAGGCTCCAGAGCCAAATGTAGCAATGATAACAAAGGGACCCAGCCAGTTGGGTTCAAACTTCCCCTTGCGTTCTCGATGTGATTGATTTTTTGGATTTTCTCTCAAGACTAGATCGCCAACCTAAAATTATCTGTGTCTGACTTTCTTGTTGTAGCCTCTAGACATTCTTTTATGATATACTCTGAGATGATCATATGCTGCTTGCTTGCACTCATCTAGTAGTTCAAGTTCTTGCAACCTAGACACTCTGTAGTCATCATCAGTTACTAGACCATGCATTCTGATTCTTAGTGATGGGATTTCAACCTCAATAGGCAGTACCACTTCAGTATGTAAAAAAGATGCCCCCAGACAGAATGGGCATAAAAATCCCAAGCAAGATCACATTGTGTAGTCCCAATGTCTACCAAGGTGGAGAACAAGAGGGATTAGCAAGCTAGTGGAAGAGATGAAAGACAAGAGAATGAATGAGAATGAAGGGAAGAAATCCTCAAGGGAAAAATCCTCAAGGGTACCCAAGCTAGGGAAAAATTGTCATGTAAAGCACATTTGGACAAGCAATGAAAGGCCAGCATAGGATAAGTCACAAAAGCGTAATGCCAAAGAAGGAAAGGATGTAGTCCAAAGGAGTAGACATGTCAAGAGGTTTCAAAGCATCGTGTTCTACTCTTTTTTTATTAGATCAAGACCAAAGGGGAAAATGATAGCGAAATGCTAGAATGAATGGAGGAAAATAAATATGAAGGCTAAACATGAATGGAATGAAAGCAAGATCGTCGTAAGATAGTGTAGTGCCACTCAAACCTATGTAATAAGAAGGTGACTTTGGACCTTAGCATGTATACAGAGTGAGGTAAGTATAGTTGATGTTAAATACTTTTAGAATAACTAGAAATAAATGCTAGTATTTAGTGGATTAATACAAAGCTATGGATGATTACACAATGATTAAAGGTGATTAGAGAACAGTTAATACTTTTCTATGTTAATTAATGAAAATTTTATTCATTACAAGATACAATAACAATTCAACTCATAAACTTAAAATAAGTTCATAAGTTGGCCAAATGGATTTACCATATTAGGAACATGGATTTCATAAATGAAAATACAAAATAGCATATCACTCAGATAGTTCCAATCCTTTTTTGATTATTTACTTTAATAACTATATTATAAATTTATAAATAAGCTATAAGCTTTGTTAATCTATTAAACTTAGAAACTAAAAATATACAAATCATCCTATAGTAAATCCAAATCTTGATATCTAATTTTGGTATTGTGAAAATACACAACTTTAGCATCCAACTTGTGTTACTTGAAGTATGTTCAAACTTATCTATATAATTCACTACAACAATTTTCTACTTATTATCTTTACGTTTTATTTGAAAATTTTAGGATCTATTCCCATATAGGATCGATGGAACTTTTGACCTTGTCATTGGAAAACACCATTTTGGGTTTTGTTTCTTCAATTTTGAATCTCACTTTCTTGGTTCTCGAAGAAAATTTTATTTAACTATGACTATTAGAATATTATTTCATATGACAAGATATTTTAGGATTGATTATCCAATATATTCTATTTATAAACAATCTTAGGTAGTTTGGTTGCCATTAGATAGAATTATAGCCTAAATTCCTAATAGTGAAAAGATTTGAAGAATTATAATACATTAATTACATAAGTATAAAAAAAAAATTCATTATGCTTCTTGGCATATCCCTTTGTTTTAGATAAACAAATGAATGAAAACAAAGAAATAAAGATGAAATAATTATACAAGAAATTGTTAATATTGAATTATGATAAATAAATTTCACACATCTAATTCTTATTTTATTATTTGAATATCAAGCATAATGCATAAGGAATTTTCATCAACTTAAAATAAAACAATTACAACTCCAATCCTTTTAAATACCTGCACAAGAAATGAAAGCCAATAGATTAAATTTAAAATTGAGTTAATGCAAAAAGAAATATTCAAATGAACTATTTTTGAGGAAGACAAAAAATGATAAATCCCTGCATAGTTTCTTATTCACACTCAGACTTTCGTATGTTTATTCTTCCCATCATTTCAAACTAAAGACAATATGAATTCCTAGAGAAAAAATTTCTTCAATATGAAAAGACTGGACTAGTACCGTAGATGGACTGTGCTCTGAAGACAACTCATGGGATAGGTAGAAGAACATTAAATTTTTTGAAAAGTTGTGCATCAAAAAGTGGATAGAAGATATGGATAATCATGGAAGACTGACATAATAAAGAAGGTTATTAAAAGATTTCAAAGGAAAAAAAGATGTAGTACTTGGTGCTCTTTGAGAGCGCATGTGAAAGCCTTCAATATGAGGAATTTGAATGCACCAAACAACTACTTTGGCGGATGGTTTTTGACTGGAAAGAAATAAACAATGAAATAAAAAAAACTCTCTGGGAAGCAATGGAGGGAGAAGAGGGAAAAACAATAGTTCTGGGTCTCTTGCTTAGGTGGGGATCACTGTAAAAGCATGGAGTGGCTTGATTTCCCCCCTCTACAACTCTAATTTTTGCTACAGACAAGGTATGCAATACATAAATTGCCCTGTTCTATGTCAATTTATGATTAATAGAGTGCTTTGTATATATTCTATGGAATCTATGTTTTATTTGCCTTCTGGGTTCAATTTGGGTATTTCTTTGATTAAGTGTTAGATGCTCCTCAAGAGCCTTGTTCTATCATTTTATTCTATTCTCTGCATACATTGTAATCTTCTGGGCAGTGACTTTTTTTTTTTTTTTTGGGGGGGGGGGGAATACCAGTTATAAATAACATGCTTGCCTCCATACCCTGCAAGTTATCTGTTGCCTTGGGCACAACCATATTCAGCCAAACTGAGTGTGATGAGGGTTTAGATTTATCTTAACTTCCAATGCCTTGCCTTAATGATCTCCTTTGAGGCGTTATGCATCGAGGAATTGATCTATTATGGTGTTATTTTAAATTGTTTCTGATGTTTCTACCTTTTTACTTTGGCCTACTTGTACCCTCCCAGCACTATGGGCTTTGGGCGATATATTTAAAAGCACCAACTATTTGTTTTCACATCTTTATCTCTGGTGCAAAAGGGCTGCTTTTAACTTGGCTTAACACATTATTGGGCCTACTTTGGCACCAAATTTCCTTCAAGGGGGAGTTCTCTGTAGAATCTTTCTTCTATTTTTAAATGTCTGATTTTATTGTTCATAACTTTTTTTTAAAAATTATTTTGTAAAAGTTTGAATCTTGCACAGCTTTGTGCTTTCTTCCGTAGATCCAATTTATTTTTTTCCTCAAAAGACTATATAGTTTCATTCCATTGTTAAAGTATAAATAACATGCCATTATTTTCTTTGAGTCACTTTGTCAAACAAATGAATAAAACCTACAGAAGGCTTTGAATGACAGAATGGTTAAAATATATATATTTTTTTAAAAAGGACAGTTTTAAAACAATTTATAAAGCAAAATTTACATACAAATATTTTTTTTCTTAAAACTACTCCAGGCAACCATTCACCACAGGCAACCAATCTCTAGATATATTCCATCCTAAAATTTATTAACGCTGATTCTTTCATTTTATTTTTATGTTCTTTCACTTCCACAAAACTTCTTATTAGTTCCTGCCATAGGCAGGTAACTATTGCTTTCATTTGATCCAAATTTTTTTTAATTGATCCAATCAGATTTCAGAATTTTTGAAACCTATATTTATATTACATAGTTTGATAACTTCAATATATTTAAGAGAATTAAATAATACTATTTATCTACATCGCTATTGGTTGTCACAAAAAATAGCAATAGAAAAATAATATTTTAGAACTTTAATTAGGAAAAAATTAAACATTGCATCACCACCACTTTATACCATTTAATGTGTCATTTAATGCAAACTTTGGCAGATCATTAAATGGATACAGTTGTTTGTCATTCATTCTTTTTCTTTTACACATTGCAATTATTATCAGTATTCTTTGGTTTTTGAACGACAGATTGCAGAGATTGTATTAGGGTTTGTGCATGCAGAAATTGGTGCACATGAGATCCATGGATATCTAGTGTGCGTTAGGATTTGTAATGCAGAAATGTTTGACCCATTTATTGGGTCTATATTTGTTGTTTTTGTTGCTCAGTTTTTTCAAAATATGTTGGAAAATGTGAGTTTTATTGTTTTTTAACAGCGACATAGATGTTCATTGCTCATTGTCTAATTGAGTAGCAACATCTGCCTATAACATGACATTACAGTGTGGACTGTTATGTGGGTTTTGCTTGATAACAGCTTTGTGAAGTATTTCTTATCATTTTCATGTATAGTAGTCAAATGGGAGTAATCACTAGCATTCAAGAAATTGGGTGATTTTGTTTTTGTTTTTTAAAGGGTTTTCTATTGCACCCATGATTGTAAATCAGTTTTAAAGCATGCTTGTTGCTCAATTTTTTGAAAAAAATGCTGAAAAATGTGAATTGTGTTGGCTGAGTAGCAGCATCTGGCTATACCAAATGGACTATGATGTGGGTTTTGCTTGATAACATTCGTCTATGAAGTATTTCCTATAATTTTCATCTATGGTAGTCAAATGGGGACTAAAATGAGGATTTAAGAAATTGGGTAATTTTATTTTGGTTCTTTAAAGGGTTTTCTATTTGCTTGTTAATCCACCTTATCTCATTCTGAGCGTTTTGACAAGGAAAGCTTTTGTTTGTTGAAATTTGTGCACCCAAAAAGCCCTAAAATTTCCCCTGCATGATAGCGATGCAACAAGGCCTTGTCACGCGTTGTAGGTTGAGGAGAGAATCATGCATCTTACAGTGCATATTATTCTCCGGAATCATTTCTTTAAATTTTTTGTTTTTTTGTGTTTGGATCTCTTACGAAGGGGGATTTCATGGACCTGTAAAAAAATAAATTTAATAGTTTTTTTTGTTTGTGTTCCTTAAGCTTTAGACTGTCAAAACATCAATTATTATCATTCAGAATTACTCTCGGTGATTCATGAACACTGAGATGAAAATAAATTATACCTAGTTTTTTCCAGAAGCTTTTTAACTACCTTTTTTGCTTGTTTGTTGCTGAATTAGCTATTGATAGTAACAACCTCTATGTTTCTCAGAGTCCATTTGGGTACAATGGGTAGACAGTGGCTTCTGTAGTAGAAGATGAGACCCTCATATTTTTGGGAAGTATTCAGAGCCCCAGACACTCCAAAGACTACTAGAACCAGAACCAGTACAAATATTGTAGGGAGAGCTTTTAAGAAGTATCTTACTCACATTCATTAAAGAAAATATGAGTATTAAATTTTAACACATTCTCAAGGGTTACAGGTGCCTACCTAATTCGTATGTTTTGTTATTTTTTTGTCCATATTATTTTCTGTTCTCACATCTTTAGTGTAGTGCCACTTTTAAGGCATTGACCATCAATATCTATTAATCCTTGGGACAAAAATACATTCCTTGGCAAGCATTCAGAACTCCACATCTAATTATAGGAGGATGTTTTCCTTAATCCATTCTAGGAATAATTTGCCTTAAATTATGAAGCAGGAGAGATTCCTCAACCTTTAGTTAAGTTATCTACTAATTTTTTTCACACCCATCCTATACCAGCACGTTAAAATCTCAATCAATACACTGGCAAAAGGGTTTTACTCAGGCCCTGAATATTATCTCTCGATTGGTTGGATATTGAATGAGCATTGAGCAGTCTGGAAAATGAACTGGGTGTTCCCACTTTTGAGTATTGACATTTTATGCCAGAATAATTTCTCTTTGAGTAGAATGGCATTTCATTGATTATTATTTATTAACTGTCTTGATTCTTAGGATGGGAAACTAATCTGATTCAACTTGTTTTTGCTATAATAGTTGCATTTGTTCTTGTATAGCACTTATTGGGTGAAACCTCTTGCCAAAATAGTTCTTATTCCACATATCAGGTTCTTTATTAATTTAAGATTTTGGAGAGTTGTAAATAAAATGCTGTGCATCGACTTTAGTCCTGATTTAATAACCAAAGGGAATAAACTAGTGTCGTGGACATAAAATTTAATTAGATAAAGGTAATGTTTATTTTTAAACTCACCACCAAGCTAGACACAAATCTACTATATGCGAGTGCATTTATTTATGTAGGCCCTCAGGGTGATTGCTTTCCATTGAGACTATATATTTTGCTTGTATTGGGTGTACATACCCTATTCCCTCTTGGATCCCAACCTGTGTCCTCTATGCAGAAGATGACATTAATTCCACTCAGGATGTACTCGTAAATAGACATAATTAAGGGCCAATGACAACGTGAGGTCAAAATCTTTATGAAATCTGCAATTGAGATTTCCTTTTTGTTGACTGTTCTGAAGTAGGACTTCTATGATCTCTGACTTATAAAGTGGGCAGCCCTCTTATCATACCATTTCAATTTACTGTCTCTAGTAGAAGATCTATATGACTTCTCTTAGATATGAAGTTTGTATGGATGTCATCCAGAATATGATTACGTGCTAAACCTAGCTATTTTCCCTGTTGTGGAAGTATCCATGTTAAAGTTTCTATCCAGGATCACAAGGATGCTATTAATACTTTGTTTTCAGTCAGTTATAGCTTTAGGACAACATTCATTTTGAGCTTTAATTGCTGTGATATTTTAAGAACAATGCACGATTACAGGTTAAGTTCAAATGTGGATGCCTGCCAAACTTGAATACATTTGGAGAGAAGTTCAATCTTCTATGAATGCATTCTGGGCTACGAGTTATCCACAAGGGTTTGCTTATGCATATAGATTTCTTCCAAAAAAATTTAAAATTATTAAAGTATGGTGTGCCGGGGAACATTAGAGGCTTTTTTTGGCCTCTATGCAAGCACATATCATGTCTAGATCATGAAAATCTCAATTGTGAACTTCATAGCCGATTTAATTTTCTTTGCTTCATTGTGAACTCCTATTTTATTCCTACATTCAAATGTTAGGATGCAATAAGTAATTATTCAATGCCAGTGTAACTATATTAATTGTTTGATCTTTGCTGAAGATAAATCAAAGTAGAAGATAAATGAGATAAAATTTCATGCATAGAACAGTTTAGCCATTTTTAAATGTTTACTAAATCATACTGCCGTTAAGTCTCACCCCTTCTTTGTTTGAGGGTCCAAAATGAATGACACAGGTGTGGATTCAGCTGGAGCATTTGAATTTCAAATTTGATTTAAGAAAGCATTGATTTGGGCTCCTAGTAACATCAATCTTCTGCACAAGTTACTCACATATGATGAGTTCTTTTGCGCTAGTAATTTATACCATTTTAATTTGTTAAAAAGCATCATTTGAAGATTAGTTTTTTCATACATTTCTTACCGATCATTCTAATCTTCCAAACTCTATAACTTATTCACGGGTATCCTAAAATGAATTCCTTGTGGCTTCACTATATAGCAGACACTTTACTTACCAAGAAAGTTTTTGTGAGTTGCTCTTAAGCCCCTCGTTTCAACTTCTTGGTTAATAGGCCTTACTTGTGCAATACTAAGATGGAATTTGTTTATGGTGCCAGAGATGTTCTCCAAATGATAAACGATGTCTGCAAGCATTTAGGAAATGGTTACTCATGTATGATTCAGCAGAAGCTGCTCTCTTAGACGCCTTCTTCAATGGAATGTGGGTTGAAAATTGATTTAACTAACATACCATAAAAGTAGTGAATATTATCTACAGATTGTAGATTTTGTACAACTTTTTCCCAAGAAGAATTATCAGAGCAATGATGGTGATATAGGTTTCAAGAGGCAGCTCTAAAGCAATTGTGTCATCCTAGTGTTGTAAACATATATAGTTGATCAAGAGGTTTGATCAATTGCGCCAGTAAAGCTTAAGATGGTTTTATATTTTGTGCAAGGCAAGCACCGTTGTTCTGCTCTGTAAGTTTATGAAACGTGTCGTAATTTAAGGAAACCTTTCAAGATGACCCAGTACGTAATGCATTCTAATGGTTGTGATAGTAGTTGTTAGTTTAATGTCTACATTTGCTAATATCTAATATTTTTTACAACATTGTGCCAACAGTTATGACTTTAGAGTTGTTTTTGCTAAATGATGACTATCCATAATTGAATAAAATGTGTCCCTTATTCTACACGCATTTCTATTATGACATATCTTATCTACATACATAACATTGTTTGAAATAATGCATTACACATTAATATGTTTACTATTAACCAAACTGTCATAGCTCAATTAGCTAAGCACATTAAATGAATTTTCAAAATGTGCTAGTTTATGGTATCTAGTCTCAATCTCGTACTTTTTTTTATCACTAAATTATATTATGGTTCAAATTTCTGAATACTATGACATAATTTATGAGGTTAACCATTTATTAATGTTTTCCATTAAGGATTGTCTTCTATAGCTAAAATTTCATCTTAAACATGATTACAAAGCTTTATGGAAAAAAATTAAAAAATAACGATTGAAAAAAGAGGGAGAAACTCACATTTTCAGTCATTCTACTAGTATCATATTCAAATGTTAATAGGATGTTTTCTTTTTCAACATGTCATCTCTTGAGATCATATATCATATGACCATGTTATCATATCATATATGTTATGTTCATGTTTAAAATTTAATATATTTTCTAAGTCTGTCTATCTGAATGAGTTAATCTGGGAACATCTTATCACTCTTGCCACTAAAATTTGGGTTCCAAACATTTTTTCTGAATGGGATTTTCAAGTTGACATTGGGCTTATTCATTCTTTTCATGTTGAATGGTTAAAGGGTATCTAACTCTTTCACATGTCTCTACGCATACCTATAATGAGCTTCATGCAATAATAGCTTCTATTCTCCACATTACATTCATATTTCTATTTGGATGGAAACAAAAATTAATAAAATCTATGCACTTCAAGAATATTCTCATTCCACCACATACTACCTCAAAAGCAACAATACAATAGGCAGGAACTTTGATGCTTGTGTCCCTTGTTATAATTTGCACTATCGAAGAGTAGGGAATAGAAGATTTTTACCTTAGTCAACGTTTATAAAACTAAAAAAAAAAATTCCTAACTTTTTAAATACGATTATCCTTATCCCTTAAATGGTTTCTATTCAAATTTTAAATATACCTTACTTTGAATAAACTGCTCTCATTGAATTTATAAGGACAATGTATTGGCTTCTAAGAGAATCATGTTAAAGTGGATGGTAATGTTTTAAAAGAAAAATAAGAAGTGTTAGATTTGTTTTTTTTTATGGAAAGGAATTAAATGCTAAGAATTCTACAAGATTCTTTTTGGGCTTTTGAGAATTTGGTTGAGTAAATAATAAATAGGCACATGTATTTATTACATAATTAGATTAATAATTTAGGATGATGATTATGTAAATAGAGAAAATTAATAAAGATATTAATTATATATGTATTTCAAATTTTGACATTAAAGTTGGGAATAGTCTTATTTGTTTGGTTCATGGTATTTTGATTTAATATTATTTTCTTTTATTTATATAGAAATATAAGAATAAGGGAGGGAACATCTAGTTTATTGTTAATTTTGAAAGAAAGAGAACTCAATAAATTATTTTGTAATTACACTATTTAATAGGAATCAATAAATTGTTATTTATCAAATACTTTTAATTAAAGAAATTTAATTAAAATTTTATGAAAACTTTGGATGAGGTGAATTATTGTGGTAAGTTACTTTAATAGGTAAATCAAATGATTATGATATAGATCCCTTGAAAAAGTTTTCTCTTCATATCTGAATTAACATTTTTATAATTAAAATTATAGGTATACATATGATGCAATTTGAACCCTTACTGTAGAGTTGCACTTTAATTCTTTTTGAGAAATATATTTGATAGTCTCATGTCATGCCCATTACACACTCTTGGACCTCCTAGTTCTTTGATGTCTCTATCCACTAAGTAACGCTTGAGCCATGTTGTTTATCTTGGATCTCACAATGTCACCCTGGATTTTGAGATAGATGCATGTGTCCTTTTTGTTTTTTTGTTTATTAAAATAGTATTTTAAGGTCTGAGATCCAAGAACCGAACTACGAAGACTCTGTGCATGATGTAGGCAAGGCTATCGGTGATGAGCCCCCGAGTCTTTAGGTCTGGCCCTTAGGACTTGTCTTTAAGTTTCAATACAACTATTACACTTTGTCTTGTGACAAATAACTTTGAAAGGAGGTTAATGAAGGTCATATATGTGATCACATATCTATTATTTGTTGTTACTGATGATTTGTTTCGAGTTGTAAAGACGTGTGCAGATATAGGTACTAGGACTTGGTGAAGAAACAAGAAATCTCAACTCAGGTATGCAACAGTAATTGTTAGAGTTATAGTGATAACATGTTACTCTTATCTCATATTAAAAGATAACCTAGGAATATTTAGGAGTGGTGATTTTAGATGAATTTAGTTGTAGATTCTTGATGCAATAAATGTTGTGAGTTGGGTTAGATGATATGAGTTGGCTTATTACTTCCAAAAAAAAAAAATGCTTGATTGATGAGTTTTGTCCTCACGTTGAGGGTGCCTCAGTTGGGCATTACAGATAGCTCACAAGATAGCCAAATTTTCATGTATAGATCAACATTGTCAAGATCAAAGAGAGAAGCTCAAATGGATGAAATATGTAGAAGAACTACACATGATGCCTGATTGCTAGGTTTTCATCATAGTACTTATCCAAGGCACCACAAGGGAGTGGTTTTCACCACATGATGAGTTTATTTCTCTTTACTTTTGCTACCAAGGTGCCTGTTTCCAAGTTTTCACCAAGGCACATATTCAATTTTTCATTTATTTTTATTTTTTGGAAGAAGGCAAGCTTTTTAGATAATGCTCCTTGAAAGGATAAACCATGATATGCCAAGGATTCAAAATGATATGCTTAAAGATGCTGATAGGGAAAGGAAGATGGAAGAGAAAAATGGAGGATAAGGTTTTATGTAAAGCGAGTGAGGTTGGAAGATAGGAGGAATAGGCAAATGAGGAAAAAGGATAGAAGGTAGAAGGATAATGAATGGAAGGATTGTAAAAGGGTAGATGGAAAGGAAGGCAAGATAAACATCAACACACACCTTGAAGGGTGGCAAGAGGATGGAGGAAACATGAATGAAAGAATACGCGAAGGAATATAGTGAATGGATAGCAGAGGTTGTGGTTTAGGTGCATGGAATGGAATAATATTTTTGGAAGAAGATAAAGTGGAAGCCTTTGGAAGCTTGAATGTCAACTTCACTTGTTGCTCAATACTAGACTCTTTCAAGAGAGACTTTGGAATCCATATAGTCATAGGCTTTTCATTCCTTTTTGATGATCTAGAGAGAATATCTTTAATGATGGATTTTGGAACCCATACTTGTCTTGTAATTTTTTTCTTAGATATCTCTTTTGACTTTATGCCTCCATGTTGATTAGAGGAGACATGGTGATCTTCTTTTTTTGATGGATTCTTGTATTGTTTATTTTTCTTGTATTAAACATTCAAGTTACTTCCAAAAGACTTGGGACTTGTGGAAGAAGAAGGAGAATATGACTGGTTTAGATGGGTGGGTGGATGAAAATGATTCAAGGGTATGAATCTATGTTGATCTTGAGGAAAGATAGGAGATGGAGGGACATAAGGACCTAAGATGGATGACAAATTAGGAGAGTTAGGAGGGGAAAGTGAAGGGATATAAGGGCCCAAGATGGAAGGAAGACATGAAGCTCTTAGTAGTGGTGGAAGAGGTCCAAGGATGGAAGTGGAAGAAGGAGGATAATCAACAAGTTCATCAACATTTATATGATAACCAAGGACATTAGCATCTTTAGAGTGAGCATTAGGATTTTCAATAGGATCATGGACATCTTGAATATGAGCACCTTCTTTGATAGGATTGTTCAAAGCTTGCAAAGACTTAGGAAGAGTAGAAAGTGGAAATGAACATGGAGTGGTGGAATAAGATGGAAGACTTTGATCTTGACAAGGATCTTTGGATAGCATAAGCGCATAATTTTTCTCTTGATTTTCAATAGGCTTAACATTGGAAGTAATAACACCATTTTTACCAACCTTAATGGAAGTATCATCTTTGGAAATTGGAAGTGGGGTAAGGTTATTTTGATTGTCAATAAGCTCAACAATGTAAGTAGTAGTGTGATCTTGCTTAGGAGAATACTTAAGACATGGTGGAATGAATGAGAAAGGGTGTGCATGATCAAAAGAACCATGTAATAGATAAGAGATATCATGAAAAGGATTGGATGACATGGAGGTTTCTTGATCTTGATCTTTCTTTATGTTCTTTTCTTTATCATTTTTAGAGTCATCTTGACAGAGAGCCACTTCTAAGGACAAGGAAGCATGTTGAGATTGTATGGAAGACTTTGGAAGAGATGGTGGAGGACTAGCTGAAGTAGGAATTATAGCATATAAAGGCTTAGGCTCTTTAGGTTTAGCATTATTGAAAGTATTTGCAGCCAAGTGAAGGTTAGATTGAGTTTCTTTAAGAGATAGCCCTTGAGGATAACTATAGGAAACCGCATGAAAAGTATTAGGACCTTTGGTGGATGAAGGACTTGTGAAAGATTTGATAGGCTTAGAATCTTTAGGAAATGTATGGGTATTGGAGGAAGTAGGGGATGGAAGGGAACCATCACAAGACAAAGGTTCAACATTAACATGATCTTTCTTGAGAGTGTAATCTTTATTTTCAGCATGAGAGTTCTTAGAGGAGAGATCCTTGTAGTATGCACGTTTATAATCAGTGCAATAAGCTTTCTCTTCCTCAAGTGAAGTAGATGTATCATCTAGGTATTGTTTAAAAAAATCATCAAAGTCTCTTTCAAAATTAGAATCATATGGATCACCATCATGATTTATCCAATGTGATGTCCCATTTCCAGTAAGCATGAGCACACGATGAGGAGGACTTTTAGGAATAGAGGTGTCATAGGTATCATTATATTGTCTGTCATCATAGTCATCATAGTCTTCAAAGATGGGTGTGTCACTCTTTGTGGAAGAGGTATCATAAGGGTTATCATGTTGCTCAACATGGTATGTCTTGAGATGAGTAAGACTCTTGGGAGAAGTAGAAGAGGAATGAGATCATGGAGAAGAGGAAGGTGAAGACCCAGTGGAGGAAGAAGACTTGGAAGACTTGGAAGAATGAAAAGACTTAGAAGATGAAAGACATTTGGAAGAAGGAGGTCATGACAAGATCATGCATATGATCTTAAAAAAGGCATCTAATTTAATCGATTTTTCTTTTATTTCTATCATAAACTTATCACTCATGGGATTTTTGGAGGAATAATACTCTTCGAATTGAGCAATGAGTTTGAGATCATCCCTTTTCAAGAGAGGTTCCATAACAAGATAGTTGAAATTCATGGTTCTAGAAGAGGAGGAATCAAGCATGGAAGTGATAAAAGAGATGAATAGAAGAAAGTAGAGTAGATAATAAGAGGAAAAGAATCAAGAAGACGTGAAGAGTTTTAGGAAGAAGAGGAAGAAGTGTGAAGGAATAGGAGAAAGGATGGAAATGGGAGACTAGGAATACATGAGAGATGTGGAAGAAAGAAGACCAAGAGTCATTTTGTACAACTTGATACCATTTAAGTTCATTTGGATGTTGAGCAACATGTCATAGCACCTGAGATTTGACCCAAACCGACCAAGGATGACTAGAAATGACAAGAATCAGTTTACTATTTTGACAGAATTTGGGATTTGTTGCAAATTGGATTTCTGACAAAAGAGAGAGACAACTTGGTTTTAAGTAGTAATTGCATGGTTCTCAGCTCTAGACATCTAGTTTCAGGTAGTGTGCAATAGGAAAATAGGCATACAGATCCCAGACAAAAATCAGATCTGACAAAAAGTTGACCAACTGGCAGTAATAAGCTCTTTGTTTTGAAAATTTTAGGACAGGCTCGCATGAGAGAATGTTGCTTCATGCGAGGAAGTACCAGGCTAAGTGTGAGAATGTGTTGTCTCATGTGAAGGAATGCTCAAAAAGTGAAATCTCACGTGATAAAAGGACACATTTTGATAGTTTTTGCATAGTTTTTGAGGCACAGATTTCAAGACACAAATTTTGAGACACAATGCTAGCTATTCTCTAATAGAATATTTAGTTCTCACTCTAGAAAAGGATTTTTGCTTAGATTTTTCAATTTTTCAATGTTTTAGTATTAGATTGTTATGCAAATTTTGAAGATCAGTGTAACAGTTTGTTTCAAGTAACCAAGAAGATATCAAGCATGCAAAACAACAAGCAAAGGAAGCAAGCAATCATCTAAAAAATAATGAACAAGGGAAAAAGCAACCTTGCACATGAACAAGCAATAGTGACTTATTGTGCTAATCCCTAGAAATATTACTTGTGTATGTTCCAATTTTTTTTTCAATAACGCACATATTCCTAGAAAATAAAAAATTTGGCCTCACTAGGGTTTGTAGTAATGGTCTGACTCTGCAAATTTTATGATCTCAAGAGGGAAAACTCCAATCCAGGTGCACCAGGGTTTTTAAATAGTCTAAGAAATTAATCAATTAGGAGCTACTAGGGAGATCTGACAGCCCAACAAGAGACCACACCTGTGAAGATTTCCTCCACAAGGACATTTATATAGCGGCTACTACTACCACGTCAAAAATGACTATTACCACTTGAGGTTCCATCCATGTGGTTGACCTAATTAAAGGAATGTCCACTATGGTTAACCCTCTCTAAAGGTGACTCACAAAAGATACCACATGGAGACTGGTTCCAGATTTAAGGATCTGAGTTTCTGATACCACCCAAAAAGGGAGTAGAGCATAGTCCTCTAGCCTTTTCACTTTTAACCAAGAAAAAGTAGATAGATTAATCCAACATGCTAAGACCAAGATTATCTCACAAAGATCTATGATCTATCAACCCCTTCGGAGAGAGAATGTATCAATCCAAAGTTGAAGACACATGAATCTAGTAGAACGTGAGACTCTCTTAGTAACCTCCCTACCTACAAGGGGATCCTTCATCAAGAAGAGCTTCGTATGCATGATCAAATGGAAGAAGCCCACTCTCTCGAGATCATCTGCAAATAGTGTTTATAGGGCCTAATTACTATGTGTAACAGATATGTAAAAAGCAAATCTATGTTCGTTTTAGAGCCCAAAATTGAAGTGTGAATTATGAAAGCTGTAAAGGCACTCAAGCTTGACATGAGAGTTTGTTTTATGTCCCAAAATGAAGTGTAATCAGATGTAACGAAATACCTGAGTTCCTTGTAACACACTTAGTAGATTTTACCTATTTTAGCAAATTTTGAGCATTTGTCTTCTATCTTTTGTACCCACAGGACGTACTTGCACCTGCACCTGCAAACCACTATTATGAAAAACTTACCTATTCTTGTACATGAAACCCACTGTTATAAAAATCCATAAAAAAAGAAATGCAACTTGTCAGCCCCATGTGGTAGAAAATCAGGTTAGTCAAAGATAATATGTCATTTGATAATCGAAAAACCTATTGTCATAAAAAATTAGATTCTGACCAATCTGTACTAAATCAATAATAACTTTTGCAAATCAAAATGAAATTAATCCAAACCAATAGAAAATGAAAGATAACTCAAATACCTTTCTAGAAATATAAATTTTGGATCTGTATCATGTCACATGTGCATGTACCAATAAAAACATCAGTCAGATTTCATAAAATCAGGTTCAGACCAGTCTTCACAAAAATGATCATAACTTTTGAAAATCAAAACTAAATTAATCCAAACTAATGGAAAATGAAAATTAACTCAAATAAATTTCTAGAAATATAAATTTTGGATCTGTATCATGTCATATGTGCATGTACCAATAAAAACATCAATCAGATTTCATAAAATCAAGTTCAGACCAGTATTCACTAAAATGATTATAACTTTTGTAAATCAAAACGAAATTAATCCAAACCAATGGAAAATGAAAGATAACTCAAATATCTTTCCAGAAATATAAATTTTAGATCTGTATCATGTCATATGTGCATGTACCAATTAAAATATTAGTCAGATTTCTGGAAAAATAGCCCAAAAATTTATCACAAAACTCACAAAATTAACCTTGTGGTCTTGGGTTCGAGAAAAATGATAGAAATTTGATAGAATAGAATGGAAAACCATTTTATGGCCCCATGGTGGGTGCCAAAAATGTGTGTGTGAATTTTGTACCTAGCTGTAGACACAACACTTCAGTAAAATATTAGAGGTTAGCAAAAACCAAAACCTACAAGTAATTGAAACTATGCTAACCAGGTGATTTATTGCCTTATAGTAGGTGCAAGTATGATGTTCTCAGATTGAAATCAAGATCAGTGACAATGTAAAACCTAAATGAAGGATTTTAATGCAAAATATGAAAGACTATATGAATGCAGATTATTCTATATTTTTATATTTTCTATGCAATAAGGATGAAAAACTGTATGAATCTAAGCTATAATATATGAAATTGAGTTTGAATGCAGATTTAATCTAAGAAATGCTGTGAATGCATATAAAAATCTATGATATGAAACTATGAATGCTCAAAACAATAAATGAAAATCTCACAATAGCCTTGATTCGCAAAAGGTTGATTCTTCAGTCACGAATTCGCTAGAGTGAGGATGCAATTTTGAGGTGTTTTTTGTGAAGAGCTGAGCCTTGATTTTATAGAAATCCAGGGCTTGAGGATGCATTGAGAAAAGCCATAAATCACTCTTGATAAACTTAGGTTGATTTTTGAGTTAACAAAAAATTAAGAATATTTAATTCATAAAATCATGCAAAAGTAGTTTTTATCTCAAAATAGAGCTTTAGTTCTCTTTTTCAACTCATCATCAGATGTTGAGTTTTAATTTTAAAATTGATTGTTAATTTCTAGTTGCCTGCTTTTCTGATTGTGCATGATTTATTTATAAATTAATTTAAAAATAAAGTGATTTATTCTCAACTTAACTGATTTTTGAAATAAAACAATTGATTTATGGGTTAATCAATTATTAAATCAAACTTTATTCAAAAACTATATTATTAAAATTGACAACTGACATGAATTAATTAAATAAGAATTTAATCAATTAGTCATGAGATTTTAGATTTATTGTCAAAATAAAAATAATACAACTTAGGAATAATTATAATTAAATTTAATAGAATAATTAAGTGGTAGTATTAAATCTAATTAATTAAATATTCAGAATATTCAATTAATCAAACTTTAGGATAAATAGGATTTACCGCCAAATAATCATTAAATTAAGAATAATTATGATAAATTAGGAATATTTTTAGGAATATTCCCCGATGCAGAATTTAGGATAATCAATTAAATTTGATAATGTGCAGATGTGCCTTAGGTTAGGACTTTTGCATCAATTTCATTCGATTTGAAGATGTAGGAGGTTAATGAACCTATAGCCCATTTTTGGGGTATTACAATGTTAAGGCCAACTCCCCCATCTATGAGAGCTCTTTTGACTCTATGCCTTTCAATCAAGACCTCTATATGCAATGGTAGATGTTGGGGATAAGTAATAGACATGTAATCCTAGTCTGAAAATGAAAGACAATGAGGTGCAATGAGATAACCTACCATGTTTTGAAACTTCCCCTCTTCTAGGTTAGTAGGAACATTTGTCTCTACTAGAGCTTTCTCTAAAATTTCCTTATGGTTGGGAGATAGCTTCAATAGCTCCAAGATGGAGATTTGTGCTGGAGTCTTTTGTAGCGGATCTACCAAGCTATACGGTTTTGCTACTATAGAAAATTTCTTGATCACAATGTTGGATTGTGGGGGGCTAATAGGTTTAGGATCAACCCCTTGTAGGGTAATCCTTGAAGTCTGCCCCCTACTGATAACGTTAGATGTCTCTTTTTGAGGCCATTCTTTGATCACTATAGCATTCACAACATTATCATAGGGTGGCACAAAATTGATGTTATTGCTACTTTGTTTCTTGCCATTGGATGATTCCCCTTTGTCATGTTTATAGAAGGGATGTTTGAAAGCCATGTGGTTCTTCATTTCTTTGAGGTCCATCAAAGGTGATCATGCCACTATCAATTAAGTCTTGCACCACATTCTTTAGCTGCAAGCACTCATTTTTCGTATGCCCTCGAATTCTATGGTATTCACAATGGCTATTTGCACTCCACTAGCTAGGCTTGTTGTGTGGCTCATAAGGCTGAATGCTAGGTAGACTAATGATGTTGTTAGCCATGAGTGTCTTTAATGGTTTTTCAAGGGGTTCACCCAAAGGTGTGAAGTTCCTATAAGTAGTTGGTACCAAGAATTTATCAGATTTGTTACTCCTTTGATTATTTCCTTGGTTGCCACTATTAGCAAAATTGTTGGAAGGTGCGTTGGAGGTCTGGTTTGCATTATTCACCTGATTAGGTGTTCTTGTAAGAGAAAATGGAGTCACCTTCAAATTACTAGATGTATACACCTAAAAATGGTCATCTAGACTATTAGCCCCTTTTGCTAAATCATAAATTGCTTATTCTTGATCAAATCCTAGCTTTATCATTTATTCGATTATTTTCTATGGGCTAACCATCTTATCCTAAGTCTTTATTTAATATTTCCTCCCCTTTTATTAAATAAAAAGCCCCCACTTTTCCTCTTATCCTAAGTTGCACAAATAAAGCATTATTCTTATTTTATAAAAAGAGAAAAGTACTTTTTGTCTCATATGGACACAAAAGTCAACTCTTATTTTCCTATTGGAGGATACTTGTGCACATGGATTGCTCCTCTTTTAAGCTCCACCGTTGATTAAATCTTTTGCCTCTTAATCTCCATGGCCCATTCCTTTTTCATTCCCTATAAAAGGAGAGCTCTCTTCCTCATTTGCACACACAATTTTTATGCTATTGTTATGCTACAGGTTTTCTAGGTCATCTTGGAGCTTTTGGAGATATTCTTGCATCTAGGGTTTGAAGATTTGGAGCATTGTTGGCATTCATCTTGGATCTTCATCAACACTCTATCTTCTTGTCTTCATTCTTGCATCATCATGGCTTTCTTGCTTCATAGTTAGATTTCATTTCTTGCATAGTAGCTTCATTTTCATGGCATTCTTAGCTTAGATTTCCTTTATGCTTTAGATTAATTCATCTAGTTTAACTAGGAGGCTTTGTAATACTTGCATCTTTCATTTCCATAGTTTAGCTTGCATTTCCATTCTTAATCTAGCTTACATTGCATTTTCATTCTTGATTCTTGAGGATATTGGCATTCTTGCCCTTGTCTTCATTGAATCTCCCATTGCATGGTTTACTAGCAAGGTTATTGGCTAAATAGCTCTAGCTGAGAGCATTCTTAAAAACCCTTGCACTCCATGCCTAGGGAGCTATGGATCGATTTGTGAGGGCTCATTCTTGAGTTTCCTTGCATGTAATGATCCATAGAAGTGTGACACATTTATAGCACACACTAGAATCTACAACCCTATCATTGACTACTCCCTTATTGTTATTCTTCAATCCATACCGATTATAGCTATTGGACCAATTCTTATTCTGATTGTTATTATTATTGGAGTTATTGTTGTTGGAGTTCTTCTTTTTATCTTTATACAATTTTAGTTCTCCACTCTTAACCAACACTTCTTTTTTTGTTACTCCATTCTCTATGAGGTCTTGGAAGGTCTTGGGGCATTGCATTCTTAATTGATAGTTCATCTCGTTGCTCAAGCTAGTGATGAATATATCCATTTTCTCCTTTCGGACACACTCCTAAGATACCTAGCAAATACTGTCCTCCACCTTTGTAAGAAAGTGATGAATGCTTCTCCATCCTTTTGTTTAGTATTACATAACATTATCATTGTGACCTCATGCTTGATGTTGTATGAGTAATGGGCCATAAATTTTGAAGCTAATTCTTCAAAGGTTTTTTATGTCAGATTGTAACTTAGAAAACCACTCCATGACCATACCTCCTAAGATTCTTGGGAATAGTCTCATTAAATAGGTGGTATCATGCATGAACTCCAAGCTCAATGCACAAAACTTTCATAAGTGATCTTGTGGATCTAATGTCCCTTTGTACTTGTCATACTTGGGAAACACTACATTGATCGGGAATGGTGCCATTACTAGACTTTTATCAAATGGGAATGGACACAATGCTTCGATAGAAAAGGGTTTAGGAGCCCCCTTTTGTTTGATTGTATCCAATTGCATTTGAAACATCTTGAACTACTTGTTCATAATGTCAATGGTGCTTTCTTCAACTTCGGGTGGTTTAAGTTGATTCACATCTTATCTCGTGGAAGCTTAAGACCTGCTCTAGCTAGGTCCATGAAATACTTCTCTTTATCTCTTGCCATTTCTTTTTTCATGAGTCTTATGAAATAAGGGCACTGAATGGCTTCATCAACTTTTTCATCAGTGGCATGATCGACAGTTGGTTCGGTATTAGTTCTTTGGTGAGTGGTATCAATTCCTTGAGTGTTTTGATCCGTCCCTCCACTATTGGTATTACCTTGATTATTCGTGTCAATACCTCTATTATTTTCATCACCTTGGTTATTTGGGTTGATGCCACTATTGTTGTTATTACCCAAGTCACCGTAGTACATCATGTTGTCTTCTACTTCTTCTTCAGGTGATTTTTGGGGTACTCTTGGAGTGGGAGAATCGTCACCTGGGTAAGGGATCTCTTGCCTCAAATAAGTCCTGTCTGCTTGCAAAGTTTGCTTGACGTAGTAGGATCTAGTAAAAGTAGGCATGAACCTTGGAGAATAAGAGTCGATATTGCTTGTGGTCAAATCCTTGTGAAATTTATAGAAATTGTGTAGAACCAGGATTTATGACTGGGCTGAATGTTGGAACAGTAAGAACACAGAAAAGGGTATCTAAATATGTGATCAAATTTTTCTGACCCCCTTGGTAAATACTCTTTGTTTGCCCTTTTGTGTTTTTGGGTGTCACTGGCTTGAGTGTACGCATGACTGAAATGTTTGTACACATGAATTGGTATTGAACTAGGTGGCACACTGCAGGTATGTAGGCGACACTTTGCTATTGATAAGCAATTTTCTAGTTTTAACAGGCGTGATTCAATAAGTGATAGGCATGACTTCCTTGTTGATATGCATTTTCATAAAAGTCACATGCATGACTTTGCCTCTGATAGGTGGTATTATTTTGTGCACAGACGACACTTTGCAGACCAGTTTGTAAAATTTTGAATTTTTTAAATGTTTAAGATCAGGTCTTATGAAATTTTCTTGTTTGAAAATAGAACACAATCACAACACACACATCAATTTTTCATTGTGTCCCTAAAACACTCTAGTGTATATATTCTTGATTGTTTCCATAATTATAACACAAGAAAGAATTCTAAGTAGCCTACCTAAAGTCAAATTTGGCTCTTAACATTTTGGCTCTAAAAGGTGGTCTTGCTACTTTATCAAGGATTTATTGTGGATTCCGTTCAAAATGGATCTTAAACTTTCATCCCCCAAGTATGTTAAGGGGTTTCCCACACGCACCGAGGTATGATTTTGCGTAATCCATGAGGAGTACTAGAGGAAATTCAAAAAATTTAAAACCCTTTTGTCACACACCCCATTAAGGATGCATACGTTTCATTTTATAGTGGGTTGGATTCCCGCAACAAAAGTGAGTGTATCCCACTTTGGGCTATCCCTCTCACCGGCCTTGTTAAAGAAAACTTGGGAAGTGAGCCCACTAATGTTCTAGCATGTTCATTTGTAAAGCAAGGAAAATGGAATTAAGGTCAAGCTTTTGGGAATTTGGTTCACCAAAAGGTGAAGAGCATATCCCTAACTTTCCCTTTAGTTCCTAAACACAAGTAGCAATCTTCAATTGATTTCACCCACTAACTATAGGGATTCAAGTATTTCTACTCTTTTCCAACAACAAGGGGCTTTTGATTTATGTGTTTGATTCCTTAATCCTTCTTAATTACTAGATTCTCAAAATGCACCAATGCCACAAGCTAAGGGAAAATATTGACTAGTTGAGGCTTACCTTTTCCTTGTAGCTAACTGAAGTTAGGGGCATTTTTAAGTGATTTCATTATTTTTATCTTACTTTGGCAAATAGCTCCTTCCAAGTATGTTTGTCCACCAACAAGTTAATCAACACCAACAAACACTATGAGAGGAAACCAAATCAAAATTGATGAATCAAAGAATTATGTATGAACTTTAGGCACCTTATTTGCAAATTTTTAAAGAAAAACTTGAACTAAGGACTAAAAATCCAATTGAGAGAAACAAATTTCATTTTGTAAGCTTCAATAATTGCAAGATAGTTCTAGAATACCTAATTTTCCTCCTCTTGTGTTGTCTCAAGAACAACCTTAATGTGTGCAATGTTTTCCTTCTTGATCCTCTTTGCTAATGCCTTTCCTTCTTGATTAAACCTGCTTTCTGGCTTTTGGACCTTTTTGTGCTTGCTCATTTACAGTCAAATCATGCAAATAGAGAGTTAGATAAATGATTTGATCAATTTAACAACAAATAAAGACAACAAACATTAAGCGACATTGTCTAGCTAATACGCATGAACAAATTGTTAGTAGGCATAACTTTAATGACAGCAAGCGACACTTTCCAGTGACATAGGTGATACTAAAAATTACTCAGGTGTAAACAATTTATTACAAAGTGTGAATCAAATTGAAAATTGTGGAAAATGATTGATCTTAAGTGACAATTTAACAATTGTAAGCGTAAAATAGCCGATACAAAGCATGACTATTTCGGTAAATTGTGGAGCAAAGCTTGATCATAGGAAACAACAGATAGTAGATAAGTGATAATTCTTGAGTTATAGGCATGACTTTAGGCACAAAAGGCTGAATGATTTATCTCACAGGTGTGAGCTCTCGATTTGCAGGTGACTGCAAAGAAATTAAGACAGAATAGAAGTGATAGGCCAGGCACAATTCGTTAGCTAATAGGTGTCAGAATAGAGATCATAAGCATCATCAGAATGACTGTAAGCATGAGTGAATCTTCTGTACACGTGACTTCACCTATTTTCTGCAAAATCTTCATAGAAAACTGAAAATACAAGCATGCAATATATGATCAAAATGATAAAATGAGGCCTAGGGCCCCATGGTGGGCACCATTTGTGTGATGATGATAATCACCTTCATGAAATTAAGATCAAATTAGTAACAACTCAAAGTAAATACAATGCAAATCTAATTAAAATTGAAACTAAGATCTATAGCATCTCATGACTCTCTAGAAAGATGTGGTAAGTGAAGCTCTCAGCTCAATCTCCACTAGTGACATTTCTAAAATGAGAATGTATGCTGCTACAATGCTTCTAGAATGATTATTCTAGCTCAAATTGATACAAAGATATGCAAATTACTCTAAATGCTCTTAGAATTCTCTTCAATTGCCTATAATAACAATGCTTTGCAAATGAATTTCTAAGATGGGAATTGCTCTCAAAATGCTTCATACTTATAGTAAATTCCCAAGGGTAGGGAGTGGAGTGAAGTAATCATGATTAACCCTTGGTTGAGTCAAATACTTTGCTTTGTTCATAAATGGGGGGACAATTTAAAGGTTTGTCTCAAAGCTTTGGACAAAAGGACAAGATTGAGTGGATGAGATTGAAACTTTAGAATGAGTGATTGAGATTCATCCTTTTTGAGTGATTTATGTCTTTTTGTCCTCAATTCTCATTGGTTGCTCAAATTTGTTGAAAGATATTAGGAATTATTAAATTCAATTAATTAATTAAATTTAGCCATGTAAGGGTAATAGGTTCATTTTGATTTTTGATTTTTGAACTATACAATTAATTGATTAAAATTAATTATGTAGTGTTTTTCACCCCTTTAAGCTTTGATTTAATTATTTAACATCATTATTTGATTTTTCCTTTGCTTTAATTGTTTTTGTCCAATTTGATTTAATAAATGTCCATTTTTAATGATTTGATCCCTTTTTTGATTGAATTAGTGCATTTTGATGATTTTTGCAATTTAAAAGCACTTTCCCATTTTTGAGTGTCTACAGGATCTCACAAAACTTAATGGAGAAAATGAGGGAGGAAGGCCTCATTTTATAGTGAACTAGGACACAATCTTCTAGAGGGGCCACCTTGGAGAATTAAATCCCAATTAGGTCCTAACCTTTAGAAAATATACCTAGATTAAATGCAATTTAAGGATTTACCATTCCGAAACCTGAAATGGCCGATTCAGAGGCAAGAAAACAAATATCCCCGAAACTTGACACCCAAAAATCAAGGCAATTTGAAATCTAGATAGGGGGTCAAGGACGAGCTCAACTCTGACCTAGGTCAAGATTGAGGTCAAATTTGACCCATAAGGTCGACTTTGACCTTGTGGTAAAAAACCTCAGGATCTTGACCTAGAATGCTAGGAAATGCAGATATGAAGTGAAAATTAGGTGTAGATGAAAGCATAACAGGGGGAAAAGCCAGATACATGCAAAGACCTGATCAAGAAACTTAACATGACCCCAGACCACTTACTCAAAGGGCTAAACACTCTTATCATGGAAGTGCTTCCATTTTAAGATGATACATTAAGCCCCCACTTTAGCAAGAGTATGGACTCGATGCAAACTCTTGGTAAAGGAGATCAGAATGAAAAGATAATCTTATTGTAATCCAAGGGACAAAGAGAAACCTTAAGCCCATAGGTACTCAAGTCTTCTTTGACTCCCAGATCACAATAAGAGAGACATCTCTAGAGAGAGAAAGAAAGGGTGTGATTACCTCGCCCAATGAGAACTTATGTCCCATTGTGAACCACACAAGGAAATGACGGAACTGGAAGGATGGAATTGAACTACCTAGTGAATGTGGCTACTCACTACTCAACACATCAAGGATTCATCCTTAGGAATATTCTATTCCATAAGAATAAAACCAAAAATAATAGAGATCCAGTCCTAAGGACACCTCTGACCTTAAGGGATCAAAATATATGCATATACTTGAAACTGGAGGATCAAGAGATCCTAAAATATAAATCTATGATTTAAGGATTAGTTACTAATCCAAAAAGGGAGAAAAAAAGTATCTTGAAAAATATGTGTGCGTATCAAAAAGTGTGTGTGTGCAACAGGTGAGTAGAGTGTATGCCCCCACGTTAAAGTCATTGCTGGCACTTTAACAAGAGCAATGGCTTTAACGGAAACATAAACAACTCCACTGATTATGTTTCCACATCGAGATGCCCCCAGATGAAGAAAAATCAAGGGAAATATCATAGAAACATATAGAGAACACAGAACAGATCTACCTACCATGGGGTCAGTATGATCATAAGATAATATATATGATATTATTGCAAATGAATTGACATCATTCCCCAAAGAAAGTAGAACTACGATCACAAAGGAGAGTCTTTTCGAACCATGACATGGAGACCAAAAAGAATTAGTGCTACCATATCTCGAATCCAAGGAGATTACACAAGGAAACATTTACGAATAATAGCACATTTACGACATAACTTTGAACAATGCATAGAAGAATAGAGATACATATAGAAGATTTTGAACAACAATTTTGATTCCTTCATCACCTTGTACCAACTGAGTAACAAGGATCATATAAAAGAATCTAACAAAATTTAGCAAACACATTATGGGAGAAGCACAGTATAGTAGGCAAACACACAACAAAGCTACCATGAAGGACAAGCTGATCAAGCGTGCCCCCTACTCTCCCCATCTTTTTGTATATCATTTAGGGAAGGTGGGTAACTCACAAGAGGGACTATATCCAACATAGTAGGAATGATAGCCAGTTCCAAACAAGGATCCTCTTGAGAATCACAATGTTCGATACTGGGTGTAAGAGTTAATTATGATGAAAGGATATTAGGTAAATCAATGTCAATGTCACTAGTCTCATATTCATCATTAACATCATCAGTATCATCAAGAGTATCTTCTTCATCCAAATTAATCAAAATAGGATCTAAGATATGAATAGAATCATCATAATCACGCATATTAATATCATTATTAGTAACAAATTCTTCTAACACATCATGCATAGTCTTATCCAAAGAAGGTAGAGATCTTTGAAGAATAGAATTATGAGCTTTAGCATGAGCACGATGCTTCTTATGAAATTCATTAGCAGATCGATTACATTTTGATTTATTTGAAATAGGTTGAGAACTAGGAGGAACAATCACAGGATCCTTCACAGGTTCTTTAGGAAGATCAATAGGATTGTCAACAATAGGAGGAATAATCACAGGATCTATCTTAGGTTGTTTAGGAAGAGTGATAGAAGGAACTTGAGTAATAGAACTAGAAGCCATAGTTAAAGGAGGTATAGAAGGTGTAGGCAAAAGACTGTGATTAATATCCATAGCAGGTATGCTTAATTAAAGAATCTTATGATGTTTATAAGCTTGATATGAATGAAAAAGATTATTAGGTCAAGGAGGACATGAATTAGGTAATGAAGGCCAAAAGAAATCAAGACCAACACAATCTCTGGGCCTAGAAGGTTGATATAAACTATGATTAATTATCTTCACTTCTTCATCATGAATGAACTTAAGACACTTATGGATAGGTGAAGCAACAACATGCATGGCATTCAACCAAGGAAAACCTAGCTTAACTTGAAATTGATCAGAAGTAGGAACCACAGCAAAGGTAGTGTTCACAATTTTTCCACAAAGTTCAACCGGTAAAGTAATAGAACCAAATGATGGATAAAGAAAACTATTACAACTTTGAATCCACACATCTGATGTATCATAAGAATCATGTTGTAAGATTTTCATAAAAATATTTTCTTCAGTACTCACATTGACTAAGGATGTAGGATCAATAAGACAACCATGAGTAGGTTTCTGAGAAATCCTAGCAGAAATGTAAAGGGGACCATCAACAACTTTAATAATCTCAGAGTCATCAAAGGTAATCAAAAGTTCTTGAGGTCTTTTATTCTTAGGTTGTTGGTGAATTTTAGGTTGAGTTTTCATTTTAGGTTTAGGTTTTGGTCGAGGTTGAGATTGAACTTGAGATTAAATCTGAGGTTGAGGTTGAGGTTGAGGTGGAGATACAAATTGAACAACATGCTCCACTTGATTAACAACATGATTGAGATCATCCATCTTTGAGTCATACACAATTTCCATAGAAGATGGTTGAGCAATGGTATTAGTATCATGTGTAGGTAAAGGATTAGTATAGATTTGAAGTTTTTGATTAGGAGGAGAGACAAATTTGTTCCCACTACCATCAAGATTATCAACATATAAGGCATTAGAGTCAATTAAATCTTGAACCTTATGTTTTAGAGAATAACACTTCTTAGTATCATGACCATTCTGACGATGATATTGACAAAAAACATTTTGATCAAAAGATTTAGAGGCAATTGTAACATGTAAAAGAGGTCGAATAGGAGGTAAAGTAATCATATTAACAGTTAAAAACCTATTCATAATAGCATGTAAAGATTCAGAAAGAGGAGTAAACATATGATTTAATCAAAAAGCAGTGGATACAAAAGTGGCATTGTGAGATGCAACAACAACTTGATCAACAACTGCATTCGCTTGTTTGTTTATCTTGACATAGTTGTTGAATTTTTGAAATTTGTTTGGACTAGGAGCAACATCACTCTTATCAACTGGAACATGAATCATTGGAGTGTTGCTCTCAAATTGACTCACTTATAATTGATAATGATGAAGTGCTGCACAAAGTTGTTGAAAAGAAGTAAATTCAGTAAGCAGAATCTTATCTCTAATATCTTTTTGCAAATTTGAAATAAACATACGTTGAATATCAATATCAGGAACATTATAGGAAATCTGAGCATGCAAATGCTTAAATCTACCAATAAATTCAATTAATTTTTCTTTAGCACTTTGTTTACAATGCATCAAATCAGTCAAAGACACTTGCGGGCTAATGTTGT
The DNA here is from genome assembly GCA_027943335.1 of Chamaecyparis obtusa. NCBI lineage: Eukaryota > Viridiplantae > Streptophyta > Pinopsida > Cupressales > Cupressaceae > Chamaecyparis > Chamaecyparis obtusa. The sequence continues at coordinate 353,242 of BSBK01005444.1, forward strand.
TTTGAAATTGTTGAATAAAGGCATTAGGAAGTTTTGGAAAGGAATCAATAGAATAAGGAGGCAAGGAACAATACCATTGTAAGGCTTTGTCCCAGAAGGTTCTAGCAAATAGTTTGGCTAAAATCCTATGGTCATGAGCATAATCACTACAAAGGATTTGGAATGTTTTAACATGATGAATAGGATCTCCTTTTCCATTATAATTCTCAAGATGAGGCATATTGACTTGTTGAGGAAGAGTATGAATAATATCCAAAGACAAAGGACTTCCCATGTCACATGTAGGGATACTAAACTTGTTTTGAGTTAAGGAAGCAAGTTGTTGTTGTAAGGATGACACAGTTTGAGCCAAACTAATGATTGTTGAATCATTAGAGGAAATAGGAGGAGTAGCAACATTAGACACACTAGGTAAAGTGTAAGAAGCTACAGGAATAGAAGACACAACTGGAGGAACACTAGAGGTCACAGTTGGAAGCGGATTGGAATAAGTAAAAGGAACATTATGATATGAAGGTTGTGATGTAGGAAGGGACATAGGAGGAACACTCATAGGAATAGAGGGAACCGTCACAGTCACCAAAGGAGTATAGGTAGGAATACTAGGTAAAGGATTAGAAGGAGGTTCAACACTAGTAATAGGAGGAATCAACCCTAAATCTTGAGCTTCTTGAGATAAAGTTTTAACATTTGAATGCACAAGGTGAGTAATACCACACAAGAGGTTAACACCTTGATCACTATCACAGAGAACTTTCTTAAGAGCCTCTATAGCTTGAATAGAATCTTGATTATGGTTCTTTTGAATAAGCCAATTACCCATTTTATCAAGTTCAGTTGAAAGTTTTTGAACTTGTTCAGGAGAAACTCTTAAAGTGTCATCCTCATCATGAGATGAGTGAGAAGAGTTTTGCTCCATAGTAGGATTGGAATCATGAAGAATCAAATTATCATCCGGGATCCTAAGGAAAGGAGAGGAAGATTCAGGATCAAAGGCACCCATGAGTCTACGACTTCTTCTAACCGGAATGTTATAAGTAGGACTAGTAGTAGTAAAGCTCATAAACCAATGTAATGCAAATGAACTAAACTAAGAACACATAAAGCATAAATATTTTTGTATTTTTGAAATCTAATTAGCATGCAAGATTTAACAAAAAGGAGAAATCTAATACTAACAAGATAAAAGGAAATCTAACACGAAAAAGAAAGAGAGTAAGCTAGTCGGGTTCACCAAAGTGAATAGTTGAAGGTGAACACACACACAATAAGACAAAGAGATATCTAACACCAAAAAGAAAGAGAGTAAGCTCGTCAGGTTTGCCAAAATGAATATTGGTAAAATGGAATCACCTCTATTCAATGTAATGTATGGGGGAAATATGAGATCCACTCCTAAATCCAAATTCCCAAAGGAGAGATCCAATTTGATCAACCAAAAGGTTAATGCACAATCGAATCAATCTATGGAGAATATGAAAGAGAGAGAAAAATCCTATATTTCCCTATGGATAATTATGCTTGAAATCTAAAAATAATTGAAATACAAGTACTAACCTCAAATTAGGGAAAATCTAGAAAGTGCCAATTTTTGATGTCTGTGTGTACTTTTAGGCAATTCTGCAACCTATTTTGGACTGGAAATGCTGAGACGAAGAAAACCCAGAAATCTTTTATCTTTCTGCAGCAGGTAGTCTTTGACCCTCATAAAAGGTCAAAGGCTAGATTCTTTATTTTAAGGTCGATTCTGACTTTGTTCGCAGATCTCAGAAGCTCATTGAAAAGGGTATCCAAATCCACTCTCAGATCTAAAATTCCACACCTGTACCTACAAGAAAAAGGGGATTTTGTTTATATGGGGGGTTTGCCTTGGTCAAACCCCAATTTAGGAATTAACCTTGAAATTGAATTGAAATGTAGTATGCATAAACAAAGAAAATGAAACAATTCACCTCGCTTATGTTGAAGTCCTTGTAGAGGATTTGAATCCTCAAATCCACAAGTAGGAATGCTTCAATGGATGTAGATTGAATGTAGGATGTCTCAAATCAATGGCATTTGATCTTCAACACCAATCTTGAATTGATCTTTGCATATGAGGAGGCTTGGATGAATGTAGAAGGATGGATCTTCAAGGGGGCTCCAAAGAGATTGAATCCTTCAATGGCTTAAGTATTTGATTTATCTTGCTAAGGAATAAGAGAATAAATTGCTTCAAGAAAATATTATTCTTGAGGATGTAACTGATCACTACCTTGTAAATTCAAGTCAAGAAGGTTTTGAAAGAATTTTACACCCTCATCTCTGATGTCTTCATCCTTAGTAAGTGTGACCCCTATATTAGCATGCTGGATTGAGAAAATTGTTTATGATACCATTTTCATCTTAGCTGAAGCATTGAAAAATTTAGTATTTTTATCACCCTCTTTAAGCCATAACTCCCTAGATTTTTGTCTCCAGTAGACCATCTCATGCTTGCGTAATTCTAGCTAGGTTTCCTATAACACTTTTTGTTGTTGATAAGTTGAACTATCAAGCCTGTTCAATATGTTTTTCTCATGTATATCTGAGATTTCTTTTGTAACCTAATATTTTTAGAGAAAGATATTTTTGAAAACATGTTTGTTCCAAACTTTGATTTGTTTCTTAAAATATTGCATTGTTTTTTAAATTGGAACATTTTTGTATCTTTGTCAATAGGAGCATTTATCCACTAATACTACATGAGGGAGAGAGAGGTAGGATCCCGCAACAACGTAATTTCAAACTTAAAGGATGATTTTCTAGGAGGTGGATGTGAACCCTTTTGAATATGTAATATGATTACATCATGCTCAGAGATAATGAAAGGTAGGATATTTGATTGTTCATTAAATTTTTGTAAAGGCCAATCATTTGAGATTAAGAATCTATCTAAACTTTCAACAATATGTAGGAAAACTTTCCTTTTGTTTGTCCAAGTAAACTATCCTTTACTTAGATAGAAATCAAGAAGAGCATTGCCATTGATGAAGAGTAATTGGCATACATTATAATTGCCAATTTATGGTTTTTATTTCATGAAATGTAATTAGTATACAATAATTTGCCAAGTTTTTTCTTGATTTTGGGATTATTCAGCATACATCCTCTCCACACATCAATATACCTCATGCATATGCTCATTCACACTTGTAGTTTAATTTATTTTATCATCATTTCTCTATATGTCATCCAAGATTACTATTATTTTATATCAAGTCCTTAAAGTTTGGGGCAAGTCCCTACAAACTTAAGAGCGCTAACATGTTCATTTTTTGTAGTTTTTGGACTTGTTTTATTTGTGACCTCATACTCTTCTTTCTGTGAATGCTTCCCCCACTCATCATTTCTTTTCATTTCATCCAAGGTTGGACTGAATTGATTTCTTTTGATTATTGGTGTAATCACCTAAAAGTGGTCACCAAAACCATAAGCCCCTAATCTTGATTATTCATCAAGAAAGCCCTAATTTTTATCAAACCCCATAAGTCCTAACCGAAGGCAACTCAACTCATCAATCTGATTTGACTTATACTCTACATCCCATTCAATTGTTTCACTTGATCCTATTTGATTAATTCAATCCTAAATCCTAATATTATTGGCAATTAAATCAACCTTATACTATTTATTTAATTAATATTTTAGGATGTTCATTAAATAAATAAAGAATTCTCAATTAATCACAAAAAAGGGAATTAAATTAATTATGTCATCTCATTTTGGATAAAAATGCATTAAGTCCTTTAAATATTCCAAAAATGCATTTATGGAGTCATCATTTAGTCAACTAAACACGATTTTAGAAATAATCCAATTAACTAAGATAACACCTTTGTTAACTCATTAGTCATTTTAGAAACTTTAGTTATGTCTTGGAAGTTTCCAAAATAATTGATCAAACCAGTTCAGTTAACTGATTCTCTCAACCAATTGAATGAGTTGCATGTGGATTGTGATAGTCTGGAATGAATCTTGATCATCCATCTTTGATCAATCTCCTCCATCTATTCTTGAGAGGATTTATATATAATTAGGGCTCCATTCTCACAAGAACACGACCAATATTTTTCTTAGTGTAACGTTGTCAATTTTCTTATCATTTGTGTATGCATTGCAATCATTGTTAGTTATTTTAATTGCATAGTTTAGTTTGTTATTGCATTAATCAAATATAGGAACACTTAATTATACTTAATATGGATTAACCATTAGCTAATTGGATGAACTTTTCACTTGCATGTTAGTTTAAATCCTTCATTTAGATTATGTCTATAGTCACTGGGTTTTGTAATGACCTGAGAGAAAAACTCATACTTGAGTCTATTAGAAGGCAATGAGTCACCTTGGTTGATTCCAATTTTAGATTCTTGTACTTTCATTTTATAGATCAATAATTTAATGAATCATTGAAGTGTAGTGTAGTCACTTTTCACACTCACATTTATGGTACCCACCGTGGGGCAGAAAAATTAATTTATGTCTTCACAAACCACACTTATTTTTGTAATTTTTTTATATTTTGTCCGTACTCTGGTCCTTTTTTTCTCGTACGAGCATCTTCGCAAGACAATAGAATTCTAGATTGAAACTCAAATGGGAAGTTTTATATTCTCATACTAGGCTTTGTAGATTCTTGTACGAGAATCTGCCCAAGTTTTTTGTTAAAAACAACAAAAATTTACTCTTTATTTTTTTGATTTATGCAATTGGGTTTCTACTAATTTTGAAAAATATCTCTCCTATTCTATTTATGTGGTTTTTCTTGGCAACCTAACAAGTTTATGCAAGATGTTTCAGTGAAGATATTTTTTTAGACCTTGTTTTGTATAGGAGGTGTGCCAAAGATTAGATAAAAAAGACTATTGATGTATGTTGTATAGGTTGCCTATGATGGAAACAACTAAACATTATGTTTGAATTAATTTTTCTTAGGAACATCACATGCAAGATATTTTAAAAAGAACAATTATTTGATGTGTTTGGGAATAGTGAAGAGGACAAGAGATTATGCTCTTTTCCCCTCGACGAAAAATTAGAAATCCAAACCCTTGTAGCTCTTCTTTTTTATTTTTTCATTCCTTTAGATAGGAATGTCCAAGGGGGAAAAAGTACTCACCCTTGGAGAATGACCCACATGAGCACGAGGTGTAAGCCACACCACTCGAACTCATGTTAAACAAATTGCTTCTTTGAGGCCAAAGCCTCAGAAGTCAGATTTCTTTTGATCTTATACTCAACTCTTCCCTGACCACATAATAGGGCCTTAGGGTCTAAATAACGTTTACATGACTCTTGGTGCAAAGGTGATTTGTGGGGCTATAGGACTAAATCGCACTTGCGCAGACACAGAGAATGTATTCAAATGGAGACCCTTACTAAAATCCATAGATTAGTAGCCTACTTGGTTCACCCCTGAAAGTGGGATAATCCAAGTGAAAGGGAGATAATAACTCCCTCAAGACACTCATCATAATGTTCCCCCATTAGTGTTTGGATTTGGATAATATGACATCATTATACCCTTTGCACGGTTGGTGGTGGTCGTATTCTAATTAGCTATTGGGTGTGTACCTAAGTCAACAAGAAAGGATTTTCTCACTCAACCAATTGACTATAGGGCCTAGAAAGTCCTTTTTCACATGTGCTTGTTGTGTTTGTGTACCTTGAAACACTTGACATCAAAACCTTCAAAGTAAATTGAAAATAGAATCACCAAAATAGGAGACTAAACAACAATCCTATCAAACATTTTCGTAAAATACTCCGAAGTGTTGTCCATTTTTCTTCAAATACCTAGTCAGATTTGTCCTATGTTCTGTAGATATTCCTCTAAGATTGTGAGCTTGTCATAATCAATCCTAATCTTTGGTTATTCATATTTTTCACTATCGTGAGTTCTGTCTTTTTGATCTAGTCCTTTGATCAATTCTATCATCATCAATTTTTCTTATTAACTGTCCTTCTTTGAGTCATGAGTGCATTATCATCTAGGTTTCTTAACCTTGACTCAAATCTGGGTCATTTTCATCTCCTTCTCAAGTGGACATTATCTTGTTCACATCATCATCTACCTTGGATTTTTTCAATACGAATATTCCTACTTAGACACCCATTTGACAACCAATTGAGTTATGCCTATATAGACTAGAAGCTCTTTTAGACAATTTCTAGGTGGAGAGGAAAGACCCCTTTCATTTGAAGAAAATCCTCTTTTTATCAAACAACTAGAAACTTCCAAGATATTGGCCCATCATCAAGATAACTTTTCTGACCCAAACATGTCTAGAAGAGGAAATGGACTTGAGGATTTTAGACATACACATCGTAGTGTCACTACTCATGCTATAGATAGAGAGGGTTCCTCAAGTGAGTTTGAACCTAATGAGGCTAGTATCGCTAGATGTAAAGCTGAAAAATATTTTCTTAGAATAATGAAGACTATCATGGCTCAGGAGAAAGAGAAATACTTTCTCAAATTAGAAAAACAAGGAGCACAACTTCCTCCTCAATACAGAGTTGAAGACGTGATTGCTAAAGAGGAAGAAAATCCTCTCACCTTGGTAACCAAGAAATTGCAAGCCTTGAAAATAGAGTTGCAAGAGGTGAAGAAGAAACAAGAAAATCCAACCATGAAATATTACATCAACTCCATTTGTCCATTCCCTTTTGATAAGGACTTTTATTTATCTCCATTCCCATGTGGAGTTGAGATCCTGAAATTTGACAAGTACCTTGGAAATTCTAATCTATAAGATCGTGTTCATGAATTCTATGACCAATGTATGGATTTTATGCATGACAAGACATATATCATGCATCTCTTCCCCTAGATTCTAGGTGGTCAAGCTATTGAGTAGTTTTCAAAGTTACCCACTAGAATCAAAACTTTTGATGAATTAATCGAGCGATTTATGCAACATTATTCTTACAACATCCAGCGTCTTGTGACAATGAGTAATTTTTGTAATATCAAGAAACAAATGGGAGAGCCTTTTCTGACATTTCTCCAGTGATGGAGGAAAGTTTTTTCCTGATATCTATGCCTGATACCTAAATCTAAGAAGATGGATATATTCACTAGTGCATTGATCCTAGAGTTTAGTTTCCCTATTCAATTACAAGACCTAGATACCTTTGATAGGTTGGTGAAGAATGCACTCAAAATAGAAGATGTTCTTGTTAGAAAGGGTGAAATCACCCTCTACAAAGAAACCAAATATAACTCTAGTTCCAAAGACAAGAACAAGTATTGGAATAAGAATAAAAATGTGGTAAATGATGGGTTGGTTGACCAGGTTGCTCCCCAACCAAAACCACCAGTCTTTAATCTGACAAGTGGCACAAAGGCCCTAAAATACAATGAGACTACCATTAAATCTCCTTTAAAAGGGATAAACAATATTTTGAAAGAGAAACCATCGGTCAAACATAATTGAGTCAAACATAAGTATAACTTCGCTCCTCTAGGTGAGTCCTATGACTCAACACTAATCAAGAATCTTCTGGAAAATCAAATGATCACATTGCCAAATAATTCTAGACCATATAAACGTGAAGTAAAACCAAAATGGTGGAATGATAATGATTACTTTAATTTTCATAGAAAGAAGGGACATAAGACTGAGAAATGCATGCGGCTCAAGCATGAGATCCAAGATCTCATTGAAAACAAGGTGATCACAGTTGACAATCACACTACAAATATTGATCACAAGGAATTTAAGGACCCCTTACCAAAGTATGAAAAAGGGGAAAGTTCCAAACCAAAGGAAGGTTCCCTAATTAATCACACATATCACGCTAATGATAACAATGTTATTCACATGCTTGAGATAGTCCCTTCTAAACATTGCAATGTCATTATTGTCAAGAAATAAGAAAGAGAGTCTAGAGTTGCTAACATTGTGACCCGAGCACAAGTTAAGGTCACCATAGGAGGAGAAGGACCTTCCAACTCTAGCAATCAAAAATCATCATTAAAACCCTCCACACAAAATAAACAACCAGCTACAACTATGTCTAAGTCATCGAATTCCAAATAGATGGTTTCATCACACACTACTTACTACAACATTGTTGAGAAACTACAGAAGATGAATGCTTAGATATCAATCTTTTAATTTCTCAAAATCTCTCCAGCTCATAGAGAGATCTTGGATAAGGCCTTGTCAACTACTAATATCCCTAAGGACTTGGACTAAGATCGGTTCCAATCCATGGTAGTTTATTTGACCTCACCACATTACCTATCATTTTCAAAAGAAGATGATAATTCATCACCCACATAATCATCCCATGCACATTGAAGTTATGATCCACATGCATCAGGTCAAACAAGTTTTGATAGATCGAGGTGCAGGGTTGAATATTTGTACCTACAAATTGATCAAACAATTAGGCTTTTCAAAATATTCTATTGATCCAAAGAATAATATCATAATAAAAGACTATGTTGAACATGAGAGGTCTTCCAAAGGTCTTGTATGTCTACTTATCATTGTGGGACTTGTTGAAAGAGAGGTCATATGCCAATTATTAGAACTCCCACTTGCATACATTATTTTTTGGGAGGACCATGGATCCATGACATGCAGGATGTCTCATCCATGTACTACATGTGCATAAAATTCCCTTTCAATGATGTTGAATTCACTATTCCTATAGACACCAACTATGTTTGCAATGCTCTAAAAAAATTAACCAATACGCTTATCCCACATAGAAGGGAAGCTTCTACCTCTAAGTCATGAAGAAAAATGATGAAAGAGATGGAAAAGAACCTAAAGATCAGAGATACAGGGATGGGTAGATATATGATCGATCTTGTTCTATCATTAACATTGCTACCCATATCTCCTAGATCTTATAGAAAGCCTTCAGATGTAATGAAACCATCAAATACACTAGATCAAGTCATCTATGATGGTATCTTTGTTCAAGAAAATGTACCCCTGGAAGATGAAATAAGGAGAAATACATTTTGGAATCGCTATATAGAGAACCCAAGAGTAATGAGGTCAAACATTGTGAAATATCTCTTGAAAAATATAGTAAGGGGTATAACCTAGTGAACAAATGGGCTATAAAGGGAAGGTTACTTTAGACATGAATGAGACAGAACTCATTGAACCACTTGATGCAAAATTTAGGAATCCAAGAGATAAAATTAGTGTTGGTTTTCGAGAAGAAAAATTTCATCCTATAGTTGATCAGGGAGGACTTGTATTCAATTCAAAAAGTGAGGAAGAAGTTGAAACTAAAAATTTTCCCTTTGAAAGGCTAATGCATATCAAAGAAGAGGATTCTGATCATTATGGACAACCATGTCTTCCACAATGGTATAGAAATCTCCTTGATGAAAATCCACCAAGCCCACTAGTAGAAGAACCCTTGATATCTCAACATGAGAAAGATCTAGCATATGTTATAGAAGAGAATGAGTTAAACTAAGGATTAGATGATAGACACCCTAATTGGGGTTAGTTGGTAACTATAAAACACGTGTTGGATCTACCCCACTTTATTTCTCCTAATGAATCACTTATAGCAGCACAAAAAGATGAAAGGGTGAGACCTATGCAAGAAGGTGGACAAAAAGTGAGAAACAAACTACGTGAGGATGAAGAACCTCCCATGACCCTTGCACGATACCTAAGTAGGTCTAATGATAGCATGACCAATTCACATGAGTATGAATGGGACATACTCTTAGATGCTACAATAGATATATAAGTAGATGTGATACATAAATATGTCACTCAATTTGAATAAGGGGAAAGATCAAATGCAAGGGCTAAAAAAAAGTCGGGCCTTGGGGAAGATGATGAATCTCTAGAACTCCTACCTTAAACAAATCATAGGTTCTCTAACCTATCAACTCAAGACATAAATGAGGTAGAGGTAGAAAACCAAGTGATTCAAGAATAAACTAAAATAGTATCTACAGACAAAAACTTAGACTGGATAAACAATGACATCAATAGATTCCTCTCAAGGTCTAGGATTCAAATAGTCCCTCTTAGGACATGGATTCAACAAATGAGTGAAATAGACAATAGGAAAACATGAGAGATGATAAATCCACATCCTAGGGTTAGACCAAAAGACTTAGGTACGCATATAGCCAACACAAATTTTGATGACAATGATGAGATTCCTTCTGGTCTAGATACTCTATTCCAAAGGGATGACTTAGATCTTTAATTATCAATCATGAGTTATGATGAACATACTGTAAATTCTCTAGAACCATCCAATGACCTATCCCTCATGCATCTTGAGCTAATCGACTGGACACAACAAAATGAGCCACTCAGTATCCCCACATTTCCCAATGACTACTCCTTGTCTTGTTATCTTAACATTGTCAAACCTTTGACCTCCTCCACCAGTGAACCTAGTGTGAATATGATTGAATTAGATATCAAGTTGTATGCATTGAAAACATACACCTATTTTCTGCAAATACAAAACACCAAACAATCACATTAGATGTTAGTAATTTTAAATGCAACAAAATAGGTAACTTTCACTACAACCTCTGATGAGCTAAAACAAGGGCACCCAAAGCCTTGTTTGATTTTCTCTTTGAGATTATGTGGGTATTCTTTCCCAGCACAAATGAAATGCAAAACTAATGCAAAATTATGGGATGTAAGCTAGATGATGGCGAAGGGATTGAGAACAAGTATGAAGAACTTGCCCCAAGCTTCACAAATGATAAATATTAAGATTGATTCAAGACTGTGATAATGAAAACAAGATTAAGATCTAAGATGGATGCAATAAGATTAAGAAACTATGATAAATATGCAACAAGATCTAGATTAGAAATAAGATTAGAATGCAAAGAAAGAACTATAACTAGAATGATTAAGAATGCTAGAAGATGCAAGAGCTAAGAGATTTAGAAGAAAAAGAACTTAGACCTAAAATTAGGAGTGAGGCCTCCTTTTATAGAAAATGAAAAGAATTAGATGGTGGAGATTAAGAGGCAAAAGAATGAGTGGCCAAGATTAAAGGTTAGGTAGGGTTTGAAAAAGATGAAGAAGAAAAATGAAATGAGTGGATAGGATTAAGAGGAAAAAAGATGAAGTGGAAAAAGTAAAACTTCACTTGAGAGGTAAAAAAGAATTTAAAAATGATTGGTGGAGAAAAGAGATGGGGAGGTGGCCACCTTGGAAAAGGTGATTGTGCACATGATTAGAGGTAATCGACCTTTTAATTAAGATTAGAGGAATATTTTATTTTGTATTAACATAGTTGATAAACTATTTACATCAGAGTTCTCGGTATACAGAATTACTATTCGATCAAAAATTTGAGGCTAAGTTAGATCATTACATATATAACATCTCCCTAGTTCTAAAAATAGAGATTAAATACAATTGATGCTAGTTAATACAAAAAGAGGACTGTAATCCTTTGAGTATCTATTGCATTGCATACTGGTCAAGAACAAAAAAGAGAAGTTCCCTCATCAGCATTACATATGAGGTCCTGGTATCCTTCTATCTTCAAGCTGCATATCTTTGATGAACTAGTTAAGACTACCAAGCTCCCTCTGCCGAAGCATATCTTTGTGCATGGAGAAGTATTGGCAGGAGATAATGTCATCTTTGTGAATCACCAACTGGCCTTCTCTCATGAGGATCATGAACCTATCCCTGGAGATCTCTAAGGAAGTAGCGACCTATGACATGATGTGAAAGTGTGTGAGTTTACATCCAAACTCAGTAAGTTGTCTCTTTCTCTTATGAAATATCTCACTATTCCGCTCTTTCCATAAAAACCATAGAATTTCACATGTAAGATAGACCAAAAAGAATTCATTTTAAAATCAAAAGACTCAACATAGCTAGCAAGAATTTCAGACCAAGATAGTCCAGGTTTACTATTCCAAACAACAGGAGACCCAAGAAAGATAGACCATATACATCGGTTATAAGCACATTCAAAAAATAGGTGTTCATAGGATTCAGGGACTGAGCAGAAATCACACCAAATAGGTTCTCCTAAACCATGGGGCAGGGTATTACCCATAACAAGCTTCTTTAAGAGCAAAAGCCACCTAAAAAAAGATTTCTTGGGTTCACAAGGGGAGTGCCAAAAAAAGTTAAAAAAGGTTTGCCATTTAGAAACTGGGAAATCCAGCCCCCAGCCAAGGTTTACCCTCTAAAAAATATCACATTTATCTTTCAACATATCATAAATCTTCTTGGTAGAGACCTTTTGAAACTCACTACCATCCTTCCATTTGACCCACTACAAGAACTGATTAGTGGTCATACATTTACTAGGAAAAAAAGAACCCACTACTTTAGTTAGGATAGAATATGTCTTTTTCTGAGAACTAGGGATATTGAATTTATTAGATAGTTCCTCCCAATCCCCAAGCCAATTGTCAATCAATACATCTTGAATAGTAGAGATACCATACTTAGCCCAATTCTTGGTAGATCAGCTTTGTGTTAAGGCCAAAGGCTTGCTGTTAGCCTCCACCCCCCACCAAATTGATCTATCGACCACTGAGTATGTAGAAGGACCACCACTAGCACCCCTAAATAAGAGAAGATACTTGACTTGAATCCAAGCTTTCCAAATAGACTAAAATACTTTGGAACCAAACATTGACAAGTTCATGGACCCCATCAATTTGTCCCAAAGAGGCACATCTTTCCATCCTTTCCCTTTCTTAATCTCTGATTTATTTATGTTATTCCTGATCAAAACCTTCCATGGTTCATCACCTGTCACAACTTCTATAACCCATTTGGAGGCCAGAGCCATACCCTAGTCTTTCAAATCTCTAATGCCCAGGCCCCCTTTATTTTTTGGCATACAACACCACTGCCATTTGACATAGTGCCTTTTTTTGTTGCCAAGACCATCAAACTAGAGGAAGTCTCTCATAATTCTCTCAATCTGTCCAGTCTGATAGTTAGAGAAAAGCCATGTAGAAGAAAAATAAATGTGATGAGCTGAAATTTTTTTCTAAACAATCTGAATTCTACCAGCCAGGGATAAAGTGTGTGTCTACCATTTGATGTATTTATTCTCAATCTTGGCAAATAGCCAGTTACACATTTCTTTGAGAGATGGGTCGATAGAGAATGGAATGCACAAATATCTTACTATGTCATTAGGCCCTACCCACATCCAACCTTTCCTTACAATCCAATCTAGAGGATTAGATGACCAACCAATGACCAAGGATTTATGAGGGGCCACTTTGGCTCCTAAGACATCACAAAAGAACTATAGTCTATGTAGCATATTCTCAAAGTTCTCCTCTTCCAAGATAATAAATAGTGCTATGTCATCTGCAAACTAAGCATTAAGTAGGGATTCTTCATTAGGGAGAGTGATTCCTCTAACAGGAGGACCTAGCTGAGGGGCTCTTAGAATATAAAAAAAGAGCATCAACAACAATAAAAAACAAGGCAGGGCCAATAGGGCACCCCTGCCTGATAGACCTTTGGAGGGTGATACATTTAGAGAGTTCTCCATTTACATCTATAATCGTAGAAGAATATGAGAGTAGGATAGTGATCCATTTAAAGAAGTAGGGGGGGAAGCCAAATGCCTATAGCATTCCCATAACAAATGGCCATTCAATTCTGTCATAAGCTTTTTCGAAGTCCAACAAAACCATGATTGCATTCTACTTCTCACTCTTTGCCCAATGCATTGCTTCCCAACTGGTAATAAGGTTTTCCAAGATGAATCTCCCTTTAATGAATCTTGTTCGGGTTGGAGATATAAAATCATTCAGCAGGCTACCAGTCCTTCTTGCCAGAACTTGAGCTTTCACTTTATAAGACAAATTTAGGAGTGTAATGGGCCTCCAATTCCTCACCAGGAATTTTTCACCATCTTTGGGGAGCAGCTTGATAACTCCCCTGTTGATGTCAGTGCCTAGAGAGCCCTGATGGAAGGCCTCCTCATATAATTATAACAATTCCTACCCAATCCAATCAATATTATGCTTATAGAACTTAGCAAGAAGTCCATCAAGCCCAGGGGCTTTATCATTAGCCAAGGATCTGATAGCATCTTCAATTTCCGCTAATGTGACTGACAGGTTGAGTCTATTAGCCTCCACATCCTAAATTTTCTTGGGGATCAACTTGAGACACTCCATTTTTTTGAAATTGTGGTCACTGAATTCTGAGGAGAACAAATTCTTATAGAAGTTAAAGAAAGCTACTTTGATATTGTTAGAATCCATAGAGACTTCCCCATCAATTTGAATGCCTTCAATGCATTCTCTTTTCTTCTTGCTTCGAATGATATTGAAGAGAAACTTTATCACCACCTTTCATCCAGTTCATCCTAGCCCTGGTCTTTTGTCCATTGATTTTATATTGTTCACAATTTCTAAGCTAGCACTTAGTCTCTTTAATCTTCTCTTCCAATTGTGGGTCAGATCCCTTACTATGCAATTCTTTCTTTGAAGAGTTTAGGGTACACTGTAGGGTAAGCTCTTCTTAGCTTTTAATCATGGCCTTCTATTTTACTATAATCTAGTAAATACTACTCCAAGATTCCACTACGTGGCTCCACATGTCCACTTGATTCAATCCCTGATTACAAAGCTTACATAAACTGGTGACCATTTTAATATCTTCATCGGTGTCTTCATCCTTAAGAAGCGAGGTATTAAGTTTAAAGATATTGTTCTTCTTAGGAAGATAAATACCCTCATCACAATCCAGGGAAACTATAGCATAGATTGGGTGGTGATCTGACATAGTAGTGGGGGAGACACACACAGGGGCCCTATCCTCCTATTTCTCAAAGGAGAAGACAAACTCTTCTGCATAGACCTTGTCAAGTCTATAGTAGACTCTTTTCTACCCTGCTTGGTTATTACACCATGTGAACCAAATATCTAAGAAGGAGCTCTTCTTAAGCCTAAAGGGATCTTCAATTCTAAACTTCCTCTTAAGATTAGACTAGAAAAACAACTCATTCCTACTTTCCACCCTTGCACATTGCCACCACACTTATCCTCCCTACGTTCCACCATATAAAATCTCCAACAAAGATCCAGTGGGCTTTAGGAAGGCCACTAATTAACCATTCGCACAGGGTGACATGATCTCTATAATCATTAGGGGCATAGATATTATAAATACCAATCAAAAAATATTTGTGCTTGAGTGTGACCCATAATGCTCTATGGCAGGGAGAGGAGCCATTTGAATTGAGCTTGTCAGCCCATTGAGGGTCCCACCAAAATGGCAGTGCCACCTCTACCTCTAGGATATTTAGAGTGAAAGCTAGTAGCTTTGTCCCAAATGAGTTTCATACTAGTGTATGCTTGAAAGCCAACAACCTTAATCTCTTAAAGACATATAATATCTTTATCTTTGATTTATTACACCACTTTCTGACCAAGTATTTTCTATCAGACATTTCTAGCCCTCTCACATTCCAGCTATGTATGTGCATCATTGAGGTAACATTTTAGGGTTATTATAGAGCCTATTAAAATAATCTGGCATCCCCTTCCCCAAATTTTTGCTTTCATTAGACAGGGATGTTCTTTCAACCATTTTTCTTTTCTTTTTCTTGACTTCAGTAAAAGGTTCTTCAGCCACATGTGTGGCTACTTCATTTTGCAATTTGTGACTATTGTGAATTTTAAGGATTCCCTGACCCCCCTTCTCTCTATTCAGGGGGCCACTGGAGTTCCTCCTAACACTCGTGGCTTTCTCACTAATAGATGTTAATGCTAATTGTTGCGCATTTGGTTTGGGGGGGGGGGTGGATTTTTTTCATAAGTTTTAACATACTTAGTTTCATGGGTAGGAATTGATTGAAAATCGACTGGGGATTCGAGAGCAACCACATTTTGACCCAAAGTCTCCTTTCCATCAAATAATGGATTACTGATACATTAAAAAACATCTTTATCCGCTTTATCTTGACTGCTAGTTATCTCACTATTAACAATTAGCTCGGGGATTGAATTTTTACCATCCACTGGTTTAGTCTCATCAATTTTTGAGTTGTTAGCATCTTTGTCTTTATTAGGGTCATTATTTTCTGAGCTGGCCTTACTATCTTTTGTATTCAATTTACTGGTAAATTTAGGGTTCTGATAAACTTGCAAGGCCGGACACTCCTTTTTGGAATGACCATTTTGTTTACAATGAAAATAGGAACTTAAATCACCTATGAGTGCAATTTCCAAGGAAAACTATTCATCTTCTAATTCCATTGAGAGAAGATCTAGGAAATCAATTTCTGGTTTCAGGGTCATCAAGATTCTAGCATTCAAATGAGGTAAAGTATATCTTGCTTCCTCAATTTGCAAACCGACCCAAGTGGGTGGACAATTTGGGCTATAAAAGGCCAGAATTTGGGCTGGAGATTTCTAATCTTCACCCAATGGGGGATAGCCCGAGCCACAACCTACTCGACCTCCCCTTTAGTAGACCATTGCAAAGCTTTAAAGATGGACTGACCCACATTCCAGTGTCTCTTTTTAAGAACCCTTTCCTGCATGGCATGTGTTTTGAAAAAAATAACAAACAACCCCTTCTGAATCATCCTACAAAAACTGACTTGAATACCTAGTTTCTTACCCCAAACATGTGCAATCCAATCATCAAAAATTTTTCTTGTAGGAAGAGAATCTTTTTCTAAACATACAAAGAAAATTGCAATTTCTTTAAGCCTTACTTGTTCCTTCCTAATGGCCTTTACCATATCTTCATTAGGGGAGAGTGAGAGAGTCTGAAGTTCATGCAGAGCAGGCTTACTAGTTCCACCTTCTCCTTCTTTAGTTGTGTCATCCTCAGCGATGCCCCCACCCTATCTATCTCCATCGGCTGCGGGCCATCGAGTCAGTTCCTTTCCTGCAATGAAAACTCCATTGAAGGCGGCTGATAACAGACACTTAGGTCATGACTGTTCTACCAACACCTCCTTGTATGATGGCTTGTCCTCCAACTTCCCATTATAAATCTTAGTGGATTCACCTTGGCACATTTGATTATTATTATCTTGACATTCTCCATTAATAACTTTATTGCCTCCATCAATATCCATACTTAAGGGTTTGCCATCATTCACCGTATTTGTTCCAATCTCACACACGAATGAACTAGGCTGGGAGCTAAGAGGACCCAGCTCTGAAGACATCTCTAAGAAAACCCAAATCACACCCCACAGAGAACACACAAAAATGATAGAGAAGGAAAATGAAAGGAACCAAACCAAGCAGAGGGAAAAACAAGATGAAAAAGACCACAAAAAGCATGAAACCACAAAGGAGAATAGAGAGAAGCCACGGGGATCTACAGAGTATGATGACAGAAGTGCTCAACACCTTAGCCTCGGGAGTTGTACGGTTGCAGAGCCCCAATCCAACTTCCCTAGTGACATAAATTATTCAAGAAACCATTAGAGGAATATTAGAAAAAGGTAAGCATAGGAAAAATGGAAAATGAATTAAATTAAAATAAATTTAATTTAATCATGGTTTAGATGAACTTTAGGCTAGTGGATGAATAAAATAAAGAAAATTTATTTTATAGAGGGAAATGGAGGGATAATATATTAAATTGAATTTAATATATTATAGTATTTAAATATAAAGGGAAAATGAATTTATTTAATTAGAATAAATTTAATTAAATAAATAGAAGAATATAACGATTATAGTCAATTAATAAAATTAACCATAATGTTAAGGGAAAATATTAATAAAAATTAACATTAGTGTGAATGGATAATTTTAGGTGTCTACATTTTACCCCTCTTTGATGCGGTGTCAAAATCGGCATTGTGTCAAAGAAGAAAAAAACAAGATGCCCCAAAAGTTGTGCCTAAGCAATGATGGGAGGAGGATGAGGATGGTGCCCCCTCAAGAAAATTGAGAAAAAAATTAATTTTGACAATTTTCTTGAAAAGGAAGGGTGAGGATAGCGGAAGTGAATAAAAGAAGGCCTCCAGTGCAAAATGAACCTAAATGCAAACTATCATTGTGTCAACAGGGGAGAACATATCCTATTTTGATATTGTTCTTGATGTTATGCACCAAGGTATAAGGAACCAAGATGAACATGTGTCAAGTACATGATCAAAAGGGTCAAATACAACCATATGACTTGTGACACCATGATATTGAAGACCATGATGCCCCTGTGACAATAGGATGCAAAGACCATGATAGATGCAAAAAATATTAACACATACAAGCAACAAGAAAGCATGCACAACAAACCAAAAGTAAACCAACATATTGCTCCTAGTCAAGCTGAAAACCAATTTATTTGATTGATTGAGTGATTGGGAGGGCAGGGCCTCAAGGATTGGGAAGGATCCCATGATGATGATTAGATTTGAAATTGATCAATTGATTATTAGTTGATTTGGTTTAATACAATGGCTTGATTAAAGATTAATGTGCTAGATTTCAAGATTGGATTGCATGGATTAGTATTGATTGCACTTTATTGGACCGACTTGGGATCTTTTGGATTATAGGGATTTTTTAGTTTTTTTGATTTGTTTTAAGATCATATATCATTTTTTTTTGAATTTTTTCAGGATCATTTTATATATTTTTTGGATTTTTATATTTTTTAAATTTATTTGGATGAGAAGATTGGATAGAATGGAATTGGAAGAGAAGGTGATTGGATAAGACAAGATTGAAAAGCATGGAAGGGGAATAAATGGATTGGATTAGAAGATAAAGAGATTTGATAGACAAGATGGTTTGAATAAGATGAAAGGATGAAATAATGATTGAGAAAAAAAAAGGATAAGTGGATTGGGACCAATGACAAGGGATAACCAAGGAATGATAGATGATGGAAGGATGGAGAGATGTTTGGTTATAAAATGAATGGATGAAAGGGATGGATTGGATAGGAGATAGATGGAATGAATAGATAGATAAGGGTAGGATATGGAGGACTACATGATGGGGAGTATATGGATGGAGATCCAAGAAGTTTGTGAAAAAGGAGTTTTATTCCTCACACTCAAAGGAGGAGAATGAAGGATGGAAAGATGGAGGATACCAATGTATAGGATGGAAGGATGGTGATAGGATATGGGGAGGAAAGTGATATGGTGTGGAGAATGAAGGATGGAGGGATGGATGATAAAGGATGTATGAAGTGGATGGATAATGTAGAAAGGATATGTATGGATGAAGTGAAGGCTTGTATTTGTTCAAATCATGCATTTATGTTTTAGTGCCTCTAGATTTCAAGAAAGAGAAAGGACATTAAAGTGAAATGGATTTGGATAAGGGATATGAGATGGAGGGTATGAAGAGGATATGGGATAATGATATGGAGGATATAGATGGAATTGGATAATAGATAATGGATGGAGGAAATGTATAGGATAATCAAGATCAAGGAAATGGAAAGGAATATGGACTCAAAGTATTATGAATGATGGATTAAGGGAATGAATATGACAAGGACTATGAGATGGAGGATAGGGATGTCAAGATCAAATATATGAAAATTGATGGAATTATGTAGGAAAATGGATAGATAAGGAGTAAAGGTTATGTAAGGTACATATGGATAGAGGGGATGCATAGGATAGTCAAGATCAAAGATGGGAAAGGAAAGTATAATGAAATTAGATAGGACAATGGATGGTGGATAGGAAACATGGAAGATATTTATGGTAGCATAGTATGGATGGAGCTTGCCCCCAAGTATAAAGTGCAAGGGGAGGTGGATAAATGAATGGAAAAGATATGATAGGAAGATTAGAGGGAAGATATTATGGATGGATAGCGAGAAGGAATTTACCCCAAGTACGAAGCAAAACTAGGGGGAGGAATTACACATGATGCATGTTTGCTAGGTTTTCATCATGGTACTTTCCCAAGGCTCCTGATTACCAAGTTTTCACCATTGGACAACATTTCTTTTCTTTTCTTTTTCTTTTTTGAAATTTTTTTTTTACTCTTTTTTTGGGAGGAATTTGAGCCTGATGCACTTTGGATAATGTTACTTTGGAAAGATATGTTATGATTGACCAAGGCCGCTGAAAGCTAAGCCCAAAGATGCTAATAATGGTGAAGGTAGGGGAAATATATGGAGGATAAGGTAGATGATGGCTAAGGATTTATGTGTAAGATGGGGTAAGAGGAATGGGAGGATATGATATGGAAGGATAGGGAGTAGATATAGGAGTTGGATATTGGATAGGGTATTGAAAGGTTTGTGTGGGATTAGGTAGAAATGATGGCAAGATTAACATTGACACACACCTTGAAGTGTAGTGGACAAATGTAGGGAGAATAAATTATCTAGTGTGAGGTTTTGATGAAGTGATGTGGATTTTGCAACACAAGGACCCAAAATAGATGGAGGAGAGAATGGAAGATATTTGGAAGAATATGGAGTGGAAGTCTTTGGAAGCTTGAATGTCAACTTTGATTTTTCTTTTATATTCCAGTCCTTTAAGAGAGACTTGGGAATCCACATATCTTTTGATTTTTCTTTATGTTTATGTGCTTTTGACTACAGTTCTTCCATGAAGGACTTAGGTACCCATATTTTCATTGATTTTATTTTTTCTTGGAGGACCCTTGTGGTCTCTTGAGTATTTACCTTTTCTTTGTAGCTGTAAGGCCTGTATGCACCCTAAAATGGTCGCCTAGACTTTGGGCCCCATTTATTCAATTTATCAATCCTGAATCATTTTTATCAATAATCAATATTTTCAACTTTATCAATCTCTTGATCAAATCTTAATTTCGATCATATATTGGATTTTTATCCTTGGGCTAACCATTTATCCTAAGTCTTTATTTAATTAAAAGGAATATTTCCTCCCCTTTCAATAAATAAAAAGCCCACCTTTTCCTCTTATCCTAAGTTGCACAAATAAAGCATTATTCCTATTTTATAAAAAGGGAAAAAGCACTTTTTGTCTCACATGAGGCTCAAAAGTCAACACTTCACTCTCATTGGAGGATACTTGTGCACATGGATTGCTCCTCTTTCAAGCTCCACCGCCGATTAAGACTTTTTGCCTCTTAATCTCAATGGTCCATTTCACCTTATTTCTTATAAAAGGAGAGCTCTCTCCTTCATTTGCATATCCATGTTTTATGCTAATGTTATGCTGTAGGTTTTAGGTGCACTTAAAGTTTGAAGACATTGAAGACTTGTTGCTTTCATCATCTAGTTTATATTTGTTTTCTTAGTTGCATGATCATGGCATCATAGATTAGATTTCCTTTTATGCAATAGAATAGATCTCACATAGCTTAATTAGGGGCTTGGAATCTATTGTACTTCTTTTCATAGTTTAGTTTGCACTTCATTTGATAGATTAGTCTTGCACATTCATACTAGTTGCATTTGCATTGCATCTTTCATTTAGATTCTTGGGGACATTGGCACTCTTGCCCTTGTCTTCACTTGAATCTCTCATTGCATGGTTGACTAGCAAGGTCACATTCTTGTAGCTCTAGCTGAGAGCAAAACTCATAAGTCCTTTGCAACTCCATGCATAGAGAGCTATGAGCCACTTTGTGAGGCCTCATTGTTGAGAAACATTGCATGTAATGGTTCATAGAAGTACACCATTTTAGTGTGTACATTTCTGGCACCCACCGTGGGGCAGAGTAGATAGCTTTGTCCTTTCATTTGATGCATTTTTTGTCATTTTTAGATTAATTTTTGAAAAAATCTGCATTTTCTAGTTTTTTGTCTTAGATTATCGCGCGACACTTCTCAGAAGTATCGCGCGATATACTTTCTGTCTTGGCATGATAGTTCACGCGGAAAAAGTATCACACTCCTATATTGAAGTCTATCGCCTGGCATCAGGCGAAGTATCGCCTGGCATTGTGCGAAGTATCGCGCGACTGAGAAATATCGCGCGACTGAGAAATATCGCGCGACTGAGAAGTATCGCCCGACTATAGGAAACTGTATCACGCGATACTGTTGAAGTCTGAGAAATATCACCTGGTCTGGCAGAGACTTGCATTTTTAGTTTTCTTGTCCGAATTTGATTATTTTAGCTTGCTGTTTTGTTTTGCTGTGTTTAGATAGGTCTAACCTGCATCTTTTAGCTTAAATCTATCAGATTATTGCACATTTACATTTGGATTTTGATTTTGCTAACATTGTGGGTCTAACAAGTTGTGTTTGTAGGTGCTCTTCTTTGCTTGAAAATTGCTAAAAATGCATGTCAAAGAGGGCTACTAACAGTTTTTGCAGGGCTGCCCAAGCATAAAAACAAATTTTTTTTTTAAATTTCTTGCTTGTTATTTACTTTCCTTTCATTTGTGGCATTCACTAATTGTATTAGGAATCTTAATACCTTATGAAAGGGATCTTGAGGTGGTAGGAGAAGTATGCTCTTCACCTTTAGGTGAATCAGAAAATCTTGACCCATCTTAAGGTTTTGGAAGCAAGGGAGTAATTGAATCTCTTTGCTTGGTGTGCTTGGGAGAGATTTTTGAGATAGGGGAGTATGCTCTTCACCCTTGTGGTGAATCAAAAACCTTGAACCTCAAGAGTTGATCCATTTTATTTAGTTTAAGAATTCTTTAGCGGGCCTACTCTTGAGCAATCAAGAGGAACGACTCAAGTGGGGACAACCTTGTCATCATTTTCCTTGGTGGCAAGTGATTCCAACTCACTATAATCTCAAGGCTATCAAGGACACCAAAAACCTTGATAGACATAACACTTGTCTTCGTTTGATGTGAGTAGCTCATGGGATTGCGACCATGGGGAAAACATTGAACAAGAATGCTTAAGGTACTCTTGAGGCCGCGAGGTCCTAGTCCTTTATGAGGAGCAAGAGGAGTGTTGTGAACAGAAATCCTTATTAAGAACCATTAGATAGAAGCCACCTTCTTTTAGCCGCTTATCTTCTTAGTGCAAGGATTGATCCAAGTGGTTTACCCGGATCACCTTAAGATACTCACCATATGTGTCCCTTTGGTTGTGTCATTTGACATTTCCATGACAAAGCCAACATCTCTTGTGGGTAACCACCTGGTGTGAGGCGAGGGGGCATCAAGTTGTGGGCTAAGTTGGTAAGTATTGAGCCTTGAATTTCTAGGATAGATTTGCTTGAAGTGTTTTCGATTGTGTGATACCAGTGCAAACGTTCTTACATACAAACAATCGATAGCATTCATAGGGTGTTGTTTCAATTCTGATATCACAAGTGTTTGTCTTGGCAAGGTTGCTTTTACCCTTGTTTCAAGTGTTTGAGACCATGTTTTGATCCCTTGCTATTTGCAAACCTACCGAAATTCTACTGATACTGTGACTAAAATCGAAAACATCAACCTTCAGACTGGAAATTTTGACCGAACAGACCCAAAAATGCAAATTTCACACAATTTTGGTCAAGAGTTAAATAATTCTGCAACAGTATTGCGCCCTGTAAAGCGAAGTATCGCGCGATACTTCGTGCATGCTAGAAATATCGCCCCCTTTGAAGAGAAATATCGCGTGATAGTTTGCCCCTGACGAACTATCGCCCGACCTTCCTGGAGTATATCGCCCACCAGTATTAAAAAATATCGCCTGGCTTGGGGTGAAGTATCGCGCAGGTATAGGTTTATCGCCTCAGTAGCCTGGAGTATATCACCTGGTTTATTTTTGCCGTGCTTAAATTTTGGTCAGTTTCAGTTGCTGTCAATCAGGCTAGGTCTTAGAGCAGGCTTCTCACCCTGACATTTGAAATCTATCTTGACTCCAAATTTTTGGTTTTTAGTCCTCCGAGATAGCATCATTTGATTTACAAAGTCACTTTGGAATAATTGTCAAGTTAGAAAGCCATTCTTGGTGCCAAGGTTCATCTTTAAAATTGTTAGCTACATTCTTGGAAAATTTTAGTACTCTTATTGTCCAAATCGCTTTCATTTTCATCTCAATTTCAATTATCTTTTGGCCTAGTCCAACCTCCTGATTCAAAAGTGCAAGGGTAGTCACCCTTTGATTTGAAGCACCTCTTTGACAGTGTTGGTAAAGCCCTCTCTTTTCTTTTCATTTCTCTTTGGACAATAGAGGACTTCGATTATCCTAGTTTGGTGTTGAAACTTTGAAAGGTCACCTTATCATTGAGAGTATCTCTCTTTCATGTCAGTTACGACAAGGTAAAGTTAATCAAGGGAAGCGACCCCCTGTTGCCTTTAGCCAATTACCACCCGTCAAGACTCCTCGACAACCTAAGGGAAAAGGACCCCTTTTTGACCAATCTCCTAAGAGTGAATCTGAGGTTTGTTTTAATCCGGGAGCTAATCCTAGTGAAGTGAGCACCTCTTTTGTACCACTTTCATCAAGTATGGACATGAGTTACACTTTCACCCGACAACAAAGAGAAGCCATGAATCAAACTCTTGAGGATATCTTCCAACGAAACAGAAGAGAGTATGGTGGTTCTTCTCATGCTAGTCCACCTGGGTCACCTCCTAACAACATAAGGTATTTTGATGCTCATCAACGAGTCGAAAGATAGCATAAGCAAGCTCACTCAGATTCAGGGTCACAACACGAAGATCAGAACAACGAATCTAGTGATCACCACATCAACGCAGCTAATGCAATGAGGTATTCGAGACTAACCTCCCCACTTAAAGACACCTCTCGATATGAAAATACAAGATTGAGAAGCATTGAGAGAGAGAAGCAAGCCTACTTAGATGAACAGGCTGCTAAAAAAGAAAAATTCTGACAACTAGAGGAAGAGGAACGTGCATTGTTGGATATACAGAAAAGAGTCACCCAAGAAGAAGAAGATAGACTCTATGCACAACAACTCCAAAGCTGATTTAACGGAAGGGGAGCCAATAGTGGGATCAACTCACCCCCATCTACCCCTTCCCCTAGCCCTCGAAGAAGATCAAAGACACCCTCACGATCCCCAAGTCTTAGAGGAAGAAGGGCTTCAAGATATGACCATCATAGGAGACAGTCGTCTCATAAACATTCAAAGCAACCCTCCCAATGAGCACATCATGGCTCACAACATGGAGGTAGTTATGCTAAATTTGATCATATGGACTTCATGACTATGCAACAAGAACCATCCTTTCAAGCCTATGTGGAGCAATATGTGGAACAAAACAAAGATCAATTCTTGGAAAGTCTTATCAACAAAGGCGCTAAAGTTCCATATAATTTTGATGTTCACCAAAAAATCAAGAAACAAAATCCTTCAACTGATGAGGTGATCTTACAAATGCAAAAGGATATAGACAGGATGAAGGCTCCAAAGAGCACATTTCATTTGGACTCCATATGTCCTAACCCCATTGACAAAATTGTGGTGATGGTAGAATTCCCTAAGAAAGTTGAATTTCTAACATACGACAAATATGATGGCACTGGTGACCCTCATGACCATTTTCGACAGTTCTACATAATGAGCTTTTCCTTTCACCATGAAGACTCCTACTTGCTGAGATTATTCCCAAGGAGTTTAAAAGGTCAAGCCATGGAGTGGTTCACCAACCTTTCCCCTCCAGTAAAGACATTTAAAAAACTTGTCCAAAGATTTGTTCAACATTTTTCTTACAACTTATCGAGGTCAGTCACAATGCTTGATTTGTGTAAACTTAAACAAAATCAAGGGGAATCTTTTGTCACATTTTTACAACGATGGAGGCGATTGTGTTCGAAATACCCAAGGACAATCCCTGAAGAGGAGAGAATTGATATCATTATGAGCAATCTAATACCAGAACTCAGATATGAAGTCAAGAAAATCCCATTTAATTCCTTTGATACTATGGTAGAGGTGGCATGTCGCATTGAGGATGTCCTAAAAGAACAAGGAATTTTGGCTAAACCAACAAATAACAACAATAGCCAAAATAACAATACTAATGGTAACAAGGACAAAAAGAACTCCTATTGGAATAAAAATAAGCAAGTGGTCAATGACGGAGTTGTTGACTCATCCCAAGTCAAAAATGAAGGAGTTCTTAACCTCTCTCATGCAGTTCAAGCTATGAAGCTGCAAACATCTTCAACGCAACAAGACAAACCCAAGTATCAAAAGAGATCTAAAACGGAGAAAAGACAATTTACTAAATTGGGAGAATCTTATGCAGATGTTTTCAAGACACTAGTTGCTCATAATTTGGTGCACCCATAGGATCCTACAAAACATCGAATACCGGATCCTTTACCTCATTGGTGGGATGCTAAGGCTTTTTGCATTTTCCATAATGGGATTGGACACGACATAGAAAATTGTTTTAAACTCAAGCATCTTGTCCAAGACCTTATTGAAAAAGGACAATTACAAGTGGATGGGTTAACCACTAATGTAGACCATAAAGCCTTTAAAGAGCCCTTGCCTAAATATGAAAAAGGAGAGAATTCTAGTAATACGAATGGCAAGGCGGCTATTAACTATACATACACACATGCTGACAATGTGATTAACATGCTTGAAGTGGCTGACGATAACATCAACATGGTGAGAAAGAAAGATCCTTATGGATATAATGTGGACTCAACTCCTATGACTAATGAAAGACCCGCTGTGGTGATAAGAGGTCCTCACTCACAAAGAATGCCCCAGTCCCTCAATGCTGTCACTAGGGGTCAGGCCCAAGCGCCCATTATCATTAAAGGTCCTAGCACTAGCAAGTCCAAGCAGCCCATGTCGAAAGGTTCTCTTCCCAAGTCTGCCGTTGGTCCTGATTCCAATTATAATCTTATTGACCAGCTACAATGTACACCCGCACAAATATCCATTTTTGAGCTTTTAGAATTTTCTCCTAAGCACAAGCGCGTCCTTGAGGATGCTTTGCGAGCAGCCAATGTCCCTAACAACTTAGATATTGACCAATTCCAAAACATGGTCAACCATTTGGCTAGCCCTCATTACCTCACCTTCTCCGAAGAAGATGACAAATCCATCAGTCACCCACATAACTTGTCCTTACACATCGAAGTCATGATTCATAAAACCCGTGTTAGGCGTGTACTGATAGATGGGGGTGCGGGGCTCAATATTTGTACCTTGAGTTTGCTGCTAGCTCTAGGATATTCTGAGAACGTCATTGACACAAAGAAAAGGATCACAATC
This sequence comes from Chamaecyparis obtusa, assembly GCA_027943335.1. Taxonomy (NCBI): domain Eukaryota; kingdom Viridiplantae; phylum Streptophyta; class Pinopsida; order Cupressales; family Cupressaceae; genus Chamaecyparis; species Chamaecyparis obtusa. Next base: position 380,335 of record BSBK01005444.1, read on the forward strand.
AAAGCATATGATGAGGCAGAAAGAAGTTCTAAGGGATTGGCCATTTTCCCTATTCGCATTGGTCTCGTAGAAAAAGATATATTATTCCAAATTGTTGATGTTGGACCTCTAGCCTATAAAATTTTGCTAGGTAGGCCATGGATTCACGAAATGCAGGCAGTCCCATCAACATATCACCAGTGTGTTAAGTTTCCCCATAATGGTGTAGAAATTTGCATCCCTGGAGATAGTGCTTTATCAGTTAATAACATTTCTACGGGATCACATGTGCCTTTGAATAGGGAAGCTAACAACCCTAGCAGTTCACTTGAACAATGCAAGTAGAAATTCAAGACCATGGATCTTGGGATGGGAGATTATAAGATTGATTCTTTTACAAACATGCCAATCTCTCCTAGGTCTTATGGGAGACCATCACCAAGTAAAAAACCTTCGTCATCGGCAATGACATTATTTGGGAAATTTGTTGAGTCTTCAGTCTCCATTCAAGAAGAGAAAGAGGAAGTTGCTGTAAGGGACTGGGTATATCACGAGGAGAAATACAAACATAACGAGCATTTCACTCCTTCACCTGAAACTTATGGGAAAGGGTATACACTGGTTAAAAATATGGGATATCCAAGATATGGTCCCCTTAGTCATAGGCTGGATGCTAAAGCTGAGCCTCTTGATCATGCTCTTTTCGGACAAAAGAACAAGTCCACGATTGGCTTAGGTTTTGAGAATAAGAAGAAGAAAGGTGTCCCTGTCCCAGCTGCGACGGACAGTGATAGTGATGCAGATTATACGCCTGATCTCTCCAATCAACAAGATGTGTCTGATGATTGGGTACCCTCAACGAATCTCCTTTGGGGAGATTCCACAGATTTGATTCTTGAAAGTCCTACTATCCCAGCTGCGACGGATAGTGACTGTGTGACTGCTAGATCACCAAAGAAAAGTGTTACTGTCCTAGCTGCCACGGATAGTACCAATACTAGCACTAGAGAGGGGGAAACCCTTCCTAACCTTGAGGCTTCTACATCACGAGGCCTAAATGATGACTCAGAGATAGACTCCCATGAATATGAATGGGACTCACTTTCAGAGGCAACAGTTGATCTAGACGTGGATACTATCCATGCCTATAGTACCCAAACCGATGCGACTAACGATCCTAGTGTCAGACTAGAGGATTGCCCTCCCTAAATTGCCTTAGTGGATGACACTTCGTTTGATAGGATGAGCCCTAATTCGGGTATCTTAGGAGAAGACTTGATGAACTCTGATTATATGGTCACCAGAGCATATGTACAATTTTTTAAAAAAAGAAAATTAATTTTGCATGGACCTACTCAGACATGCCAGGGCTTGACATGAATCTCATAATGCATCACTTATCCATAGCTCTAGGAGTCAAGCCAGTAAAGCAAAGATTAAGAAAAATGCATCCACATGTAGCTCTACTTGTCAAAGGGGAATTAGAAAAATTTTTGAGAGATGGATTTATTAGAGCCATCGACTATGCAGAATGGATCTCAAACATAGTACCTATCTCCAAACATGATGGGTCCATTCATGTCTGCACAGATTTTAGAGATTTAAATAAAGCATGCCCAAAGGATGATTTTCCACTTCCAAACATTGACATGATAGTGGACATGACGGTGGGCTATGACATATACTCTCTAATGGATGGTTTCTCAAGGTATAATCAAATCAAAATAGCTCCTGAAGACCAAGAAAAAATAGCATTCACATGTGCATGGGGAACCTATTGCTAGAACGTCATGCCATTCGGGTTAAAGAATGCAGGAGCAACCTACCAAAGAGCTATGATGACTATCTTTCATGATATGATGCACAAAAATATGGAAGATTATGTGGATGATACCCTAGCAAAATCAAGAAAAAGGGACACACACCTCAATGATCTGGAAGTAATTCTAGATCGTATGGAACAATTTCAACTCAGATTGAATCCAAAGAAGTGCGCATTTGGCGTCACCTCAGGCAAACTTTTAGGATTCATAATATCAGCAAAAGGTATCGAGGTTGACCCCAAAAAGGTCCAAGCAATCCTAGATATGCCACCTCCTTGAAATATCAGCCAAATGAGAAGTCTTCAGGGACGTCTTCAATCAATTAGGAGGTTTATTTCTCAGCTTGCAGATAGAGCGCAACCCTTCAACAAGACATTGCATAAGGGTGCTTCTTGTATTTGGAACGAGGATTGTCAAAAGAGCCTAGATCAGATCAAACAATACTTGGCCAATCCTCCGATCCTAATGCCTCCTATTCCAGGGAAACCATTGATCCTATATATTTCAGCTATAGACACTTCCCTGGGGGCATTATTGGCTCAATCAGATGATACTGGGAAAGAACGGGCCATCTACTATATCAGCCGTACTCTAGTCTCCTATGAGATCAATTACAATAATATTGAGAAGTCTTGTCTCGCGGTGGTGTTTGCCTCTCAAAAGTTGTGCCACTACATGCTTGCTCATACCATACATTTGGTTGCCAAAATTGATCCCCTTAAATACTTGCTTAGTAAGGCTGCCCTGACGGGTAGACTTGCTAAATGGATGATGGTCCTAACTGAATTTGACATAGAGTACGTTGAAAGGAAGACAATAAAAGGACAAGCTATTGCCGACCAATTAGCTGATTTTCCAATCCAAGATAGTATGCCAGTCCAAGTGGAATTCCCAGACGAACACATCTTATATACCACTACTCATACTTGGACAATGTTCTTTGATGGCTCCCGCATGCAAAATGGATCAGGTGCTGGAGTGTTATTTGTTTCTCCACATGGGTACAACATTTCAAAGTCTTACAAACTATTATTCCCATGTACCAATAATATTGCAGAATATGAAGCTTTAACTAATGGCTTGAGAATGGCTATAGAATGGAACATCACAGAATTACATGTCTTTGGGGATTCCCAGTTAATCATCAACCAAGTCAATGAAGAGTATCAAACCAAGGATGACAAATTGATACCCTATAAAAAGATGGTTGATTCTTTGAGATGCTATTTCACCTTTGTGACGTTTCAACAAATCCCTAGGATAGAGAACAAAGCTGCAGATGCCATGGCCACATTAGCTTCACTTCTTCAGTTGGAGACGCATGAATCCAGATTTGAATTCCTAGTGGAAGAGCTACACCATCCCATCTTTGACTCATCTGAAAGCCATGTCATTTGTGCCATTATCACACACGAGTCTTCCCGATATGGTGCTATCTATTCATATCTTCGTGATGGCATCATCCCTGACACATTCAACCACTCCGAACGCTGAAACCTCATCCGTAACGCCTCTCGCCACACCCTCATCTCTAGTGATTTATATAGGAGGGGTTTAGATGGGACGCTCCTTAGGTGCTTGGAAAAGGAGGAATCCAACCAAGCGTTAGCTGACATCCACGAGGGCATTTGTGGTGGACATTCTAATGGTCTTGCCATGGCCCGAAGGTTGCTTAGGGCGGGATATTATTGGCCCACAATGCAGATAGATGCAGTCACCTTTGCTAAGTCATGTGAAAAATATCAGAAACATGGCAACCTGATTCATGCTCCAGGTAGGGAGCTGATTCCTTCTGTTTCTCATTGGCCATTTCAGCGCTGGGCCTTTGATCTGGTTGGGCAGATTCATCCCAACTCATCAGGTGGACACAAGTTCATTATTACTACCACTGACTACTTCACAAAATGGGTGGAGGCTGTACCAATTTCTGTTGCTTCAGGAAGGACCATTTCTTTGTTCATCTTGAATCATATCATTTGCCGATTTGGAGTGCCTTCTGAGATCATTACTGACAATGGAGGTCAATTTAAGAATAAGGACCTAAAGCACCTATGCAAAAAGTTTAAAATCAAGCAACATTGGTCCTCCATATATTTTCCACAGGGAAACGGACAGGCAGAAGCTTCTAACAAAACCATTCTTAAGATTCTTCATAGAACAGTACACAAGAATGGTAGGGATTGGCACTTACAAATTAATCCAGCACTATGGGCTTACAGAACAAGCATTCACACACCTATAGGAGCCACTCCTTTCTCTCTCACCTATGGCGCTGAAGCAATATTGCCTCTAGAAGTCGAGATACCATCACTTAGACTCTCACTCAAAGGTTTGATTACAGATGAGGATTACCACGCCATGAGGTTACAGGAGTTAGAACTTCTAGATGAGAAGCGTAAGGCTTCCTTTGATCATATGAGAGTGTATTAGAAGCGTATGTCCAAGGCATTCAACAAGAAGGTTTGCCCTAGAGAATTTCAAATAGGTGATCTTGTTTTACGAGAGAACCCTAAGAACCAACAAAACAGAGAGCAAAAGGGCAAGTTTGAACCTAACTGGCTTGGACCATATGTCATCACAGCTGCTTTTGGTACTAGTGCGTATTTACTATCAGATCCTGATGGAGAACAGCTCCTTGATCCCATCAACATTGTACACCTCAAGAAGTTCTATCCTTGATGCCCATTCTATTTGGGGGCATCCTTTGTACATATCTTATTGATCCTGAAAAAATACCAAAAAAAATTCATATATGATGCTAAAAAAAATCCTAAAAAGTATATAAAGTCTTGAAAAAAATACAAAAAAAATTAAAATATTCAAAAAATCAAAAAAATAGAAAAAGTGCCTTGGTGAAAACCTAGCAATAGGCGCCTTGGTAGCAAAAATCCAAAAAAAAATGAAAATGATAAAAAAGAATCCAAGTGGTGAAAACCTGGAAACAGGCGCTACTTGAGGCCTTTGCACCCCTATTTGTTAGCATGCGTCCTCGACACTTAACCACTTTCCATCATGCCTTGACCTTATTTGGCCTAGTCTGGAATTGGTCTTTGTCTTTGTCTAGGGGGCATGACTGTTACCATTGGTCTTTTAGAAACGTTTGTCTCTTGGGGCATTTCACAACAGTTGTTTTTCAACACCACCCCAAATAGTGTTTTTCAACACTACCCTTGCGTCGAGTGTTTCTTAACACTTATCAGGTGTCTTACCCAAACAGTCTCGTATGACGCGATATTTCTCATTTGTAGATATGATACTCAGAATTTGACTCTATGACCAACACACACGCACTTAAACAATTAACTCACTGACGATATGACGACTTTATTTTTCTTTGTGTGCTATCTATGAGGATTTCTTTGATGAGTGGTCTCTCCCTGAGAAGTCTCCAATGATGCATTGCTAGAAGACTGAGGGAATGAGAACATGTTTTCTTTCTTTATCTGCTTGTGGGTATATTTTGTTGATCCTAACTGTCATGAGCATTTATGCTAGTCTTACTTGACACTATGGATTGACGAGGTATTATCCTTGACTATTTTGCGAGTGCATGCTTTTAGCTATCCTGACTTTCATGCGTCTTGATACAAGCATAATCTCGCTATAACAAATTTAGGTGATCTCACTGCATTAGTCATCTTGACCTATATGTCTTTGATGCCTAGGTGAGATTCCCACATCTCTATCTGATAAAGATCATATTCATATCCACATAGTTACGCTAGTGTGCATTGTATGATCTTCCGACACTACCAATAATGCTCGATGATGATAATTAGATGTCTATAAGCATTGTGACCTTGCAAGTCAACCACTTTCATAGTAGCTTGCATTTTTAGGTTCATGTTAGTCTAGTGTTGCATCTTGCATATGGAGAGAGCTCTCCTTTTCATCTTACGTGGACCTATCAGTCGACTGTGCTAACCTTTTCTTCTTCTCGATCATATCTTTCGCTCCTTGTCTTTTTCATCTCGAACCTGTTCCTATTCATCACAAGGGGTTGATCGCATCATCATATCTATATCAAAACTGTCATTTTCAAGAAACATAAGTCTATATCATACATATGAGAATTAAACATACATCTATGAGAGAGAACATACATAAGCACATACATAAGCATTTTGAGCAAAATGACAAGACAATATACATAAACTAATACATCCATCACAAATGAGACAAAAACACATGATACATCGAACATCCAGTAATCTCATATACAATGTCATGATATACAATACAATATGAGATCCCAAAATCTGGATCAACAGTCTCAAAATATGTCCAAACATCTAAGACCTAACCCTAAGACTCGCTACCACCCTCGTGAGGAGCTCGTAGTGGTGGAGGAGGCATAGCTCTCCTATCAAGTACCACGTCTGATACCCCTGCCCGCTGAGAGTATGATAGTGCTCTCTCACCCTCTGGGACGGCCTGCAAATATAACCCGTGATAATAGGCAGCTCTCGCTGACTCTCGTCAGAGCTCTAGTGCTTCGACCTGTGCCATCACCTCACGGCGTGCTATCTCTGCCCTAAGATCAGATATCTGCTGATCTCGCTCTGCCCTCAGATCCAGAAGCTGCTGATCTCTCATAGCTATAGTAGTCTGCAGCTGCTGTATCTTTGCCTCCTGAGCCTGTATTTGGGCTCTCAAATCCTCTCCCCCCACAGGTTGCTCCTGCTGTATCTCTACCTGCCGGCGAGCTGGTCTCGCCTCCTCCTCAAGTGTCGCTGACTGCTATCCCCGTGACCATTTCCAGCCACCTGATCTCGACCCCTCTCCCCTCTCCATCCTCCTCCCTCTCCCCCTCCTACCATCTCCTCTGTCTCCTCCATCCCCTCCCTCCCCTCCTCCGTCCCCTCCATCCCCTCCGTCTCCTCCGTCTCCTCCCGGCGCTGGCACCTGTACATCTGGTACTGTAAATCGAGGGAATGGTACCCTCCGTCGCTCTACTCTGTAGGCTCCATCAGCCCCTGCGTCTGCCACATCTGAGAAATAATCCCAAGGCTCGCTCCTGATAGCTGTTGTCTCTGCGACAGCCTGCTGATAATCTAACATGGGTAGCCACCCATGTCCCTCCTCGTCTCTAGCTCTGGCATATGTGGTGGTCTCTGTCGAGACTCGCTGCTGCCTCCCAAACTGCCGCCACACCTGAGTGATGTAGAATCTCTCTACGATCTCTGCATATCAACCTACTAGTGGCCGACTGCACAGCATGTAGCTCAACTCATCCGCTGCATCCCCCCAAACCTCAACCTCCCTGTAGGGCCTCCATGTGAATGAGGCTATCTCATCCAAAATCCATCTGTAGTAAGTCACATCCCTAGAATGGGCATGTGATATGAACCCAAAGTACCTATAGATATAGGGGTACCTCCTCTCCCTCGGCTGAACCCTGGGGTGCACCAAAGTGATGTGCTCCCATGCCCATACCTATGCCCATGTCCTACCGTCCCTATAGATGATCTCATGCATCTCATGATACATCTCTGTCAGGATCGCAGGCCCCCATGCCATCCGTCGGGGCCTGCCTACCAAGTCTACCAATAACCTGCCCCATCCAAGTGGGAATCTCTTCTGACTGTGATCAGTCATCAGGATCTGTGAAATGATAGATGCCACAATGCATGGCACCAGATAATCTTTGCCAAAATCATCAAGCAGTCGCTCCCAGCTGACATGCCTGTCCAGGATAGTCACATCCTGAAACATCTCCTGAATCAATCGACGCCCTTCAGTGGCATCCTGATCATAGTATACCTGTGACAACACATAAATCATGTTAGTTTTCATCTTTTAGAAACATTACATTTTACATGACTATCTCAAAAATATGATTATACTTACAGGCTCTCCGTGGCATGGAACTCGGAGGATCCTATAGACATCCTCCAGTGTGATGGATGCCTCGCCTGTAGGAAGGTGGAAGGTGTTGTGCTCGTTGTACCATCTCTCAGCCAGAGCAGTCAACAACCCATGGTCCGCTCAGATATAGGGGTACCTCAACAGATATCGGAATCCCATCGCCCTGAGGTCGGCATTGCCCGGATCGTCTAGATCCCGGACACACCGCAATCCTGTCACCTTCGGCGCTCTGATGATGAGCGCCGAAAAAACCTCCTGCAAGCCAAAACCAAGCCCGTTGTTAGCACATATCATGATGGATGTCCAAAAACTCAGTATAAAACATCTTAAAAACGTAACATTGTCTAGACCCATGTCATTTTTGCTCAAAAATGCATTAAAAATCAAAATTTTATGCTGAGCGATATTCTTTTTCTGGAGAAGTATCGCGCAATACTTCTCCCTATAGTGGGGCGATAAACCTTATATCGCGCGATACTTCACCCAGTATCGTGCGATACTGGTGCCTAAGGTCACGCGATACTTTGGGGGCACGCGAAGTATCGCGCGATACTTCTCCCCAAAGCGCGCGATACTTCTAAAGTATCGCGTGATATTTCGCCTAAGAAAAAAATTTTAAAATTTAAAATTTGAAAAAAAGGTGCTAAAATTACCTATTAAATGCAAAAAATGACTAAAAAGCTCGAGTTTTTTGAAAACATACCGGGGCAGGATAGTGTGGTGGCCGGTTGTGCAACCGGGTGTGCTCGAATCGATGCCTGTGGACGGGAACTCCTGCTTGCTGGGCCATTTTCTCTCTCTAAAGCTCTGAAATTCTCAAATCGCTAAGAGACAAATGATTTTTGAAAATGACATTTTGACTCCTTTTATAGTCTTTTGACTTTTTGACCTCATTTTCAAAACACCTCAAAATTGTGCAAAAATTGCACCCCTAGCTAATTTCGACGTCCTGGATCCATTTTCGGACTCGAAATCAAAATTTGAGGTCATCTTGATAGTCAAAATCACATTTCAAAATTTTCCCTCTCTTCTGCGCAGTTGACTAATCTTTTGAGGCCTAACCCTTTGATCTTTGTTGGGGCATCGTTATTTCTTCATTTCCATGTCTTCCAACCTTCTAGTCTTTCATTCATATTCATTTCATTCCCTCATTTCTGGCTGGGGCATATTTTATTGCCTAATGGTTAACCTATTTGACCCTTACATTCGATTATGACTTCCTTCTGATTTGATCAACCTTATCGATTTTCTATCTCTCCTCTACTTGATTTTGATTTCAATTCTGAGGGGGCAGTATTTATGGGATTCTCATCCCCAACTACTTTATTTTCCTGATTCAGACATCTTTTGTGAGCTGTCGCTCAAATTTGAGATTCTTATCTCCTACTTTGAATGTGATCCCGAATCGACCTCATGTTCAAAGGCCTTTGTTTATGTTTGTCCGGATGTGATCCCGAATCGACCTCATATCTGAGTTGTTTTGTGATCCCAAATCGATCTCACATTGCAACTTCATTCTTTGACTACATGTGTTCCCAAATCGATCACACATTAGTCAAAGAGGGGCAAATGTATGCACCCTAAAATGGTTGCCTAGACTTTGGGCCCCATTTATTCAATTTATCAATCCTGAATCATTTTTATCAATAATCAATATTTTCAACTTTATCAATCTCTTGATCAAATCTTAATTTCGATCATATATTATATTTTTATCCTTGGGCTAACCATTTATCCTAAGTCTTTATTTAATTAAAAGGAATATTTCCTCCCCTTTCAATAAATAAAAAGCCCACCTTTTCCTCTTATCCTAAGTTGCACAAATAAAGCATTATTCCTATTTTATAAAAAGGGAAAAAGCACTTTTTGTCTCACATGAGGCTCAAAAGTCAACACTTCACTCTCATTGGAGGATACTTGTGCACATGGATTGCTCCTCTTTCAAGCTCCACCGCCGATTAAGACTTTTTGCCTCTTAATTTCAATGGTCCATTTCACCTCATTTCTTATAAAAGGAGAGCTCTCTCCTTCATTTGCATATCCATGTTTTATGCTAATGTTATGCTACAGGTTTTAGGTGCACTTAAAGTTTGAAGACATTGAAGACTTGTTGCTTTCATCATCTAGTTTATATTTGTTTTCTTAGTTGCATGATCATGGCATCATAGATTAGATTTCCTTTTATGCAATAGAATAGATCTCACTAGCTTAATTAGGGGCTTCGAATCTATTGTACTTCTTTTCATAGTTTAGTTTGCACTTCATTTGATAGATTAGTCTTGCACATTCATACTAGTTGCATTTGCATTGCATCTTTCATTTAGATTCTTGGGGACATTGGCACTCTTGCCCTTGTCTTCACTTGAATCTCTCATTGCATGGTTGACTAGCAAGGTCACATTCTTGTAGCTCTAGCTGAGAGCAAAACTCATAAGTCCTTTGCAACTCCATGCATAGAGAACTATGAGCCACTTTGTGAGGCCTCATTGTTGAGCAACCTTGCATGTAATGGTTCATAGAAGTACACCATTTTAGTGTGTACAAGGCCCACCCTGTTTCCACCTTTTCCTTGACAATTTGATGTCGGAGGATTAACGGGTGTTGTAGTATCTGGATGATTGGTAAATCCCTAACAGAATTGTACCTCAGAATAGACCTATATATTGTAACTTCATATCAGGACCTATCAACTAAGTGTCGCAATGACAGAGGTGATATCTCTAGGTTATTAATTGTGAAAGTGAATCTTGGATGCAGTATGTTACCCTGCGGATCATAGATCTAGCTAGACTATTAAGGTTTCATTGAGTACTTTTGTCGAAAGAATTTGATTCGAGAAGTCAAGATGTAAATGCCAAATTAGTTATGTGTTAAGTCTTAAGTTTATCTTGGATTTAATTAATAGTTGATGTGATGATTCTAGTAACTCGTATGAGGAGGATGAGTAATGTTTTGACGATGTATTATATGATTATACCATAGTGATGTTTTGGTGATATTATTAGAACCCTGAACAAGGATTTGTTAGATCCTAGACTAATAGGATTATTCTGCATTTTGTTTTCCTAGATTAGGAAATTTAATCATACTTGTGATAAGAATTTTATAGGACCCGACTGTTATGGTTACCCCTTACCGATGTTGAACCATCAATTTATCTTAAATATTATACTAAGGAAAATTGAGATACTTGGACTCATTCGATTTACTGTTATGTTATGATGGACATGTTAGACTATACATTTTGTCGACTCTGTATGTGGATCCATGATTAGTGGATTTGGATTTGATCATGTTAGACTTTATTATTGTCTTCATGTTTTGAGAACTTGAAGATTATCTTATAATGATGATAGATTATGGATGATCTTGATTTCAATTGAACTATGAATTGAATTATGCAAATTAAATTATGAATTATATATGCAATTGAAGTATGAATTGAGTTATGCAAATTGAATTTATTTGATGTGATTATTGAATCCTATATGATTACGTGCAGACAATTGAATTATGACACTTCATTCTATGTGATTGAATGTTCAATTGATTTGTGTAAGATCATTACTTGTGTGATTTTATGTATGCAATTGAGTTATGAATAATGTGTGGATATTACATCTTATATGTTTATATGTGATGGTTTTCTTCCTTGAATTACTGATGCTGCTTTAAGGTTTTGCAAGTGGAAGGACCATGGAAATATTCGAGGAAACCATATTGAATGCTTGTGCTATCGGTAAAGCCAAGGCCTCGTCTATTGAAGAGACCAGGGCTTCGTTGTGAAGTGTTTTATTTTGTAACCGTAATGTGAATGTATGTGTAGGATTGTTAAGTGTTGTAATATGTTGGACATACCTTAATTATGATGTTAATTATGTGAGTGTCACTTGACACTAGAGTTATTTGTTAACTAAGGTATGTTGTGTGATTGGAGTGCGAGAGCAAGTCCTAGAAGCTTCCTAGAGGGGGTATTCTAAGTGCATCCTCTTGTCTTAGGACCCCTAAGTGAAGTCATACCTTACATTTTCGTGCATTAACTAAACCATGGCTTTTGGAGGGTTAAATGGGACCCTAGGGGGTAGTTTCATGCTTTTTAGGTAGCCCGTTCCTTGTACCCATAGGTTAGGGGTAATTTAAGCATGGGAGAAGCCATATTTTGACCTTTTTGTCCCCTCCAATAGTGCCCATTTAATCTTGAACGAATTTGCAACTTGCATCATGGACCCAGAAGTACTTTCTAGGACCATCTTTATGAGGGTTGTGGAGAGTTGGTAGGGGGTCCCTTTTTAGTAGAACTTTTAGAGGGGTTTGGGTTGTTCACCCACTCTCTACCTTTAGAGACCACTAAACTTGGAGAAGGGAAAAGCTGAGGATGGAAGAAGGAGAAGGCTCAAAACTTCATCATTTTGCATTGGATCATAGGTTGGAGGATCTTGCTCTTCATTTCTCTCATTTTTGTTGTAGTAGTTGTATGTGTTGTGTATTTGTTCTTTGGCTCCCCATGGTTGGTCATGGAGGAAGCTTTCATTTCTTATTTGTTGTGTTTTAGCTCCCAATGGTTGGTCATGGTGAGAGCAAGCATGTATTGTGTTTTTCTTGTAATTGGATTTGGGGTTGTTTACTCTTGGATTCACTCACCCTTGGGAGGGAAGAGCAATCAAGAGGGGGTGTGGGAAATGGAGGAAACTCCATGTGTAGAGTCTCCTCCATGTGTGGGGAAGGATGAAGCTTGGGTGAGTGATTTTCCCCAAGTAACTTTGCATATAGCCCATGAGGGATTGGGGTTATAAGGAGGGAAGATTGGCCATGTGAGCCTTGTTATGATAATGTGCTTATTTGGGTCCATGTGTGGCCTTGTTTTGATATTGAGCATATTTGGGTCCATGTGTGGCCTTGTTTTCATGCAATGGTTATCTCCATGGGTTGCCCACCCACACCCCACAAAAGGAGTTCATGGAATTCCTTAGTTATACCCTTGAGGGAATTTTGGGTTCTTGCAATTGTATGTTTCTTGTGAGTGTTTGTATATGAGTGAATGTATCCTATTTGATGTGGTTTCCCCAAGCTCGGGGGTGGCCTCAGGAGAGGCCTAGGATGGGAGGTGAGCTCCCATGGTCTTTCCCTTGCTTGTATATATTTGCAGATTTGTGGAAGCTCAAAGAGGAGCTATCATGGAGGTTTTCATCTTTTGGATGGTTGAGAGAAGACATCCCTTTTATTCCATTGTGAATCATTCTTTGTATTTAGATTTCATTTGATGTAAAAGAGAATGTAATGACTTTCATTTGGAGCTATTGTGAAGATGAAATGGATGAGAGACTGTTATTATCTTGATCTTTCATTGTGTAGAATTATTCATTGCAATGCTTTGTTGAAACTAGGATGTTGTAAACTTTATTGATGTATTTGTAAATGAGTTGAAATGGATTTCTTTATGCTAAGATGAATTCTTCCAAACATGATAAAAGATCTCTCTCTCTCTCTCTCTCTCACGATAATTGAAAAATAATCTCTCTTTGCAAATGAGTTATCCACAATGATAGATTAAATATTGTAGCAATTTCATTATGCTTCCATATTTGGATTGATATATGAATATCGCAGTATCATATATGATGAACTAAATGTAATGATCGTTGAAAACAATCTCTAAATGTGACTCATATCTCACTTTTAGACATATCAATTGTAATGAAACATCTATGAAGGAATGAACAAAATAGTTGTTTTGTTGATATCTCTATTGATTTGCAATCAAACCATATTTAACCTTTAAGGATACACTATCAATTTTAAGTCTATAGACTTACTTATGCATATAAGGAAATTAATAAAATGATAAAGCTGTTTTATTCATAGTTGTGAAGAAAATAGAAAATATTCTCATACTTAGGAAAATTCATTTTCAAAGAGAAGTTGGTTTTCAACTCTCTGGAAATTGTATGAGAAAAGAATTCCCATACAATCTCTTACCACAGTCATATTTTAATAATAAATCCTGCCACCTCAACATGCATTAAACAAATAATTTAGCATTGAATTACATCCCCCATACCTTATTTATTATCTTCCCCTTATCTAGGTGCATGTGGAGGGATGTCTAGTCTTTGATTTAAATTCAAACCTTTTGATTGGTCAAGATAGTGTCCTTGTGTGACACATCATCAAGCTTCTCCCTCATAACTTCACCATATATGGTGCAGGGTATGGTAGCTCTTCCCATATATTAATATATGTCTTGCACTTTTGATTAATGCACCTGTCATTATCCACATCACCCTTGAGCAGCGTGAGTTTTGGTTGGGTCCCACTACCCATACTAACTTCCTTGGGTGCCACCCTTTGTTGACTTTTCACTCCCCTTAGCAGGGCTATTTTGATTGGAAATTATATTCTCTTACCTTGCCTTTAGCTTAGCATGGGGGCGCACTCCCATGCTTTAATACTCTTGTTCCCTCCCTTAAATGGCGCCAGCTTTTGGGAGACCTTTTCAACCCCCTTAAACACCGCACCCTCTTCCTTGCCTTGTGATGTTGACTCCTTATCTTGGGCACGTGGATTGGGGGAGATTTCTAGGGAGCTAGGAAGTGGCATAGGGAGCTAGGCTAGGAAGCTAGGGAGATAGGAAGTAGCTTAGGTTGTTTAGGTAGTTTAGTTTATTGTTAAGTTAGTTTAGGTTGTTAGTTAATTATGTTATTTTGAAATTAATGTTTTGTTAATAACAATAGATAGTTATTATTTTAGCAATGTTTTATTTATTATTTGTTAATTACAAAATGTTCAATATTATGAATTATATAATATGTATATATTATTAATTAATATATTATAATTTATTAATTAATTAATAACTATATTAATTGATTAATATATTATAATTATTAATTAATTATATATATATATATAATATTTAATTATAATCATTGATTTAATATCATTAAATAATGTTTCCTTTAGATTTATTAATTAGTTAAAGGTCCATTGATTAATTGGTATAATGTAATCATTAATTGAATTAATATGTACTCATTTTGAACAAAAATTGGTATAGATGACTATTGAAATTTATATTCAATATTTTTCATTAGCTTTCAATTTAATTTTCATAATCGAGTTGGTCTTGAAATTTGCAAAATTGGAAAATGGTTAACCTATTTATAGAATTAATGTTATTAAATAAACATTCATTTCCTTTTAGATAACCTATACACTTTATAGATCGATGATCTACGATATTGATCGAGAAGGTGGTCAACGATCTTCTTCGATTATATTGATATCATCTAGCATCCTATGGATATTAAAACAACTTTGTTGAGGTTTGACCTCTTGTTGCTTTTGGACCTCGTCATTAGCACTTTTGTCCCGCATCATAAAATTGGATCTTTTACCCATTAAAAATAAAATTGTTGGTTGTGTTTTGACCCGAACTTTTGGGCATTACAGTAGCCACATGTTGATTAGATAGGACATGGTGATCTTCATATGTAAGTGGATTCTTGTATTTCTTATTTTTATGTTGTACATCCAAATTGCTTCCAAAAGTCTTGGGAATGGTGGATGAATGAGGCTCATATAATGGGTTTTGATAGATGGATGGATATAAATCTCTCAACGATGCATGTCTTTTCTGATCTTTAGGTATGGTGGAAGAAATAAATGGTGAGCTAGGAGTGAGAGGTATAGTGGATGGAGGAACATAAGGACCTAAAATGGATGGAAGGGATGAAGGGTTTAACATTGGGATATAAGGGCCCAAAATGGACGAACGAGATGAAGGATCTCATTTAGGGATATAGGGGCCCAAGATGGATTTGGAAGATAATGAAGGAATATTTTTATGCTTGAATGAAAGTATATAAGGTGTAGGAGGGATATGAGCATCTGCAAAGTGAGCAGTATCACCAAGGCCATCAAGTGTAAGGTTTCCTTGGTACCCGAGAGGCTCCTTAATAGGAATAATAAGAGGTCGAGGAGGAATAGGATCTTGTGAAGGATTAGGATCTTGTAATGGAGAATAAAGAAGGAGAGTGGGATCTTGTGGAGGATTAGGATCATGAGGGGAATTAGGTGGAATAATGGAATCTTGAGAGGGATTTCAATCATGACATGGAGATGAAGGGATACTTTGATCTTGAATTTGGGGAGGATTATGTGGTGGAATGGAAGGGATGGTAGGATCTTGAGATGGAAGGCTATTGTGTAATGGAGTGGAGGAAATACCTTGATCTTGATTTGGAATGGGAGCATGAGGTGGATCAAGATGGATAGGTGGATTTTGCAAAATAAGGAGATCAAGGAGTGGAGGAATGCTTGGATCTAGAGGATGAGAGGAATCTTTGTTAGCATTCTTTGGGACAATGTATTGACATGTGTGGACTTGTGAGGGTGATGTGATGGAGGGGTTGGGATCTTCAACTTCAATCTCTCCTTTGTCAATAAGGTCTTGGACAAAATTTTTGAACTTTAAGCACTTCTTGATATCATGACCCTTGATGCGATGATAATCACAATATTCATTTTCCTTATACCAAGTAGGTTTGGGTTGAATCTCATCAAAGGGAATAGTGTTTGGAAAAACCATCATGTTTTGGTCAACAAGTAGGTGGAATATGAAATCAAGAGGGTCTGCAAGGGGAGTGTATTGTCTAGCTTTGGATGATTGTGAAGCTTTGGAGGATAGGAATGATGTGGGTTTTGGAGGATTAGGATTGTGTGGAGGTTGAGGGTTAGATGGAGGATTGGGGTTTGATGGTAGATCAGGATTATGGATTTGGAGAAAGGGTGGAGGAAACATGTCTTTAAATGCAAACTTTTTCTTTTGACCCCCATTTTGTAAGTTAAGGACAATGTTTTGAAGCTCTTCAAACTCTAGGGAAAGATTAGGTATGTTAGCGGCGTGATGGGGTGATAGAAGGAATTATGTGTGGATGAAGGATAATGAGGTGGATTTCCCTTGTTAAAGGTAGAAGAAGGATAAGGAATGTGATATGGATTGGGATTGGATATGATGCGTTGAGGATTGATTTGGTAGGTGGGTTGGATTGAAGGTATAGTTTGAGGATTAGGATTTGGCACTTTGAATTCCTCAACCATTTTGTGAAACCAATCCATATTCATGATGTTTGAATTAGAGATTTTGGATTGGATTAGAGGAAGATGATGTAGAGGAATATTTGAATTAAGAGGGAAGAATTTTATGATAGATGAAATATGAACTTAAGACTAAGAGCAAGTTTGTATTTTGATATGATTGGATGATGGATATGATTGATTAAGAGGGCTTGGCCTCAAGAATTTTGATTGATTTGATTGGATTTTGATTTTGGATTATGAGGGCAGGGCCTCAAGGTTGGATTTGATTTGATTTGATTAAAGCCCAAATATTATGATGGTGCTCTTAAGCCAAAAGTAGAAGATTAGAAGATGGTGTTGATAAGACTTGGATTAAGAATGGATGAAGTGGAAGGATGGATTAGGGATGTTTGAAGAGAAGTGAAATGGATGATGTGATTGATTTGGATGATAGGGGATATATGGATTGAATTAGAACTTGGTTAGAATGAAGTTGACAAGTGAATTGGATTAGGATGATGATGATGTGATTGGATGAGAAGGAAGATAAAATAATGAGATTGGATTAATAAAGTTGAATGATTAGGAAGATGATGGCATGATTAAGATTATTATTAGGACCTTGACTTGATTATGAAAATTGATTTGGTTTGGGGTCCTAAATGATGGATTAATAATTATTAGGATAAGTAGAATGTGGAGTGTGATTAAGAATGATTAGTAGGTGATTATGGATGACCAAGATAAGATGTTGAAGATGAAAGAGGATTAAGAATATTAGGATGAAAGAAAGATTGTGGATGATTGAATTAGATTAGGGAGATGACTAAGGATGTTCTTGAAAATTAGGAGATGATGATTAGAATGATTAGGGAAGATTAAGATTGGAGGAATGATTGGAAGGATTAAAAATGTGATTAGGATAAGAGGTATGATGATGATGAGATTGTTGATAGATAGAAGAGGTGATGTAATGATCATGTGGAAAGCTTGACTTCGAGGTAAAGTTGACAAAAATATTTTTGTTGTACTTGAAATGTTTTTTTTTTTGAATTTTTGAATTTTTGAGTTTTTGAATTTTTTTTAGATTTTTGAAGTTTTATGATTTTTTTTTTCAATTTTTGAATTTAAAAATGCAAAACACACAATGCAGAAGACAAAATTTCTAAGGCTCAATTTTGTTGATGTGTCCCCTTTTGTTTCAAGTGAGGAAGGTTTTAAATATTCAAACACATCAAACACACCAACAACCTATTTAGGTTTTAACTAGGATGTACAAGCTCAACTAAGGAGTGTCCTCGATATACGCAAGGTATGTGAGGCCCAAATCCATAGATGAAAGAGAATACTACCAAATAGCCGGGAGGAAACGGTAACCCAATATCCACCTTCATTTCCCAAAGGTATAAAGTTCTTTGGGGCTTAGCCAAGATTGACAATATTCTACTTCCAAGAGGCCTATGTTTAGATTCAAGCCTCACTATTTATACTCTGTTAGAGCATGGGAGTTGAGGTCGTCCCCTAGAGTGATCACTTCTCTAGGCAGACCCCCTAAAAAAAATAAAAATAAAGCAAGATCCCTTATTTATGTTCCCCTCAAACTCCTTAACAAGGATGCAAGAAGAAAACATAAATAATAAAATCTTGAGGATTAAAAGACAAAGGGGTTCATTTTAAGCCCAAATCCAAATGTGAATGATTAATTTTAAGCCCCTTTTTTCAATGTGAGGAAGACACACCAAACAAGTTGACCAAAAGAAAGAAATGATTTTATGATGAAAAAGAGGACAAGCATCACTTTTTACAATGTAAATAAGAAGGTTTGGAGTATGTGCACCTTGATTTTACGCTTTCTAATTTATTTTATTGTATGCTCCTTTGATCCACTTTGATGAGCTCCAAGTTGCCTTCACAAACTCCAATCAAGTGTGTGAAATCATGAAGAGATATGATGATTCAAGAATATATTAAATTATTTGACTCCACATGAAATAACAACTCATAATTGACTAATTTTATCATGCATTGCATTATGTGCAAATAAAGTGCAAGCTCATCACAATTTTTTTATTTTTTTTTTGCATTTGACCCAGTCAACAAGATCTAATTTTTTTGCTATGATTTCTACCACAAAAATAGAAATTCATAATGGAGACCCCTACTAAAAAATAGAGAGCTTTCTAGAAATATAATTTTTTTTGGAAAAATTCCTTAATTTGTGCCCTAGGGACCTGATTTATCAAAACAGACCAGTTTTCAAACATTGAATTTTTGAGCCCTATTTGTGCATCAAAATAAAAAACACAAAGAGCATGTCCTATGTAAAATCTCAGACCTTTCCGAAAATGTAAAAATTTCTGAAAAAGATTGAGATTTGCGACTAGAAATTAATTTTCATTGAAAATCATAAAAAAAATTATAACTCATGGAAAAATAATCACAAAAATCTAAGCTTTGAACCATGACATAATATTATGATCCCCCACTTGCAAAAAAAAATTCAGACCAAAAATCCCAACCGTTTGAAATATATGATCAAATCTTTCAAAAAACCCTAGGTTTTTCTCCTCAACTCAACCTACACAAGCATTAGCATAAAAATTTTCAAAAATGTTGATCTAATAGAGAAGTGGGTCCCACTGGACATGCCAAAATGTATGCAATGAAAATATACACCTAGTTGTTGCAAATACAAAACACCAAAACACCAAACAATCAGATTAGATGTTAGTAATTTTAAATGCAACAAAATAGGTAACTTTCACTACAACCTCCGATGAGCTAAAACAAGGGCACCCAAAGCCTTGTTTGATTTTCTCTTTGAGATTATGTGGGTATGCTCTCCCAACAAAAATGAAATGCAAAACTAATGCAAAATTATGGGATGCAAGCTAGATGATGGTGAAGGGATTGAGAACAAGTATGAAGAACTTGCCCCGAGCTTCAAAAATGATAAATATTAAGATTGATTCAAGACTATGATAATGAAAACAAGATTAGAGGAAGTGGAAAAAAGTAAAACTTCACTTGAGAGGGAAAAAAGAATTTAAAAATGATTAGTGGAGAAAAGAGTTGGGAGGTGGCCACCTTGGAAAAGGTGATTGTGCACATGATTAGAGGTAATCCACCTTTTAATTAAGATTAGAGGAATATTATAAAAACGTAAGCATAGGAAAAAGGGAAAATGAATTAAATTAAAATAAATTTTATTTAATCATGGTTTAGAAGAACTTTAGGCTAGTGGATGAATAAAATAAAGAAAAAATATTTTATAGAGGGAAATGGAGGGATAATATATTAAAGTGAATTTAATATATTATACTATTTAAATAAAATTTTAATACAAAGGGAAAATCAATTTATTTAATTAAAATAAATTTAATTAAATAAATAGAAGAATATAACGATTATAGTCAATTAATAAAATTAACCATAATATTAAGGGAAAATATTAATAAAAATTAACATTAGTGTGAATGGACAATTTTAGGTGTCTACACAAGTATCTCATTCATAAAATAAAAATGAAAAGAAACAAACATTTTAAAGGTAAAAACCACATTATGGTAGTTTCAGAACAAAAAATAGTAAAATAAAAGATGCATCCATCAATGAAAACCTCCTTGAGGCACTGAACGATGAGGTACTTGATATTTTTCCAAGTCACTTCCAAGGACAACCATTAGTTATGATAGAACCAACACAATCAGTGAACATTGGGACTGAAGAGCATCCATAGGTGATCCATCTAGTGCAATCATTATCAACAGAAGAACTAACAAAATTCACCTAATTCTTAAAAAAAAAGAAAATAAAATTTTCATGGACCTACTCCAACATGCCAGGATTGGATCTAGATCTCATAATGCACCATCTCTTAATTGCACCTGGAGTCAAACCTATAAAACAAAAGCTCTAAAAGATGCATCCTCATGTGTCCCTCCTAGTAAAAGTTGAGTTGGAAAAATTTCTCAAAGTTGGGTTCATCAGAGCAATTTCATATACAGAAGGATCTCCAATATTGTGCATGTAACAAAAATAGACAAGTCCATCTGAGTGTGCACAGACTTTAGAGATCTCAATAGGGCATGTCCCAAAGATGATTTTCCTCTACCCAATATTGATATGATTGTGGACATGACAACCAAATATGATATGTATTCCTTAATGGATGGCTTCCCTAAATATAACCAAATCAAAATTGCTCTGGAAGATCAAGAGAAAAGAGAATTTACCTGTGCTCGAGAAACCTTATGTTGGAACATCATGTCATTTGGTATGAAGAACACTAGTGCAACTTACCAAAGAGCTATTACAACCATCTTCCATGATATGATCCACAAGAACATGGAGGATTATGTAAATGATACAATTGTCAAAACAAAGAAACAATCCAAATATCTACAAGATCTAGGCCATATTCTAGACAGAATGGAGCAGTTTAGGTAGAAATTGAACCCAAAGAAATGTGCATTTAGGGTGACATAAAATTTTTTTGGGATGCATTATCTTAGAAAAAGGAATTGAGGTGGATCTTACAAAGGTACAAGCCATTCTTGATATGTCGCTATCAAAGAATATCAGCCAAATGAGAACCCTTCAAGGGAGGATTTAGTCAATGAGGAGATTCATTTCCCAACTGGATGATAAGGTACAACCATTCACAAAGCCATTACATAAAGGAGTAGCATATTAATAGGGTGAAGCATGTTCCAAGAACTTTGATCAAATCAAATAATATCTGGAAAATCCACCAGTCTTGATGTCTCTTATCTAGGGTAAGCCACTGATTCTATACATCTCAGCCACTAGAACACACTAGGGGCACTCCTTGCATATCAATATGAGAAAAAAAAGGAATGGGCCATCTACTACAATAGTATAACTTTGGTCTCCTACAAAATAAATAACTCAGTGATTGAGAAGGATTTTCTGGTAGTGATCTTTGTATTGGAAAAACTAAAACTTTACATGTTGGCACATCCTATGTAATTAGTTGCTAAAATAGACCCACTTGAATATCTCCTGAGAAAAGCCACCTTGATTGGTAGGTTGGCTAAGTGGGTCATGATCCTTAATGATTTTGACATTGAATATGTTGAACGAAAGGATATTAAAGGGAAAGCAATTATAGACCAGTTGGAGAAAGCTCCACTATAAGAAAATCAACCTATCAATGTGGAGTTTCCAAATGGATCCATCATGCACATCATTCATAGGTCCTGGAAGATTTTCTTAGATAATTATTTCACCCAACAAGGTTCAGGAGAAGGTGTGTTGTTCATCACTCCTCAGAGATACTCTATTCCTAAGGCATACAAGATTTGTTTCCCTTGTACAAATAACATTGTTAAAAATGAAGCCTTAGTCAATGGGATGAAGTTGTCTCTTGAATGGAACATCTCTAAGTTTCATGTCCATGGTGAATCTCAACTACAGATCAACCAAATCAATGATTTATATTAGATAAGAGATGATAATTTCATACCTTACAAAAGAATGGTTGATGATTTCAAGAAATACTTCACCTTCATCACATTTTAGCAAATCCCAAGGATAGAGAACATAGATTCTGATGCAATTGCTACTATGGATTCCTTACCCTAGCAAGGTGAATATTTTTTCTATGAGTTCCTGGTGGAATATCTTCATTGCCTAGCATATAACTCCCCTGATTCCCAGATAATTTATACCATCGTAGGACAAGACTCCTCACAATATAGCCATGTCTACTCTTACCTCCATGACCGAGTTATCCTTGATAACTTAACCAAAAATGAAAAAAGACACCTTATCTGAAACTCCTCACAGTATGTCATTGTCACTAATGACCTCTATAGGAGAGGTTTAGATGAAACTTTTCTTAGGTGTCTATAAAAGGAGGAATCCAAGCATGTGTTAGCTGAAGTTCATGAGGGCATACGTGGATCTCATTCTAAAGGCCTGACTTTAGCTCGCACATTGTTGAGAGTTGGATACTATTGGACAAACATGGAGAAAGAAGTAACAAGGTACTCAAGAGCTTGTAATAAATGTCAATTGCATGGCAATATTATACACACTCCAGCTAGGGAGCTTATTTCTTTTTATTACACATTGTCCCTTTCAACAATGGGCATTTGATCTCATCAGATAGATACATCTATCAAATGTACACAAGCTCATAATAATAGCCACAAAATACTTCACCAAGTGGGTTGAAGCAGTCCCACTTACTACTACAATAGGAAAATAGGTGGCTCTATTCATTTTGAACTATATCATCTGTCGGTATGGTATCCCTTCCTCCATCATAAATGAAAATGTAGGAAAATTCAAGAACAATGATATATCTAAGCTCTGTAACAAATTCAAGATCAAGAAACATTGTTCTTCATTCTACTACCCACAAGGCAACGGTCAGGCTGAAGCCTCAAATAAAAATCTGCTAAAAACCTTGCATCAAATTATGAGTAATTTAGGAAAGGATTGGTACTTGCAACTCAATCCCACATTATGGGCTTACTGTACTAGCATCAGAATACCTACTGGGGTGACACCTTTCACTCTGGTATATGGCATAGAAGCAGTCTTACCCATTGAAGTAGAACTCCCGTCTCTGAGAATTTCTTTATACCAACTAATACCAGATGAAGATTATCGCATATCTAGATTAAAAGAGCTAGAACTTCTAGATGAACATCAGAAAGTAGCGTTCAATCATCTCAAAGGATATAAAAAGAGGATGTGTAGAGGCTACAATAAAAAGGTCAAACCATGAGAACTTCATGTTGGTGACCTAGTGTTGAGAGAAAATACTCATAATCAATCACATCAGGAACAAAAAGGGAAGTTTGAACCTAACTAGTTAGGTCCATACATTATCATTGTAGTATTTGGCTCTGGCACCTATCAGCTCTCCACACTAGAAGGAGAACAACTCTAGGACGTCATCAACATGATCCACCTAAAGAAGTTCTATGCCTAAGCTTTCTTTATATCCAGAAGCTTGTACATATCTTAAAACTCCTAAAAAAATCATAAAAATTAGAAAAAGTCCTGAAAAAATGATCATCTTAGTGAAAACCTAGCAAAAGGCACTTTGATGCATCAACCAAAAAAAAAAAAAATCTCAAAAAAATAAATAAATGAAAAGAGAAAAAAAAATTGAAAAATGAAGAAAAGAGCCTTGGTGAAAACCTGGTAAACATGCACCTTGTTAGAAAAAATTGAATATTTGCAAGTGGTGAAAACTTGGTAAACAAGCACCTCTTGTAATCAAGCACTCCATCTATCAACGCGAGTCTTGGCTTCCTTCCTACTTTCCTATCATTTTCTTCAATTTGTACATAGCTTTCAGTCACTTTCGTAACAAATTAGTTATTTCACGCAACATTGCCATGGATTGGAACTGGTCTTTATCCTCATCCTAGGACATTCAAGTTTGGATAGGGGATCATTTTCCTATTATGACAGTCAGCCAGATCACCATCCAAAGTGAATCAGAGTCAATTTTTTAAAAACCACTGAAAGGTTCATCACTAACACACACTAGTGTTTCTTAACACCCCACAATGTCAAGACATCAACAAAAAAAGTGTTTCTCAACACTAATTAGATAAGCTTCAATAATTAATCCAAATGAATGACAGACTTGAACGATTAAATAATGTTCTTTAACACTACACACTCCAACAATCTAGAATGCAAAAAAACACAAAAAACACCCAAAGCTTTCTGAATTCATGCTTACCACATCTCTATTGCAACTTGACGATGTCTAAACAACTAGAGAAGCAATGAAGGTTGTAAATTTTTTTGGTGTGTTATTTGTTATCATTTGATTTATTAATTATCCATTTCTACATAACTTGACGATGTCTAAAATGACTAGAGGAACATAGACTAGGGCATAATCATTTTTTTTGTCTTCTACTTGTCGGTGTGGTTTCGATGATCCTAAACTATCCAATAAATTGAGTGTTTGTGGTAAGAGCCTCCATCTTGATTGGAATTTCACACATACCTTGAATCATTTTATGTGGACATTAAGGTGAGGTCAAAGTTATCTCCTTTTCTGTTATTTTTTTATGTTTATGCAAGATCCATTCAGGTCATCCTGGCCTCTTATGCCTTGATGCTTATGGTTACTTGCCAAATCAATTGGAAATGATGCTCAGGTCATCTTGGCTTTTTTGCCTCAGTTCTTGTGTTATTTTTCCACATTTCTCTGATATAGGCCATATTTATATTCTCATGGTCACAGTGACACCAATGAGAATTATATCAGCTACGATGTCCCACATTGCTCAATGATGAAAATCATCATGTCAAAATATAGTGACTATATCCTAGGGTGCATTCATGTTAGTTTTCCATTTTTTATTTGGAAAGCATTACTACTTCACCACATTATC
Organism: Chamaecyparis obtusa; assembly: GCA_027943335.1. Classification (NCBI taxonomy): domain Eukaryota; kingdom Viridiplantae; phylum Streptophyta; class Pinopsida; order Cupressales; family Cupressaceae; genus Chamaecyparis; species Chamaecyparis obtusa. The sequence goes on from BSBK01005444.1 coordinate 405,479, forward strand.
TCTTACATGGAATGTGAGGCCTAAATTTGAACTAATCATCATCCTTTCTCATCAAGAGGTCAACTATGTCATTAGAGATATGATCGAGTACCTATGTGTGAAAAATAAGATTTCCTATAAGAGATGTCAAAAACCATTGCATATATAAGCATATATCATAAATCCTTGTGCATATAAATATAGAATCCATTTACATATGCATGGCATAAACATCACATAAACATTTGCATTCATATCTACATAATCATCATAAAAACATCAATAGAAAGTGCATCCATAAAGCATCATAAAGAAATAAATGCATCTCATAACAAAGAGTGATACATGAGTACAATGAGATCAAATCAAATTTCTAGATATATATATATATCATTAAATGTCAAATGGGATACATCAACATATACAAATGTCATCAGAGCAAGTCATCGCATATAATGCCAAAAATGGTGTACAAAATGGAGAAAAAAGGTATCAAATGATCATAGAGGGTATCTCTCTACCATATCCTTGGCATCATATGGAGTTTTTGGAGGTTGTGGTGGAGGAGGAACAACCTCATCATCTCGTGATATCTGCGCACCCTCAGATCTAGTTATATACTGATAGTAAGGAGTAACTTTCTGATCCAATGGAATAGATGCACTGTAAGTTGCACCATAATAGGTTTCTATACTAATTGTATGAATAGCCATCCGCTGAAAGTGATCTCACTCTTATATGAGCTTGACTATCCTTTGATTTCACTCTATCAACTTGGCCTATGCAATGATGATCCTAATCTATAGGCCTCACACTCTCTCATGCAAGGATCAGATGGCATCTTGTGGTGTCCTCTATCACAAAGCCTTCTCCACACCACCCATGGTTGCTTCTCCCACTCCTACATCCTCCTCAGCCATCTGTCTCACCTATTGGGCTACTCTTCCAATCTTATATGTGTGCTCTTGCACTGTATGAACCTTTTTCATACCACTAGACCCAACATCTATTGCACCAACAGCCCCTAGAGTGCCTCTATATCCTCTCCTCTATTGTAGTAGAACACCCTACTAGAGATAGCTCCTACATCTCTCCCAGATGGTCTCATCCCTGAATCTCTCATGCCCTATGGTAGTGGAGGTGGAGGAGGAGCATCACCCTCATCATTGATTTGAGGTATAGGAGCTGTCAGATTAGTGAACCATGCAAAAAGGTGATGATAAAAATAATCCCTATACTTAGGAGTCATCCTAGGATAGGCAACTACCTCTAAGTGGTTCCACTAAGCCCTTCTCATAGAAATCAAATCATATAGTGTATTTATCACTACCAATCTTAGCCCCCATCCTTCTCATACCTCATCTCTATATTTGGCGTAGGTTGTAAACTCTTGTGAAATTACCTATGGCCACCCATACTACTCACCACCTGAGATACTAAGAATATCTCTAAGATAGAAGAAGTGTGACCAATCATAGGGTGGGTCACAAACATGTCTCACTATTGTGATCTCTAGTCCCCCCACTCATGTGTCCCTAAAAATGGTCGCCATGTGACCACTATCATCTCTAGTAGGCAGTCTTCCCCAAGTGGGGATGAACAACATAACCTGTATATCTATATATAAAAGGCTACCCTAATGTCCTCGCATCAACACACATGGGCAGGAAGATAGGGACATGATCCCAAGCCCAAATCTAAAGTATCAACACCCCAACAACTAAGGTCCTTATACCTTGATACAGAACCTCATGAAGCTCATGGTACATATGAGCCAACAAACATGAACCCCACCCTAGCTTTTCTAGATCAACCAACAATCTCTCTAGAACTACCCCCCACCCACAGTAAAAACCCTTCTTCCCTCTATTAGGTAGTATAAAGCACCCTATATAGCTGGCCATAACACATACTAAAGGAGAGTCTCATCCATACCTAGACATCATGGTGTCCCACCCTACCCATCTCTCTAGGATATCGTCATCTTGGAATACCCTATGTATGGATAGAATACCAAAGCATTGTGAGGATGCATACTCTACTAGGGGACTACCAAAGGTAATACGAAGGATACAATATATCCTTTGGGGTCACTACCATCTCTCTCATGGGAAAATGGAATGTGTTGTGCTTGCTATGTAATATCTCCACTAGAGTAGTCAACAATCTATGGTTAACATAGATATTTGGAATGTCACCCAACCAATCAAAACCACACTCTACTAAGATCATCATCTCATCCTTGGACAAGCATGGAATTAGACTCATAGTCGGTGGATATATGATCCAAAAATATACATCCGGGAGCACCTCCTGCAAGAAATGAACAAGTAATCATCAGTAACAAGTCAGCACAATATATCCAAAAGCTGAAGAAAATGCTAATTAATGTCAATCAACAAATAGAAAAATTAGATTTTGACTTTTTAAGGCCTTAAAAATGCTAATTTTTTTTAGTACGAGTAAACCCAGTTCACTATTTTCTAATACGAGCATTCTCACATACTAGTCTGAGTAAACTATCTGATACAAGCAACATCACATACTAGTACAATAATATGGGCACTCTTATGTTTACTCGTATGAGTATGGGGTGGCCTTAGTACAACAATTCTAATAGTCCCATATGAGTAAACATTTGGAGCCTATTACTTCACGAGCACGTATGAGAAACCAAGAATATTGGTGAAAATGCATAAAAAATGGCTAAAATTTCAAAAAAATCACTTGAATGGAGAAAAATTTCGATGCATTACCAGTGGTTCGTAGTTTCTCAGCTAGTTGTGGACCCATTGCCTCTCGAATCAGTGGGTTTCTATTGGAAACACCATTTTTTCTTAGAGAAGGTTTTGAAATTTTTCAAAGGAGGAGATGTGAAAATTAAATAAAAATGACCCTTTTGGCCCTTATATAGGTTATTGACCTAATTTTGAAGTTCCTTTGATTGACGTGAAAATCACACCCCTTGCTAATTTGACTACCCTGATTCCATTTTCGGGATCAAAATTGAAACCTAAGATCATTTTATCTATCAAAATTGTAGTTTGACCTTTTTCTCTAATCACAGTAAACCGCTTTCATAATCAATCCTCTTCTTCCAAACTAATGAGATTCTTTCTCCTCAAGCAATCAACATGCCAGAATCTTGGTCAAACTGATGCAGGAACATCCAAGCATGGAAAGAGGTTGATGAAGGGTAAAGATTAAAAAAAAGGCATAAAAGAATCTAAAACAATAAATTGGAATGTCTTAGAACCTATTATGGCCTTTGAAGGCTTGAAATGTAATCAATTAGCAATAAATCCTAAAGGTCCTGTTAAGGACCTTAGGATCATTAATGATGTTAAAATGATAAAATGATGAAATGATATAATATGGATCCTTAGTGGTCTTAGGAGAGTTTAAGAATAGTAAAATGAGTCTTAGGGATCCATTTGGTAGGTTTATGAAGTTATTTTGATGTTTTAAACAATAAATTTTAAGTTGGCAAATTCAAAGTTTTGATTGCCAATGACTAGGGATAGTTTGGAGGGAAACATGTTTAGGAGAGTTTAATGATTAACTAAGAAAGGTAAGAAATCCAAATAGGTTGGTATAGTTGAAGGAAAGTTTATAAACCATGTTTGGGGTCTTGGTATGACATAAAAACTATCTGGAGTAATTACTGGTGTATGGCACAGCCATCAAGTCACTAATAAAACTTAGATTTTGAAATCTTTCATGTGTTGAAGAACATTATTTGATTCCATTGTCTTTTTTTGTGATTTTAAATTCAGTAGGAGTACTTACTTCATCATTTAAACAAGTTTTATGCTATGACAAAATATTTGATTCAAGTTATCATTGCTTATTCTGACTAATTTCTTGAAGATTAATGATTTTTAAGGGACAATTTGTGTTTTAATCCATGAAATGGATCATTCCATGAATGACATGTCCTGATTCTCATGGAATGATCTCATTTTAACATGTAACATAAATTTCTAACATGATTTATGTAGATACGTAAGAGTGAAGGGTAGGTGATCACCAGATAAGTACATTGAAGGGTATGAAGTTGCTTGCTAGGGAGTAGCAGAAAAAGATCTAGTTGAAGGACATAGGAGTTTAAGAGTTTGGATGACCTTAGTATATCAATATAAAGGTGAATAAACTCTTTATTAAGTTTGGAAGTGATTGGAAGTGTGAGATTTGAGAAACCCTTGGTGTAAGGGCTTGTTTGTGAGCAAATTTGGGATTTTGTGTTTATGTTGATCTAAAGAAAAAAATAAGTTCATTTTATTTTTTTATGAACCATTTTTAAAGACTTTTGAAAGTCTTTGAGATTGGGAGTTAATAGAATAAGTACTTCCTTTTGTTAAATGACCAAAATCTATGCTTGATTTGGAGGCACAATCAACGTATAGGGTATTCTGTCCAAAACATTTCACATTGAGTTTGACATATGTTGTTAAATGGTGAAAAGGGTGTCTAAAACCACTTTAAGTTTGGTTATTTTTTTGGGAAATGTGTGAGTAAAATGCCATTTTGTACCGTTAGAGACCTAGTTGAGGGCAATTAGGCTTGTTTGAGGATTTGGTAACTTTTGAGTGTTAGGTGTTTCTTGGGGACACAAAAATAGTTGATTCCACTTGAATCCATCCTAAATCCATCAAATACATTCAGGTTTTCCACTAGGAAGGTTTGTGCAAAGTTTCAAGTCACTTGAGCCTTGTGTAGTGTTGGGGTATGGGCTTAAACTTAATCATATTGAACCTTTAAAGTAGTGTTTCTCATTCAACCACACAGCCCTCTGCATCACAAGCCTTATCCAAATTTTTTCCAAACTTGGTCAACAAGACCTAAACTTAGCATTGAATGTGACCTACCTACTTACAATCTCATCAAAATATATCCATCTCTTCTACATCATTATATCAATCAAAATTACTTCAGATCACTGGGACACCTAGAAATATTTTAATTTCACTCATGAGGGGGCATAATCATGACATCAACAATTCATTGATCACATCATCAAACATCGAGAATCTTTAATCAAGTAATCAAATTATCAAATCAAACAAGACCTCATCACAAGGAGCATCTCAACTTCATCACACTACATCAAGCTGAGATTCCTCATCATCATAAAATATCTAAAAGCATATCATTTCATCATTTCACATCAAACATATATTTCTCTCATCAATCCAATTGGCTTCATCGCATAAAATCAAGTCAATTTCTCTATCGATCTCTTAATGATAATCAGTTCCATCGCTTCAAACCAACCCAATGGTTTAAGAGTCTTTTTAGACATTAACCAAATTCACCACTCCACATCAAATTTGTTAGTTGTCATCATCAAATTAGATAGGTGTTCATTTTCATCTCACCACATCAAGCTAAACATTTTGGTCTTCCTATCAGTTTTAGCTCAATCAAGTTCAAAATCAATATCTTTGAATCAATCAACTCGAGAGTAGTTTCATCGCTTCACATCAAACTATTCTCTGTCTCAACACTAAATTTTCTTTGAATCAATGTGTTGATTACACATCAATTTAAAGAGGGGAAAATGTAATCACCTAAAAATGATCACCAAAATCATAAGCCCCAAATCTTGATTATTCATCAAGAAAGCCCTAATTTTGATCAAACCCCCTAAGTCCTAACTGAAGGCAATTCAACTCATCAATCTAATTTGACCTATGCTCTAGGTCCCATTCAACTATCACACTTGATCCTATTTGATTAATTAATTCCTAAATCCTAATATTATTGGCAATTAAATCAACCATATACTATTTATTTAATTAATATTTTAGGATGTTGATTAAATAAATAAAGAAATGTCAATTAATCATAAATAAATAAATTAAATTAATTATGACATCACATTTTGGAGAAAAATGCACTAAATCCTTTATATAGTCCAAAAATGCATTTATGGAGTCACATTCACTCAACTGAACACAATTTTGGAAACAATCCAGTTAACTAGAATAACACCTATGTTAACTCATTAGTCATTTTAGCAACTTTAGTTCTATCTTGGAAGTTTTTGAAATAATTGATCAAACTAGTTTAGTTAATTGGTTCTCTCAACCAATCAAATGAGTTGCACATGGATTGTGCTAGTCTGGAATGAATCTCAATCATCCATCATTGATCAATCTCGACCTTCCATTCTTGAGAGGATTTATATATAACTAGGCCTCCATTCTCACAAGAATGCATCCAATCTTTTCTTTGTATAATATTATCAATTTGTTTATCATTTTCTTATCATTTATTTATGCATTGCAATCATTGTTAGTTATTTTAATTGAATAGTTTAGTTTGTTATTGCATTGATCAAATATACGAACTGTTAGCCCATTTTCTAGTTAATGCAAAAAATCCAAATAAAATGGTCTTATCCTGCAAAATCCATTGAAATTGACCAAGGTATGAAGAAATAGGTCTTATTTATGTTGCTAGGGTTTCAAAAAATTTGTCAAAGTCCATAAAACCCTATCCCTTTTCTATTTCTCCATTACTTTTTCCAGCCACCTAAGTGCCTTTTATGCATGTGCTTGCTCTTTTCCTTTGTTCACCGAATCTCCCAATGAGCGGCGATTAAGTCTTTTTATTCAAAGACTTGGTGATAAAATGAAAGACTTGACAGGAAATGGTTATCTTCTGATCTCCTGATATTTGACAGTTAATGTCTAGCACTTCATGAAGCATTTGGAGATTTAGTGACAACCGTTGATGGCGGTGAGGATTAACGACTTTCGCTAAATCTCGTGAACAAGTCTGAGTTAAGTCAAAGGTTCAGAGGTTGTGAGAATTTCCTATTGTCACATGATCTCCAAATGATGTCAGGCTAAAGGACTTGCCGTGATTAAAGGTAAAGGTATTACAATTCAGGGATGATCAAACAATGTGCGTAAATCCTTAATGAAGAATTTATTGAAGATTAGTGACCACATGATTATGCTGACCATTGGATGCTTTAGTAAAGAAAGAGACAAGGCAGGTGGGACCATTCTATTGGGATTTATATCTACCATCCGATCGTGATGATCTAATAATGAATGTTAACTGGGCCTAGTTAATGAAAAAGTTAAAGTACTATCATATGTCTTTTGATCTGATGGTCAGTGAAATCCCTCAATGGAAAGATATCCAGAGATTATTGATCGTGACATTGCACCAGCCATTGGATCTTCCAGTCAGTAGGGTATGATGTTAGTGGGACTGAGAGATAAAGTTTCATAAAAGTGTTGACATGTTCCTTTTCATTGGACGGTTGTCACAATGCCTAAATGATAAGTTGAAGGAAGTTTAAAGACTGCGGCATCACACCTACCATCTGATCGGCCATGAAAACATAAAGCAAGATGGTGAAGTCTGAATGTTAAGTGGGTTCGAGGGGTCACAGTTTGGGTCACCGTCAGATCTATTTTGATTGAATGAAAGATGTGAAGCTGCAATGAAGAGATGATTGAGGATTAGCGATTGCAGCAGTGTGCCAACTGTTAGATGTGTTTTAAGTGAATATCGACGGCTCTGTTTTAAAATTTCTCTATTTGGTGCGAAAGTTAATTTGCCCATTGAACTGTAGAATTTCAAAATTTCTTAGAAGTTGCTAAGCTAGTGAGTGCCTTGTGAATTCTTGTCTCCTTGGTATTATTTTTTTGTGAAATTTGTTGAAAGGGTTTGGGTGAAGTCTTCTGTGTGTTTTCGTGTTTTCAAATTTTTGTTAAAACCCTAGGTTCTAATAATGGCACCAAGGAGAGAGCTTAAGAGGAAGGCATCAATTTTGAGGGGAAGGTATTACCAAGATTGTTTTCAAATGTTTCCTGGTCTTTTAAAAAAGAATGGAGATATTAAAGACAAAAGGGTATGGTTAGGCCAACTACATGATGAGTTTTCAATCAAGGTAAGCAATATTCTTAATGGAGATAGTAACATTATTTTGTCCAGATAGTTGAAGTGTTGGAAAATGCCAGCATACATTTTGAATCCCTAAATAAAGAGGTCCAACAGGTCAAATTTGATTGGGACATTTTGGTACAGAAGAGAGATGAGGTGGTTTCTTTCCATTAGCCTAATGAAGAGGTTTACAAGTCTTGGGAAACTACATATTCTTTGAAAGATGAAAAGAAAGAAGAAACACCCATTGAGGCTACAATAGGTGGCACCTCTCTAGCCCCTTAAACAAAGAAAACTGCATAAGGATTCTGTTTGTTAGAATAAATACAAAAGCAACACTTGGCGAAGATGGAACTAATTTTGGAAGTTGTTGCAAATTTTTGATGCACAAATCAGTGAGCATTTTTGTGAGATGTAATAGAATTATTTTGTACTCATATGATGTCATTTTTTTCTTTTCCTAAATGATCTATAGCTTCTTTGCAATCCTTGTTTTCTATAAAAGGATTTCTAGGATCATTTAGAAGGGCCAGAACTTGAATACTTTTTGCTTGCAAAGTTTTGAGTCTTGGGTATAACAGACTGTACTAGGTCAAGTTGTTCATATGATATAGAAAGTTTATTGGTTTTTTTTCATTATTGAAGTGGTATATATTCTAAATCATAGTGCATACATGAAACATGATTCAATAATTTTGAATACAAAATCCAGGGTTTACATCTCTCCTCTGTGTATTACTTCTTTGAATTATGAATTTTCAAATTCATTGCATAGAATTTATTTGTGTATATGTTGTCATTCCTTTGCTTTGATCTAGGATCAAATTAAATAAGATTTGGATATAAAATATATTCTTTGAGGTTTGCATAAGGATTTCAGTAAGTAGTATGAATCTAGGGATATTTTGATCAATATTATCATAAGGTGGTAGTATTTGTGGGATCCTGAATCAGTAAATTGAGTTAATTTCTGTATATTTCACCTTGTAGTAAAATATTTCCCAATGAATAAGACATTGGCCAGAGATGAGTTTATCTCATAGTAACATATGCTTGGTATAGTTTTTCTATATTTCCAACATTTGAGATAAAAATTTTGAAAGATATTTGAGGTATTGTGACTTACAAGTTATGTCCTACCAAATGGTAATGGAGAATCAATAAGTGACTCGTTATCATTTAGTATTTTCTTACCATTTATCTGTTGTATTAAATCCATCCCGATTTTGTGAAAGAAAAGTTTATTTTACTACATTAGGAGCACCCTCCTTGCTTTTGTTGAGCTCGAAGTGCAGATGACAGTCTTGTCCCTATAGTTGGTCTAGTCATCCTAGATTTTCACATTTGGAATTGACCTTTCCTTAAAATCTATCTATGGGTGTATTGGTTGCTATCATGAGCATAAAGTCCATTTTGAAGAACCAAAAAAATTACGACTCTACTGGGGAGAACATAACAAAGTAATAAAATCTATTGAGAATCTTTGGTTATATCACATATTATCAATATTTAACTATCTAGATTGATTTGGCCCATTCGAGTCACCAATAAAATGATGAATCTACTGGGGAATAGAGATGATATTGTCATGATGAATCTATATTGAAGATCTCTAGTGTTATAAATTTGTGTCAAATAATGTAGGTACAAGTTGAGCTAGACTCCTGGCCTTCTTATTTGTTTGAACCAGTTAGTTACCATTGAAGTACAGAGAATTATTTTGCAATCATCTAGTTATGCATTATCAGTAAAAATTTACCAAGATTTTCATTGTCTTTTCTTAATCATTCTTTGAGGTATTCCTTGAATATTAATACTCTAATCTATTAAGTTAGTGTTATAATTTCCAACTTGTATTGGGTGGTGACTCTAAGAATCTTTGTAGCAATGCTGAGTAAAGATAAAAATTTGTTTGTAACACTTTCTAGATATGATTTATAGAAATACCATAGCTTGGAGGAAGGATCACCCTGAAGGTGAATTAGCTGGTGAGCTTCCATGTACTTATAGGGCTCTAAGAGAAAAGAATGATAAAAACATGTCTCAAGCTTGAAGACAAAATAAAAATAAAAATGAAGATGACCTAGTCCATCCTAGCCAAGAAGGAAATGCTTCTCAATATGAGGAGGCTATGGACTTAGGGTTAGGTGCATATGATGATTATTATTCTCCTCACTCTAGAGGAGAGGAAGGAATGCATCATATTAAGAGGGTAACAAATAGGGAATCTCAAGGTGCTGATAAGAGATCGAGAAGTAAAAGTAGAGGTTTAGAAGGTAGAAATGATCCTCTAAACTAGGGAGCTTCACCTTCTAAAATCTCACATAACCCAAGAGATAAACAACAAGGAATTATTGTTGAGACCTCAGAATTTGAAACTACTCTCCTAGATTCTGAAGATATTTTTGAAGAAGTCTATAATTTCGAGAGAAGGATCCAAGAGAAAATTGCCTTCAGGAAGGAAAGAGAAAAGGAAAAGGAAATTGAGTTGAGACAAGCTCAAATCATATTAGACCAACAAAGGAGGTAATTGGTAACTTTGGAAGCCCTGAATGTTGTTGCAACACCTAGACAAAATATTGAGGAACCTATTATTTGCCAAATTGCTGAAGTTAGGAAACCTAAGGATAAGGATAAACATATTACAACGGGAATTTTGATTAATGAACCTGTTAGAAATGAGGTTCATATAGATCAATTGTCAAAATTGGATATTGATCTAGAAAGGGCTAAGAGAGGAAAGGAGATTCTAGCCAAAGAATTATAGAAGGCAGAACTTGAAGCTATTGCTCTGGAAATGAAAAAGAAAATTGATTTTCTTAGGTAATCCTCAGGCCCTTCTAATATGGTTAGTTCTACCTTGATACCAGGTACAAGCTCTGGAAATTTTTCCAAACAAGTTGCCATTGTCACGCCATTGAATGCTACAAATGCTGCCAACACATCAAATAATAAAGCTTCCACTTCTCAAAATGATGGATCATTTCAAAGGAGACTAGTTCATGTGGAAAGGTATATATAACTTCTCTTTAATGGTATTCTTGGTTATCCTAATTTAATTCCTGAAGAAATTAGAGAGAAGCTTCTGAAATTCACTAGTAATAATGTTGTTACATGTGAAGAGCATCTATTTAAAGAAATTTATTGACATGATAGATGACTATGAAATTGAACATGAGGATGTGGTTATGAAATTATTTGTTCAATCATTAACTGAAGATGCAAGAGACTGGTTTAGAGGACTTCGATATGACTTTATTGGCTCATGGGGTGATTTTATCAATTGTTTCAAAGACCAATATGGTGATAAGACAAATGAAGGTTTTATGTTGAATGAATTCAACAATATTAAGCAAAACCAAAATGAAGAGGTCCTTGAATGTAATGTCATATTTCAAAAGGCAATGCATAAGCTTTTCCAAGTTATGAGATTAGATGAGAAAGTATGCTTGGCAACATATTTAAATGATTTTGATGCAAAAATGGGTTAACTCCTCAGAGACAAAAATCCTAGAACCATTGAGGAAGCTCATAGGTTTGTTGTAAATATTGAAAGCAATAGAAGGGTATTAGGCAAGTTAGGTAGAAGAGAAGACCCTAAACCTCCTAGGTTTGGAAAGAAAGAATTAGATAAGCCTTCCAATGTAAAACCTAGAGAGGATGATAATTTGAAATGAATCCTAAATGCTTTACAAGATTTAAATCCTGGTCAAAATAGAAACATGATTCAAAGAAATGAGAAGCCTCCTTTCAATAATTTTAATAGGCAACCTAGGTTGCAAAATTTTCCTTACCACACTCAATGGAAGGATGGGAAGACAAAAATCCCAGAAAGGAATGACAAGCCTAATGATAAGACCCCTGACCCTTTGTAAAAGCATTCAGTCAACATTACTAGTGATCTTCCATAGTGCATGGCTTGCCAATCCCCACATGATCCTAACTATTGTGTAGTCTCTCAGAGTGTATTTGCAAATGAGGGACATGAGGATGAGGAGGAAGAATCTTATGATGACCAAGGTTGTTCTATGACTTCCTCACACATATATGATTATATTTATTCTAAAGAGGAAGATGAGAATTAGGATTTCAATGATTCCCATAGCATAAGAGAGGTCTATCATCAACAATTTTTCTCTAATGAAGAAGAAAAGGAAATTGAGAACATAAATTGTAATATAGAAGAGGGTGATGAACATATTGTATTGAGAAGACCCTCTGATGAAGAAATACCTTAGATTACTATAGATATGGTCACCCAGGCCAGGAGTAATTATGTCTTGAGAAATAGGATAGTTGGCAATACAGATGGTAGACAAACAGGTTTGTTTATTAAGAAAAATAGTGAAAATATTAAGCAGATACAAGATAAAAAGAAATTTACTCATGGTGTCAAGAAAGTCAAGATAAAGAAGGCTGAAAAGCCAAATGTTTTGAAGAGTGTATATAAGATAAAAATGAAGACACCAGAGGTAAGTATCCCAATTCCCCATGAAGACAATAAGAAACAAAAGGGAGAAAAAAGAAAAATGCCTCTCAAATTGAGGATAAAAATATGGTTCAAGATAAGCAAGATTCCTCAAATGTAAAATACACTCCCAAGAAAAGGCCCTTAAATGGTAAATGGTGTTATCTCCACAAATATTCAAAATGGAAGAAATAATGAGAAAACAAGTATGACAATAGATAAATTTGAAAATAAGGGGAAAGACATGGAAGATATTGTTTCAGAAATACCCCAGATTTATCTAGACAAAATGTTGTAAATACTTCTTTGGGATTTGTTGACCCCTTCTTCTTGACCCTAGTTATCAATGGAAAGATGTTAAGGAATTTCATGATTGATTCTAGAGAAGCCAATACAATTATGCCTGCTGAGGTCAATGGGACTTTAGGTTGATACTCCTAAAGGGAGATGTCAAGCTATGGAATCTAGAGAAGTACCAATCATTGGAACAATTAAATCCTTTCCCTATAAGCTTGTAACTTATTTAGACAAATGGTTGACCATGAGTGTCTTAGTTGTTGACATTCCTCCCCAATATGGAATTCTGCTATCAAAAAAATGGAGTGCAACAATGGGAGGCAGTATTCAATGTGATTTATCTTTTGCAACTTTTAAAATTGCTAGTGAAAATGTCAAAGTGTCTAGAGAAGTGAGAACTCCCCATATGATTGATGAGGAGACTAAAGATGAAAAAATGAATTTTTTCTTGGATACTGATATAAATTCCTTCCAAGTACAAAACATGGGAAATGAAGGAGAAAATGAACCTTTTCTTTTATCTAAGGATAAAAATAATATTACAGATCAAGATGGTCTATGGACCATGTACTTTGATGGTGCAAGCTCTAAAGAGGGAGCTGGTGTAGGAGTGTTGTTGATTGCTCCTAATGGGAGAACATTTAAGTTTTCATTCACTTTAATGTTCTCTTATACAAACAATACTACAGAGTATGAGGCTCTGTTAATAGGACTGAGCTTAGTCTCAAGACATAAAATTAGAAACCTTAGAGTAATTAGAGATTTAGAATTGGTTATATGTCATATAAGGTCCAAATATGCATCAAAGATTAAAAGATTTAAGTAGTACATAAATGTTGTTTGTGATGAGATAGGAAACTTTAATGCTTTTGGTATTGACTGGATGGACAGGGGCCAGAATATAATGGTTGATTTATTGGAAAATATTTCTTTAAGGCTAGAGGATATTACATTTGCTGGAATATCCAAAATTGAGGTTCAGTCTAGACCTTCTATACCAAACAACATTAAAAATTGGCAAGTTTTTGAAGATGATCTAGACATCTTAAGGTTTTTACATTGTGAAGCCAATTTTGAAAATAGAGAAATGAATTTCAATGGGTATGTGGAGACCTCAAGTGATAAGGATACCATTTTGGGCAAGGAGGTATTACAAATAAAATCAAATAAAGTTCCAAAGGGTCTCGTTGTGCTGGAAAGAGTGTTTGATAATAGTGACAGGCCTTTTTCAACAAAAACTGCAAGTAAGACAGAAGGTTTGGAATAAATAAATTTAGGAATAGTTGGAGCCCCTAAAAATATATATATTGGAGGAAAGTTATCTCCTAAAACAAGAAAGTCCTTGGTTGATCTTCTTAGAAAATATAGGCATGTTTTTGCATGGTCTTATGATGATTTAAAGACCTATAGGGAATATCTATTTCAACATGAAAACCCTTTGAAGAAGGACACAAAACCCTTCAGACAAAAATTGAGACATGTAAACCCTACCCTGGCACCAAAAATGCAGGAAGAATTGAAAAAAATGAGGATAATCAAACCTATTAGACATTCAACATGGGTTTCCAACTTGGTCATAGTAAGGAAGAAGAATTGAGACATTAGGCTCTATGTAGATTTTAGAAATCTGAATATGAATTCATTAAAGGATAATTATGGTTTACCAAACATGGAAGCCATGCTACAAAGATTTACTGGATCAGAGCTGATGTCTATGATGGATGGGTTTTTAGGGTATAACCAAGTTGTTGTCAAGGACTCTGAAAAATTCAAGACTGCATTTACTACTCCATTGGGCACATATGTGTATGTTAGGATGCCTTTTGGTTTGACCGATGCTGGGGAAACTTTTCAAAGAGCCATGCATGCAGCATTTATAAATTTCATAAATAAGTTTCTTGTGGTATACCAAGATGATCTCACAACTTATTCAGGAAAGGAGGATAAGCATTGTGGCCATCTTGAGAAATTTTTTGCAAGAGGTTTAGAGTATGGAGTCTCTCTTAACCCAAAGAAATGTGCATTTGGGGTGATAGAAGGTAAGCTCTTAGGACACATAGTTTCCAAAGATGGAGTTAGAATTGACCCTGAAAGGGTAATTGTAATTGATAAAATGTCATTACCAAGGAATGTTAAGGACAATCCTTCTTTGGCCAAGTAAACTTTTTTAGAAGGTTCATCAAAAATTTTGTTGAGATTAGTGTCCCAATCTCTAGAATATTGAAAAAGGGTGCAAGGGTCGAATGGAATGAAGAAGCTAGAAGGGCTTTCTATTAAATTAAGAAAGAAATTAAGGATGAACATATGTTGAGGACATCAGATTATGGTAAGCCCCTCCAGATCTTTTCTTTTTCTTCCTTTCATACCATTCATGTAGCATTATTGCAAAAGAACTCAAAAAGTTTTGAGCAGCCTATATCCTTTTTTAGTAAATCCTTGCAAGAAACTGAGTTAAAGTATGACATAAATGAAAAAATAGGCTTATGCACTGGTTAAGGCTATTAAAACTTTTAGGTGTTATCTAGTTGGAGAAACTATAGTTGCATATGTTCCTAGTGTTGTTGTGAAGGATATTTTAGTACAACAAGAAGTTTCAGGAAGAAGATGTAGATGGATCAATAGGATCCAAGAATTCAATATTGATATCCAAATCACAAAACTAGTCAAAGGACTAGGACTAGCCAAACTCAAGGCCCAAATAAATCAAAATGCTAATCATATCAATATTCTTGAAGAAGAACAGAGGCCATATTGTTGGAAATATAAATGGGAAGGTAATACTAAGAGGGGGGGTGAATCAGATATCACCTACTTTAACCTTTTCTACTGATAAAAATTTATGCATGACATAAATAAAACTTGATCATTCTAAGTAACTTAACATGTTAAGTAGCATACATAAAATCACTCATAACATAGTAATTTTGGTAACCCAAAAACCCTTGAAAGGTAAAACTGGGGTGGGGATGACACCCACAAATCTTCACTACTGCAATAATAAGTTTTGCCTGTTAAGGCTTACAAAATGTGATCAATTCATGATCTACCCTGTGAAAGGTCTGCTTTATTAAAAGCTAAAAAACTTATACAGTCTACCTTGCTAAAGGATTTAAAACTTACAACAAAGTAAGCACTCGGTAAAGAGATTACATAAAGTCTGTTAAGACTACTCAGTTACGAGATTTACCCTAATACACTGATTAAAATGTCTCAGTACCTGATCTTTTGGTTTGCACTTATATGTAGATTACAGATCTCCTCTTTACTGTATGTTAGTGATCTCTTCTATCTGATCTTTCTGTATTTTGTCCTTTCATTGCTTAGCTCAGTCACTGAACTCTATCTCTGTAAGCTTTCCTTTACTGAATCATACCATTCTACTTACACCCTTCACATTCGCTATCCCTTGCTACTACATTTTAGGGTTTAGATCTTGACCTTATATAGTAACCAAAACATCTTAATGATTCAAGATCTATAGTTTAGATTTATTCCTATTGTCGCTTAAGCTATACAATTTTCTGATTGGCTCTAGGTACTACATAGGGATCAATGATTAAAATATGAATGCGTAATTACCTCCGTAATTCCCTCAACAAACAAAATGCAAAACACCACTATCACCAAAAATAGTTTACCTTGATCATTGTGCCATTCCAAACTTATATGTCATTCTTGGCTAACTCGGCAAATGTTATTCCTGGTACTCGGTATTCACTGTACTTGGCATCTGTTAAACTCTCTGTCACTCAGTAATCATTGCATATGTAACTCAGAAAAAACTATACTCGACATAATACAAACATGTAGTGACCATGACTTTACTCGGTAGTACTACTGCTCGGTAAGTATACAATACATAACTTGATCTTTAAAAAATGACTTGATCACAATGATGACCGACCATCATTGCCTAGATATATGACTAAGTGTGAAGCACTAATGGTCAACAAAACTATAGAGATCTACAATCTCCCCCTTTGACATTAGTGGAAAAAACACTTTGTCATGACATTTGTACTTACAATTACAAAAGTATGTTGTATTAGCCTAATACTCCCCCTGAGATATATATACATTCAAAAATGTTTTACCTATCCTTAATGCTATCATGATGATTCCCCCTTGTTTTTGACATGATGAATCTCTTCATTAGTAGGGAGTTCCCAAAATTTCTCCAGAAATGGTCTATGCAACACCATGACCATGTGTAGTGCAGTTTCCCAAGCTGTTGTAGCAAGATTTAGAACTTTTGTCTACACTTCTAGCTCCATAGCTAGATTGACTAAGCTCTTAGCTATGGACAAATTTGGATTTCTTTGAGCTAATTCCTTGGCCTTGACTAGCTTTCTCTATATGGCCTCCAGATGAGGTGTCAAAATAATTTGCATAGACAGTAGTCGAGATCGAATCTTGCCATCATTAGCCACCAGCTCGGCTAACTTACCTTGGGTATGTAGGATTTTGGCATAATGATCGACACTAGTGTCTGCATCCAAGCTTAGAGACTGACTGGTAGCCTTAAGTTCTTATTTTAGTGTGTCAACCTGTCATTGATTCTCATCAGTGAATAGTTCAACATTACAGAATTTGGCCAACAGAGACTGTCCATTCACAACTACCTCTTTAGTCTCTTTTACCAAAGTAGACAACTCGACCTATTTCAATGCTATCTTGGTAGATACCTTCTCTAGCATTTTGGTCTCAAACTTTCATTCTAACCACTAAAATAACTTATCACTTGCACAACTAGCTTCATTATTTTCTTTTTGAACAATGTGTACAAGCTGCTCCAATATGGGGGTGTAACTCTTTACATTTGATAATTCATAAACTTCATTAAATATATCTTTTATTTCATATAGGACCTATTTTTGCTGATGTTCCCTTCGGAGTTCTGCTTGCCTGCTTTTCCTTGTCAGCAGATCCTTCAATATCTACATTTTCTCATAAGATAGGTTATCGGTATCCCATTTAGGAATAACAATGACCTCGTCAATTGTTACCTTAGTTGTCTCCTTCTGTATTCTTTGTGGGATGCTTCCACTCAACATCTCTACAAGAGCTTTTATTTCATCTTGCTCCTTAGGCTCTCACACCTCAATAGATTTACCTTTTATATCTATTTCTCCTTTACCCTTATCCTCAGCATGAGGACTAGCATCTTGTCCATCTAACTTATCTCCTTGTTCTTCTTTTCTATTATCTTCCATAGGAGGACTCTGGATTTTGCCTTCAAGATTTTTTGCTTTGTCCTCTTCCTTGGCAGATGTAGATTTAGTTACTGGTACCGACTTTATGGGTTCCTCGGTAAGGCTTGTACCGACTAACTTGTCAATAGTTGCAACTTTAGGTATGGTAGAACTCATATCAACAGATTGTGTGCCAACAATTGTTGGATAATCCTTGACCTGCAAAAGTATTGTGTTACTACCTAGCAAGGATATATCATTTGTTTTCACAGTCTTTAAATCAGCCTCAGTCAAAATTGAATTCTTGATGGGGCTCTCCTCGGTGATGTCAACAATGTGAACCTATGATTTGTCCTGATCTTCCACTTCCTTAGGAGTTCCACTCTCCATTTTATTCTATTTTATTTCAGGTTCAACAACTTTCGAAGCACTAGCACCCTTTTCTTCATCCTTGTCACACAACAATCCAAATACTATTTTCCAGATTTTGAGACTTTCTTGGAAAACATCCTCAACCTTGTGTTGAAGAAATAGATAAGCTCTAAGTTTGGGATCAAACTTAGCTTTGTATTGTTCAATTATCTATTTGATGCTAGTAGGGGTGAGACTAGATTCAACTTGAGCTAAAGTGCTCTCCCTTATTTCCTTTTCAGTTTGCAGAGCATATTCCCATTTATGTGCAACCCTGTTGCTTAATTCCTTGGGAATTCTATTTTCTATTTGAATCGGCAACATCTTGAAAATGCACAACATTTCAAGAATAGTATCTTCTACTTTTTCTTTGTCTCCAATGCTCATGTTCCCAAATTTTAATCCTTTCAACTCATCCACTATTGCAGAGCTAGTAATCTTATTACATATTTCATCAATAGTGAGTGAAGTATCCTACTGTGTAACCTTCCTCTTTACTACTTCATCACTCTCTGTTTCTTCATCATCGTCTTGTTCTAAAATAAGTTTCCTTCTAGGCCTCTTTATAACCTTATTCAACACTACCTTAGGTAGTGCAGGTTTTTTCTTAGCAGATGCAGGTGGCATCTTAGGAGTCTCGGTAGCAGCTTTCCTTGTTCTGGGCCTAGGTACTGGTGTTGATGACACTTTAGGTTTTAAAATTCTTTTCTTAGCTAGAGGCTCAGCTATCACTAGTTTTTCTTCTTTCTCTTCTTCTTCTTCACTATTACTAGTTTCACTTAGTTCATCTTCTCCCAATCCTTGGGTCAACTCCAGTGGTGCATCCTTGTCAGATTCTTTGACATATTTTTCCAAATTCTTCACTATCTTCTTTCTTTTCCTCTCTATGGTGGCAACCATTAATCCCAAAGAGATCTTGGATTTAGCTTCATCAAAGCTTCTAAAGTAAGGTGCTTTACTATCAATTTCTTCAACTAGGAGGGCTGTAATTGTAGTAGTAGCTTCATCTATATTTAGTTCATAGGGTAATGACATTAACCATGAAACCCTAGGTAGGACTACTTGTGCATAAGTAAAATCTGTGTCTACCAAAAAACATATATCCTTGCTGTATTTTTCAATCAAAGACACAGGGACTCTAGTCCTCTTTCTTATCTTCTTCTTAAACTCAACAAAATAGTTGTCCATTATTCCATTAAAGTTATCTCCAATGTGATTTATAAATTCATTGATTTGAATAGTGATGGGTCTCTTCTTATCCCATATAACACCTCCATGTGTAGGAAAACACTTCTTTACATAAAAGAACAAACAAATCAGTAAGGAACTAAATTTACACATAGAATTCTTCATGTTCTAGATGGAGTTTAGATTCTCAGAAAGTTGAGTCAGTTGGAGCTCAACAAGGTCATACGTGTGTCATTTCTTGATTATCTTCCATGCCTGGTCCATTGCCATACAGGGGACATTGTCCAACTGACTAGATTGATATAACTTGTGCGAGATGACTCTAATAGAAAATTCAATTTGTGGATCAGTTATGGTGGAAATTGTCATTCCTCATTTGTTCCATACTGCCTGGGTGTTGGCTTGAATATCTTCCTTTCCTGCACATTTCATCATTTTTTTCCTTCAATTGTAGGGTACCCAGTGACTTGATGTATCATCTCCTTTGTAATCTTTACTGGTCCATCTTCCAGCCATAAATGCATGTCATGTACTCGGCTCAAAACAATCTTTATCCATTCCACTTTAAAATTTTGTGGGAAATCTAGGGCATGCACTAACCCTTGATCGAAAACAACCTTATGTTCCAGCTTCAGCACTCCATTAACACATAGTCTATCATAAGCTTCCCTGATCTCATAATCACCAATTTCTCCAATTTTACACATGTAGCAAGACCTAATGTCATTCATTATTAACACATTCTCTGGAATGGAGGATAGGGCTCCATTTAAATCACCTTTGATCGCACTCTCCGATATTGCCTTGAATACCTTCGGCTTGCATACTTCATTTCTTAGTAATTGCACATTAAAAACTTCCATCCCTTGTTTCTTGACTGATGCAGATGATGATGATGCCATTTTAAACAATAATTTCCAAAAATAAATATTTACTCAGTAAAATACCTTTCTCGTCAATAACCTATAGATAGATTTTGTCAACGGCATGCTGAGAAAATTCAAAATCGCCTTTCTTAAACTGGTTGCATGAACTTTGAATTGCTCTCTAAAATCTCAAATAGCATGATGAAATGAAATTAATGGCAACTTTCTGCTTTATAGAATCTGAAAAGTAGAATTAGGACCTCATAAATGCTCCGTACAAGTTTTGGTGGAATACAGCTATCTCGATAGACTCATGTTAACTACGGTTAATTGCAAGCTCGGTTGATATAACCATTATGATACAACTCGACATATATAGCATTTTGGTCGTAACAGGTGCTTGACATACATTGATAACTTGGTCAAGACACTGATGCTCGGCATCAAAAATGAAATTCCCTATTTTGCTCAGATATGTCCTAATGCATCTTTATCTATGCAGATATGGACTTTTGCTCAATTCTATGTTAGGAACTGATGAAAAATAAAACTTTGCAAGACTCAGTTCCAAACATACCTTCCATGCTTAGTTAGAAGAAGTGTGATCACCTGATCCCTTGGATTGGGTGACCGCAGATGTACTAGCTTTGCTTGTAGTTTCTTCTTCTTCCTTCTTCCATGTCTTGTCCATTTGATTCTTCAATTTCTAATGGATATCTTCATTCAGGTTCTTATCATTGTTCAACATGGGTGATCTATAATCTTTCTTTAGGTGACCAACCTTATTACATTTGTAACATACCATGCTTCCATTCATCCAGCTTTTAGACTTGCCTCTAAAATGAGTCTTCATGCAATTTGCTCCAGTGTGTCCATATTTACCACAATAGTGGCAATTATACCAAGTGTTGTAATCCCAATTATATGAGTTATGCTTTGTGACTGGCTTAGTTTGTTCATTTGATGACCATTTGGGTCTAGATCTGCATTCAAATGCTTTGTGCCCATATTTATGACAGTTGAAACAACTTCCTTGAAACTTAGGTGAGGTGGATGAATCGCTAGCCTTAGAGATCTACTTTCATGTGCTTGATGTCCATGTTTCTTGCAATTAAAACAATGTCCATTAAACTTAGGTTTAGGATTAGACTTACCATGTTTTCTTTTTCATATGTTGGATGTATGTCTTGGCTTTCCATAGTGATGACATGTGGGCTTGGTGTTCTTTGGTTTCACAATCTTTTGTTCTTCATTCATTGATGATTCTCCTTCTTTAGTAGATGATGAATGTTCATTCAGTCCAAGTCCAGCTCTATCACCAGATCTTCTAGGTGATCTCAAAAGCTCTTCAAAATACTTTACAGCCTCATTGGGTTTGTTCATCCTTTCATTGATTTCTTTTTCAGTTCTCAATTCATGTTTCGGCTGATCATTTTTAGACCTTAGTTGATTGATTTCCATGTCTTTCTTGCCCAATTCTTGATTTGCCAGAAGTAGTTGATTTACCATATCTAGTTGATTATTAGTCACCCTTTGCATGTCACTTGTTCTTTCATCTAGCCTTGTTGCAATTTTTCTTTTATCTTCTTCAGCCATTGCCTTATCATCTTCATCTTTCTTTTTCTGTTCCACTACTTCACAAAGTCTGACAGATTGAATTTCTTGTTCTCTCTTTAGAGTTTTGATGTCATCATTTAGTATGATATTTTTCTCTAGTAGTTCTGATGAACTAGAACTAATTTAGAACCTGAATGGAGAATCTGTAATTGAAGATTACTAAGGAGTTGTTGATTAAATATGCAAGATGATTAAATTAGTATTATGTTGTCATTGATGTCAACTAGCTTGATAGTACTTATCTTGTAAGTTACTATACTGACACATCTAAAGAAAGGTGAAAGAGATGAAGAAAAAAAATATCTACATGAGGAAGATGTATACATCATATGAGGATATGGAATACACTAAGTAAATTTTTGATGAGTCTATGACTTGATGAAATTGACTTTATTATGTTGCATTCATCTATGATGAAGGATAGAGCTGAAAGACACAAAGTAGTGTTGTCAGTAAATAAAGCATTCTAGTATACACCAACGGAATGTAGTGTCTACCGATCATAGTGTTAATGGAGCTTGTGTTCACCGACGCATTTTTGTTAACCAAGAAAAATAGAAAGGAATTAAATGATCAGTTTAGCCGATAAAGTGATGAGCTATAAAGTGTATGAAATCAAGGTAACAGATAAGATTTGTCATGAAGATTGATGGCTAACATAAATAAAAAAAGATCTAATGGAGTAGATTGAAACGTGTTACTGACACATCAGCCGAGGAAGCTTAAAGTGGAAAAATCTATGAATATGATTAAACGGCAAAATCTGATGGAGGAGAAGAAAATGATTTACTTGTCTAAATAAGAGACATTGGTTTCATTATTGAAACATCGTCGGAAGAAGAAGATACTACTGAATTATTGTGTGAACAAGTTTTCATGCATTCTGATCATACTGGTTAATAAGAACCGAGCTAAATAACAATTATCGAGCTATAAAGAGTAATTATCGACAGACAATAAGTTGATATAGTATTGAATCTGAAGTGGTATATTGATCAAAAAGATTTGAATGAGCTGAACATTGATCTGTAAACTGCAATTGAAGTTGTTTCAAGGCAGATCATCTACTATTACATATTTAACCATTGTATAGATTCAAATCTCTTAACCAAGTGGACTATGAAAGTCTTTTGATGCTTCATTCATAGAGTGAACATTGTTATCCTGTCAACCCCAAAGTGACTGCTGGTTGGACGATAACTTCTGGTCTAAAATCCTTTAACAAGGTCACACCTAACAGTGTGTTTGTAACCTTTAACAAGGTTGGGTTTTCACTGACCTCACTTTAGAAGAGTGAACAATTTTGGGTTACCAGTCCTAGGTGGTTTTTCCCTTCACAGGGTTTCCACATTAAATCTCTTGTGTTATGTGTTGATTGTGATATTTTTTTGTTATCATACTTTGCATATTACATATTAGATTTGATCGGTAAATGTTATAAAGTTTTGACTGACAATCAGTAAAGACATAGACAGTGAAAGTATTTTATGTTTACTGAGTAGCAAAAGTTGAAGAATTTATTTTGGATTATACATTAGGAATTGGGACACTGGATAACTGATTCACCCCCCTCTCAGTTATTCTAACAATTGGTATCAGAGCTACAATTTCTTAGAACAGAGTTTTAAGGACTTCAACAAAAGGTCTCAAGATGTATAAGAGGGAAGTGCCAAAGATGAACAAAGATAACTTCATAGTATTGCAAAGCCAGACGAAGTTGCACATATCTGGAATTGGTAATTCTACACTACAACTGATGGAGAATGGCTACATTGAACCGCCTACTGGTCTCTTAACTCTTGATCAACTGAAGGATAGGCATGAACACAATATTACTATGATGGAACTTGCTTTTGTTTGTACCAATGCTGAATTTGAAGACATCAAGGGTTGTGATACAACTAAGAAGATGTGGGACAAGATGACTCTAATATATAGTGAAGATGTGAATGTTAAGAGAGCCAGAGCAGAAAGCCTAAGAGGTCGATTTGATGATATGAAGATGAAAGAAGGTGAGAACATTGTGCAATACACAAACAGACTAAAAGAGGTAGTACATGCTATTAGAGCATCCAATGGAGTTATTGACGATGAAACAGTGATAAGAAAGATTCTCAGAACTTTGTTGCCAGTTTATGTGATCAGGATCTCTGCAATTCATGAAACAAGAGCTACATCCAACCTAACTCTTGACACTCTGATCGGTAAGCTTACAACCTTTGAATTGAATAATTTTGACAATAGTGTTGTACCTTCTGTTGAATCCACTTTCATGTCTTCTTTGAAGATTGGTAAGTCTAGTAGCAAGAATGATAAGAATAATGATAGTGATAGTAATACCAATGATGAACTTGATGAGCTTGAAGCACTTATGGCAAGAAGATTGCCCAAAGGTAAGGGAAGGTATAGAGGCAAGTTACCCTTGGCATGTTTTAATTATAAATAAGTTGGCCACATCACTTCTAGATGTCCAAATAAGAAAGATGATGATAGATCCAAAGACCAATCTGAAGGAAGCATTAGGAGAAGAGTCAATAGAGGCTACCAACATAATAAAAAAGATAACCAAGATAGCTATGAAATAGGGAAAAAGGTATGTTACATAGCCAAAGAATTTGAATCTGAATCTGACATTGATGATGATGTAGAAGTAGTATTTGTTGCTATGAAAGATGATTCAGAGGAAGAAGAGAAACATGAAGAAACAACACTGATCTCTAAAGTAAGTAGAAATGATACATGGATCATAGACAGTGGCTGTACACATCATATTACTGGTGATATAGAGAAATTTGATCTACTTGATGAATATGATGGAGGATCTATTAGAATGGGAAATGGTGCACCTTGTATGGTGAGAGGTAAAGGTTCACTGATGATTAATGATAGAATAAAATGTGAAAATGCATATTTAGTAGATGGACTGAACTATAATTTGTTAAGTGTGGCACAATTGAATAACTCAGGCCACCAACTTGCTTTTGAGAGCAGAAAGGTAAGAATCTATGATAATGGAGGAAGACTTGTCAAAACTGGTACACAATCTAGAGGTAATCTATTTTATCTTGATATCGATCAGTCTTCTTGTTTATTAATGAAGGATGAAGATGCATGGTTGTGGCATAAGAGGTTATGTCATGTGAATTTTGATAACATGATCAAGATTAGTAAGAAGAAAAGAGTTAGAGGGTTGCCTAACTTGTCAAAACTAGATCATGCTATGTGCCATGAATGTCAGAAAGGTAAGATGACTAAGTCTAGTTTTAAGAGCAAAGACTACTCAACAAAGAAGATACTTGAGTTGGTTCATACCAACCTATGTGGTCCTATGAGAACTCAGAGCTATTATGGTGATAGATACTTTATTCTTTTTGTTGATGACTATACTAGATTGATGACTGTTATGTTCTTAAAAGAGAAATCGGAAGCATTTAAGATGTTTAAGTGGTATAAGGCAAAAGTAGAAAAAGAGACTGGAAAAGAATTAAAATGCTTAAGATCTGATAGAGGAGGTGAATTTATCTCTGATGAATTTACTAATTTTTGTAACGAGCATGGTATTAAGAGACAGCTCTCTGCACCAAGAACACCTCAGCAGAATGGGATTGCTAAAAGAAGAAACAGGTCAATCATCGACTGCGCTAGGACATTGATGATACAAAATAATGTTTCTCAGACATATTAGAGAGAAGCTATTAGTATAGTTGTATATGTGCTTAACCAAGTACAACTAAAGAAGGACACCAACAAGACACCTTATGAGCTATGGTTTGGACACAAACCTACTGTAAGTTATTTCAGGATTTTTGGAAGAAAATGTTTTATTTTGAAAGATGAGAGAAATGGCAAATTTGATCCTAAAGGTGATGAAGGAATATTCTTAGGACATTCTACTAAGAGTAAAGCATACAAATGTCTGAGTAAAGTTACAAATAAGATGATTGAAAGTACTAATGTTCATGTTGATGAGTTTGATGACATAAACATAGAAGAAAGAAAGGAACTAGAAGACTATGGTAGATTCACTTACATTGAACTTCCTGACTATCTACCAAAGTCACAACCTATGATAACCGATCAACAGGAAAATAACCCTGAGGAATAGGAAAGGGAAACCAATGAAAAAGATGGTGCTACCATACAAGCACATGAACCTGAATAGGATGAACAAGAAAGAAGAAACTGAGTACTGGCTAGTTTTGTCAGAAGACATCATCCTGAGACAAATTATTGGAAATAGACAAGATGGAATGCAGACAAGAAGCAAAACAAGACAAGGTACATGTCTAATCTATGAATTTGAACCAAAGAATGTGAAAGTTGCATTAGAGAATGAAGAATGGGTTAATGAAATGAAGGAGGAAATAGAAAAAATAGAGAAAAACAAAACTTGGTCCTTAGTACCCTGACCTAAAGATAAGAATGTTATCGGTACTAAATGGATATTCAGAAACAAACTGAATGAAAATGGTGAAGTGATAAGAAATAAAGCGAGATTGGTATGTGAGGGATATGCACAGGAAGAAGGCATTGACTATGGTGAAACATTTGCACTTGTTGCTAGACTGGAAGGAGTTATAATGCTACTTGCATATGCTATACACAAGAAATTTAAGGTTTATCAAATGGATGTGAAGTCAGCATTTTTGAATGGTATACTTGAAGAAGAGGTCTACATAGAACAACTTGAAGGATTTGTTGATCCAGACAACAGAAACATGGTATGTAGATTAAACAAAGCTTTATATGGTTTGAAGCAAGCATCGAGAGCATGGTATGAAAGTATGGATACTTGTTAAGTATTGGATTTGTAAGAACTAGTGAAAACAACAATTTGTACATGAAAGGTGACACTGATGACACTATTCTTATTGCTGAAATTTTTGTTGATGATATTATTTTTGGAGGTCAAGATCATGTATGTAAATCTTTTGTTGATGACATGAGGAATGAGTTTGAAATGTCTATGTTCAGAGATATTAAATTCTTTCTCGGATTACAAGTAATTCAACAGAGTGATGGGATATTCATCACACAGTCCAAGTACATAAAGGAAGTCTTGAAGACATTTGGCATGGAAGATGCTAAACCTGTAGGAACACCGATGGCTATTGGAAGTAAACTGACAAAGGAAGATGAAACTATAGAGGTAAACCATACACTTTACCGATCCATGATTGGTAAATTAATGTATGTAGTTCATAGTAGACCAGATATAGCACATGATGTGGGAATTGTTGCTAGATATTATGCTAATCCTAGAGAATCACACATGATTGCTACCAAAAAGATCTTAAGATATCTAAAAAAGACAAAGGATTATGGACTATGGTATCCCAAGGAAGGTAAGTTTGAGTTGAAGGTTTATACTGATGCTGATTGGGCTGGAAATGTGGATGATAGAAAAAGTACCACCAGAGGAGCATTTTTCTTTGGTGAAAGACTTGTAACCTGGACAAGTAAAAAGCAGGCTTGTATTTCTCAGTCTACAACTAAAGTAGAGTATGTTTCTACTGCTACTAATTGCTCAAATATTGCATATATTAGGCAAGTGTTGGAAGGAATGAATGAGGTAATCACTGACCTGGTGATTATATACTGTGACAACACAAGTGCTATTAATATTTCAAAGAATCCAGTGATGCACTCTAAGACAAAGCATATATCAATTAAGTATCACTACTTAAGATAACAAGTGCAAGAGAAGAAAGTAAAGTTAGAATTTTTTACATCCAAAGAACAACTTGCAGATATCTTTACAAAGCCTCTACCGAAGGACACATTTGAATATTTGAGGACTAGGCTTGGGGTTTGTCCCCTGCCTATCGGTCACTAATGTGATCTGGATGTTGCATCAGCCTAATCTTATTAGATGATCACACATGTTGATGTAGCATAGTTCACACTTTGGATATTGTTCAAGGTTGTGATTAAGTTTGAAGAATTGAAACAGATTGGGATATCAGTATACTAAGATACAGAGGAAGTAATGGACAACCAGAGAGTTACTTAGCTACTACAGAGCTGATTGTTTATTTTTTTCTTTGGCATTGTTGTCAAAGGGAGGGATAAATAATATGAAAAAGGAAAAGGAGAGATATGCACCGATGAGAACTATCTAAGGTAGAGATATTCAAAAAAAAGAAATAGGAACAGAAACCTGAGAGCTGAAAAGATTATATCTACAGAATGACAAAGCTGTATTTTATAATGCTGGTTAGTAAAATAGTGATTAAACATATTAAGCTAGGGAGAGCTTACACAACATTTGATTACAAAGTTTTAGAATACATGTTTGGTATGTGTATGGTACATTTCATATTACTTGAGTTGCCATCAATGTCAAAGGGAGAGATTGATGAACTACAACTGATTTAGAACTTGAATGGAGAATCTGTAATTCAAGATTACTAAGGAGTTGCTGATTAGATATGCAAGATGATTAAATTAGTATTATGTTGTCATTGATGTCAACTAGCTTGACAGTACTTATCTTGTAAGTTACTATACCGACACATCTGAAGAAAGGTGAAAGAGATGAAGAACATAAATATCTACATGAGGAAGATGTATACATTAGATGAGGATATGGAATACACTGAGTAAATTGTTGATGAGTCTATGACTTGATGAAATTGACTTTACTATATTTCATTCATCTATGATGAAGGATAAAGCTAAAAGAGACAAAGTAGTGTTGTTGGTAAATAAAGCATTCTAGTATACACCAACAAAATTTAGTGTATACCGAGCGTAGTGTTAACTGAGCTTGTGTTCACCGATGCATTTCCTTGTTAACCAAGCAAAACAAAAAGGAATTAAATGATCAGTTTAGCTGATAAAGTGATGAGCTGTAAAGTGTATGAAATTGAGGTAACAGATAAGGTTTTTTATGAAGATCGATGGCTAACATAAATAAAAAAAGATCTAATGGAGCAGATTGAAACATGTTACTGACACATCAACTGAGGAAGCTTAAAGCAGCAAAATCTATGAATATGATTAAGTGACAAAATCTGATGGAGGAGAAGAAAATGATTTACTCATCTATATAAGAGACATTGGTTTCATTATTGAAACATTTTCGAAAGAAGAAGATACTGCAAAATTATCGCATGAACAAGTTTTCATGCATTCTGATCATACTGGTTAATAAGAACCGAGCTGCAGAATAATTACCGAGCTAAAAAGAGTAATTACCGATGCATAGTAAGTTGATATAATATTGAATCTGAAGTGGTATATTGATCAAAAAGATTTGAATGAGCTGAACATTGATCTGTAAACTGCAATTGAAGTTGTTTCAAGGCAGATCATCTACTGTTACATATTTAACCATTGTATAGAGTCAAATCTCTTAACCAAGTGGACTATGAAAGTCTTTTGATGCTTCATTCATAGAGTGAACATTGTTATCCTGTCAACCCCAGAGTGACTGCTGGTTGGATGATAAATTATGGTCTAAAATCCTCTAACAAGGTCACACCTAACAGTGTGTTTGTAACCTTTAACAGGGTTGGGTTTTCACTGACCTCACTTCAGAAGAGTGAACAATTTTGGGTTTCTGGTCCCAGGTGGTTTTTCCCTTCACAGGGTTTCCACATTAAATCTCTTGTGTTATGTGTTGATTGTGATATTTGTTTGTTATCATAATTTGCATATTACATATTAGATTTGATTGGTAAATGTTATAAAGTTTTGACTAACAATCGGTAAAGACACAGACAGTGAAAGTATTTTATGTTTATCGAGAAGCAGAAGTTGAGGAATTTGTTTTGGATTATACATTAGGAATTGGGACACTGGATAACTGATTCACCCCCCTCTCAGTTATTTGAACAAGTTCTTTTATAGCGTTATCATTTTCTGTAGAGTTACCATTGTCAAATAGTCCAGAGATGTCTTCTTCCTTGTACTATGGCTCATTTTGTTGAATAGCAATTTCTCTTCTTTTGCTCAAAGATTTCTTCAATTCCCCTATGTCTACTTCCAGTTGATGTAATGTTAGTTGTACATCAATCTTTTGATTCTCTATGATCTTCCCTAGTTTATAAGCTTCCATCTTAAGATCTTTTTCTTCAAGTGGTTAGACTTTCCTATAAGAAACCTTGTAGCTCTGATACCAATTGTTGGAAATATAAATGGGAGGGTAATACTAAGAGGGGGGGGGTGAATTAGATATCGCCTACTTTAACCTTTTCTACTGATAAAACTTTATGCATGACATAAATAAAACTTGATCATTCTAAGTAACTTAACATGTTAAGCAACATACATGAAATCACTCATAACATAGTAATTTTGGTAACCCAAAAACCCTTGAAAGGTAAAACTGGGGTGGGGATGACACCCACAAATCTTCACTACTGCAGTAATAATTTTTTCCTGTTAAGGCTCACAAAATGTGATCAATTCATGATCTACCCTGTGAAAGGTCTTCTCCGTGAAAAGCTAAAAGACTTATACAGTCTACCTTGCTAAAGGATTTAAAACTTACAAAAAAATAAGCACTTAGTAAAGAGATTACATAAAGTCTGTTAAGAGTACTCGGTTAAGAGATTTACCTTGATACACTGATTAAAATGTCTCAGTACCTGATCTTTTGGTTTGCACTTATATGTAGATTACAGATCTCCTCTTTATTGTAAGTTAGTGATCTCTTCTATCTGATCTTTTTGTATTCTATCCTTTCACTGCTTAGCTCGGTCACTGAACTCTATCTCTGTAAGCTTTCCTTTACTGAGTCATACCATTCTACTTACACCCTTCACATTCGTTATCCCTTGCTACTACATTTTAGGGTTTAGATCTTGACCTTATATAGTAACCAAAACATCTTAACGATTCAAGATCTACAGTTCAGATTTATTCCTATTTCCGCTTAAGCTATACAATTTTTTGGTTGGCTCTAGGTATTACATAGGGATCAATGATTAAAATATGAATGCGTAATTACCTCCGTAATTCCCTCAACAAATAAAATACAAAACACCATTATCACCAAAAATGGTTTACCTCGATCATTGTGCCATTCCAAACTTATATGTCATTCTTGGCTAACTCAGCAAACATTATTCTTGGTACTCGGTATTCACTGTACTCGACATCTGTTAAAATCTTTATCACTCAGTAATCATTGCATATGTAACTCAAAAAAAACTATACTCGGCATAATACAAACATGTAGTGACCATGACTTTACTTGGTAGTACTACTGCTCGGTAAGTATACAATACATAACTTGGCCTTTACAAAACGACTCGGTCATAGTGATGATCGACCATCATTGCCTAGATATATGACTAAGTGTGAAGCACTAATGGTCAACAAAACTATAGAGATCTACACATATATATGTGATTTAGATTATTATGATTTGTACAAGGATATAGTTGGATACCTCTAGAAGATGGCTCTTCCTCCTGCGATGGATGACAACAAAAAGAGGGCTGTCAAAGTACATGCTATAAAATATGTGATCTCTAGAGGTGAATTGTGTTGGAGAGGCAATGAAGGTGTCTTTCTTAAATGTGTTGACCATCAGAAAGATAAAAACTTGTTACAGGAAATGCATGAAGGTGTGTGTGGTGGCCATTACATGGCTAAGATAACTACACATAAGACATTAAGGTCTAGTTTCTGGTGGCCCATTATTTTTAGATATGCACATTTATTTGTAAAAAGATGTGATGCTTGCCAAAGGTTTGCAAGGAAATTGAAATTCAGTGGTAACTTACCCTTGAAACCTGTGATAGTTATGGCCCCTTTTCAGAAGTGGGGTATAGATTCATTAGATAAATCCCAAAAAAATCAAGTGGGGGTCATTTATGGATCCTAGTGGAAAAAAACTATTTCACTAAGTGGGTGGAAGCAATTCCCACTAGGAGAGCCGCTAGTAGGGCGGTGATTGATTTCATGATGCAGAACATTTTGACCCAGTTTGGATGCCTTGAGAAAATAATAGTTGTTAATGCAATGTGCCTCAAGTCTAAAGAGTTTGGTGTTTTCTTTTAGCAATATGGGATTCAGGTCTCATACTCATCTCCTTATCACCCCCAAGGAAATGGTCAGGCTGAATCAAGTAATAAGAGCTTGATAATTTTTTGAAAAGAGTCCTTGATAAGAACAAGAGAGCATGGGATTTAAAGTTGCAACTAGCCCCATGGGTTGAAAGAGTGATAGTGAAAAATGATATTGGTTGTGCTCCTTTTGATTTGGTATATGGTATTCATGCTAGATTACCATAGAATATTTTTTTACAAATGTATAAATTCATCTAGATATATGATGTTGATTTGGATAATCATATGAAAATTAGATTGGAGGATCTGACACAATTGGATGAATCAAGAAGGGATGCCCATGACAAAAACATTAAGTTGCAACTCCAATACAAGAATTTGTATGACAAAAGGACTACAATAAGAAATTTTGATGTTAATGATCTGGTCCTAATGTGGAATGCAAGGATAGAAGACAAAGGAAAGCATAGAAAATTTGACCCAATTTGGTTGGGACCATATCTCATTGATGCCAACTAGGGATTTGACTCTTTTATCCTAAAAGATTTGGTTGGAAATGTCTTGGAATTTCCAGTTCATGGACAATTTCTCAAGTTGTACTTCTCCTGAGGTACTCTCATTATCCATGAATAGTAGGTTAATTTTCTTTTTAGGTTGTGTGTTTCTTTCAATTTGTGTGTGTAGGTTAGGTTTGTTTCAGTAGATGGTCTTCTTATCTTAGAGATTCTAAATCATTGGCATACCTGTAAGAGGCATACATCCCCAGAAAGAGCCACTATTGGCCCATTTTCTAGTTAATGAAAAAAATCCAAAGAAAATGGTCTTATCCTACAAAATCCATTGAAGTTGACCAAGGTATGAAGAAATAGGTCTTATTTATGTTGCTAGGGTTTCAAAAAAATTGTTGAAGTCCATGAAACCCTATCCCTTTTCTATTTCTTCATTACTTTTTTTGTCCACTTAAGTCCCTTTTATGCATGTGATTTCTCTTTTCCTTTGTTCTCTGAATCTCCCAATGAGTGGTGGTTAAGTATTTTTATTCAGAGACATGGTGAAAAAGTGAAAGACTTGACAAGAAATGGTTATCTCCATATCTCCTGATATTTGATGGTTAGTGTCTAGCATTTGGTGACTTGGCAAGGTAGTTATCTCCCAATCTCATGACATAGTGGCTAAGTCATGAAGCATTTGGAGATTGAGTGGCAACCGTTGATGGCAGAAAGGATCAATGACTATTAATAAATCTCATGAACAAGTCTAAATTAAGTCAAAGGTTCAGAGATTGTGAGATTTGCATGTTGTCACATGATCTCTAAATGATGTAGGGTTAAAGGACTTCTCATAGTTAAAGGTAAATGTATTGCAGGTTAGGGTTGATCGGACAATGGGCGTGAAGCCTTAATGAAGAATTGATCGAAGATTAGTGACCATGAGATTATGTTGACCATTGGATGCTTTAGTAAAGAAAGAGACAAGGTAGGTGGGACCAGTCTGTCGGGCTTTATATCTACCATCTGATCATGATGATCTAACTATGAATGTTAACTGGGCCCAGTCAATGAAAAAGTTAAAGTACTATCATATGTTTTTTGATCTAATGATCAGCGCAATCCCTCAATGGAAAGTTATCCGAAGATTATTGATTGCGGCATTGCACCAGCCATTGGATCTACCAGTTAGCAAGGTATGATGTTAATGGGGCCAAGAGATAAAGTTTCATAAAAGTGCTCACATGTTCCTATTCATCAAACGGTTGTTACAATGCCTAAATTAAAATTTGAAGGAAGTTTAAAGACCGTGGCATCATGCCTAGCGTCTGATCAACCATGAGGACATAAAGGATGATGAAGTCAAAATGTTAAGTGGGTCCAAGGGGTTGCAGTTTGGGTCACCATCAGATATGTTTTGATCGAATGAAGGGCATGAAGCTATAATGAAGAGATGATTGAGGATTAGTGATTGCAGCATTGCACCAACCGTTAGATGTATTTTAAGTGAAGATCGGCGGCTCTGTTTTAAACTTGCTTCATTTCGTGTGAAATCTAATTTTCCCGTTGAACTGCAGAATTTCAAATTTTTTGAGAAGTTGGTAAGCTGGTGAGTGCCTTGTGAATTCTTGTCTTCCTATTATTATTTGTCCACGAATTCTATTAAAAGGGTTTGGGTGAAGTCTTTTGTGTTTGTTCTTTTTTTTGGATTTTCGTTACAACCCTAGTTTCTGATAATGGCACCAAGGAGAGAGCTTAAGAGGAAGCCATCAATTTTGAGGGGAAGGTATTACCAAGATTTTTTTCAAATGTTTCCTGGTCTTTTCAAAAATAATGGAGATATTAAAGAAAAAAGGGTATGGTTAGGCCAACTAGATGATGAGATGTCAATCAGGGTAGGCAGTATTCTTAATGCAGATAGTAATATTCTTTTGTCTAGATAGTTGAAGTGTTGGAAAATGCCATAATACATTTTGAATCCCTAAATAAAAAGGTCCAACATGTCAAATTTGATTGGGACATTTTGGTACAGAAGAGAGATGAGGTGGTTTCTTTCCATTGGCCTAATGAAGAGGTTTTCAAGTCTTGGGAAAATA
This sequence comes from Chamaecyparis obtusa, assembly GCA_027943335.1. Lineage (NCBI taxonomy): Eukaryota > Viridiplantae > Streptophyta > Pinopsida > Cupressales > Cupressaceae > Chamaecyparis > Chamaecyparis obtusa. The sequence continues at coordinate 440,008 of BSBK01005444.1, forward strand.
CATATTCTTCAGAAGATGCAAAGATAGAAGAAACACCCATTGAGGCTACAACATGTGGCACTTCTCTAGCCCCTTAAACAAATAAAATTGCATAAGGATTATGTTTGTTAGAATAAATACAGAAGCAACACTTGGTGAAGATGGAACTGATTTTGGAAGTTGTTGCAGATTTTTGGGGCACAAATCAGTGAGCATTTTTATGAGATGTAACATAATTGTTTTGTACTCATATGATGTCATTTTTTTCTTTTCCTAAATGAACCGTAGCTTGTTTACAATCCTTTTTTTCTATAAAAGGATTTACAGGATCATTTAGAAGGGCCGAAACTTGAATACTTTTTCTTGCAAAGTTCTGAGTCTTGGTTATAACAGACTATAATAGGTCAATTTTTTCATATGATATAGCAATTTTACTAGTTTTTTTCCATTATTGAAGTGTTATATATTCTAAAGCATAGTGTATACATGAAACATGATTCAGTAATTTTGAATACAAAATCCAAGGTTTACATCTCTCCTCTATGTATTACTTCTTTGAATTATGAATTTTCAAATTCATTGCATGGAATTTCTTTGTGTGTATGTTGTCATTCCTCTACTTTGATCTAGGATCAAATTAAATATGCTTTGGATATAACATAGATTCTTTGAGGTTTGCATAAGGATTTCAGTAAGTAGTGTGAATCTAGGGATATTTTGATCAATAGTAGCATAAGGTGGTAGTATTTATGGGATCCTAAATCAGTAAATTGAGTTGATTTATGTATATTTCACCCTGCAATAAAATATTTCCCAATGGATAAGGCACTGACCAGAGATGAGTTATCTCATAGTAACATATGCTTGGTATAATTTTGCTATATTTCCAACATTTGATATAAAATTGTCGAAAAACATTTGATGTATTCTGACTAGCAAGTTGTGTCCTACCAAATGGTAATGGAGAATTAATAAGTGACTGGTTATCATTTAGTATTTTCTTACCATTTATCTATTGTATTAAATCCAGACTGAGTTTGTGAAAGAAAATTTTATTTTACTTGATTAGGAGTACCCTCCTTGGTTTTGCAAATCCAGAAGTGCAGAGGGTAGTCTTGTCCCTATAGTTGGTCCAGTCATCCTAGATATTCACATTTGGAATTGACCTTTCCTTAAAATCTATCTGTGGGTGTATTGGTTGTTGTCATGAGCATAAATTCCATTTTGAAGAACTAACAAAATGGTGACTCTTTTGGGGAGAACTTAACAAAGTAATAAAATTTGTTGAGAATCTTTGGGTATATCACATATTATCAATATTTTTCTATCTAGATTGATTTGGCCCTCCGAGTCACCAAAAAAATGGTGAATCTACTAGGGAATAGTGATGATATCATCATGATGAATCTATATTGAAGTTCTTTGGTGTTATAAATTTGTGTCAAATAACGCAGGTACAAGAGCTAGACTCCTAGCCTTCTTATTTGTTTGAACCAGTTAGTTGCCATTGAAGTACAAAGAATTATTTTACAATCCTATGGTTATGCATTATCAGTAAAAATTTACCAGGACTTGGATTATCTTTTCTTAATCATTCTTTAAGGTATTCCTTGAATGTTAATACTCTGATCTATTAAGTTAGTGTTATAATTCCCTACTTGTATTTGGTGGAAACTCTGAGAATCTCTACAACAGTGTTGAGTAAAGATAAAAAATTGTTTGTAACACTTTCTAGATATAATTTATAGAAATACCAGAGCTTGGAGGAAGGATCACCCTGAAGGTGAATTAGTTGGTGAGCTTCCATGTACTTCTAGGGCTCAAAGAGAAAAGAATGATAAAAACATGTCTCAAGCTTGGAGACAAAAGAAAAATACAAATGAAGATGACCTAGTGCATCCTAGCCAAGAAGGGAATGCTTTTTAATATGAGGAGGTTGTGGACTTAGGGTTAGGTGCATATGATGATTATTATTCTTGTCACTCTAGAGGAGAGGAAGGAATGCATCATATTAAGAGAGTAACAAATAGAGAATATTGGGGTGCTGATAGAAGATCATGAAGTAAAAGAAGAGGCTTAGAAGGTAGAAATGATCCTCTAACCCGGGGAGCTTCACCTTTTAAAAGCTCACATAACCCAAGAGATAAACAACAAGGAATTATTTTTGAGACCTCAGAATCTGAAACTACTCTCCCAGATTCTGAAGATATTTTTGAAGTCTATAATTTGGAGAGAAGGATCTAGGAGAAAATTGCCATTAGGAAGGAAAGAGAAAATGAAAAGGAAATTGAGTTGAGACAAACTCAAATCATAGAAAACCAACTAAGGAGGAAATTACTATCTTTGGAAACCATGAATGTTGTTGCAACAACTAAACAAAATATTGAGGAACCTGTTATCTACCAAATTGCTGAAGTTAGGAAACCTAAGGATAAGGGTAAATAGATTACAATAGGAATTTTGATTAATGAACCTGTTAGAAATGAGGTTCCTATAGATCAATTGTCAAAATTGAATACTGATCTAGAAAGGTCTAAGAGAGAAAAGGAGATTCTAGCTAAAGAATTGGAGAAGGCAAAACTTGAAGCTACTACTCTGGAAATGAAAAAGAAAATTGATTTTCTTAGGCAATCCTTGGGCCCTTCTAATATGGTTAATTCTACCTTGATACTGGGTACAAGCTCTAGAAATTATGCCAAAAAAGTTGCCATTGTCATACCATTGAATGCTATAAATAATGCCAACACCTCAAATAATAAAGCTTCCACTTCTCAAAATGATGGATGATTTCAAAGGAGACTAGTTCATGTGGAAAGGTATAGATAACTTCTCTTTAATGGTATTCCTAGTTATCCTAATTTAATTCCTGAAGAAATTAGAGAGAAGCTTCCAAAATTCACTGGTAATAATGGTGTTACATGTGAAGAGCATCTAAAGAAATTTATTGAATTGATAGATGACTATGAAATTGAACATGAGGATGTGATTATGAAATTATTTGTTCAATCATTAACTGAAGATGCAAGGGACTAGTTTAGAGGACTTCGATATGACTGTATTGGTTCATGGGATGATTTTATCAATTGTTTCAAAGACCAATATGGGGATAAGACAAATGAAGGTTTTATGTTGAATGAATTCAACAATATTAAGAAAAAAAAATGAAGAGGTCCTTGAATTTAATGTCAGATTTCAAAAGGAAATGCATAAGCTTTTCCAAGTTATGAGATTAGATGAGAAAGTATGCTTGGCAACATATTTAAATTATTTTGATGCAAAAATTTGTTACCTCCTGTTATTAAATAGATTGGTCCTTGATTTAATCTTTCTCAAGATTATTACTCTATCACCCTTTCAAGACAAACATTCACTAACAGTTGGGTAAGTGTTTACTACAAATCACTTCTCTCTAAATTTTAATATAGGTACAACTCCCTAAAATAAATTTTCAATGAATTTCCTTCATCTGATTTCTCAATTTAGCTTTTAACCTGAAAGCTTAGAAAGGTTACTATATTGTTCTTATACAATTAGCACTTCAAAAAATCTTTTCAGAAAGAAAAAGTACGATATGTGGAAGCAGAGAATCATAGTTTTCTACTTCCCATATTATTCTGAGATAACATAGAATAATGAATAAATCTAAGTAATGTAAATCAAGCTATAATCACTGATATCATCAAGGTACTGGCAGAGATCTTTTAAAGAAATAGGGAATGGATTAAAACATCACCACAGAATATGAATCCACTCACTTCAAATTGCACAAATTTGAAACGTAATATGATTGATATATTAACTATCTTTGCAGCACAGGCAAAACAAAAAAATATATAAAATTTCTTCAACAACAAACTTGATATATCCAAAAAAAATTGTTTTTCAATGAAAGAAACTTATAAAGATAATACTATTTTTTCTCCCAAAAATTTCTAACCCTTTCTTCTCTGAAACTAAGCTATTTAAAGTTTTTGCAAAGTTGAGAGGTCTCCCAAATGTTAGCTTGTGGTGACTGATCAGGAAAGTACTATCTAGGAAAGTACTACACACTTTTCCTCCCAACCTCACCAGGGTCAAATTATTTTGAGGCTGACATATTTTCGGTTATTTTTGGGCTGACATATTGTAACTCATTATAACCCTAAAGTAGAAAAATATTGGATAATATGGCTTAGGCTTAGGGATTTAATAATGTATGATTTTAGTACTTGCGAAGGAATTGAGCTGTAAGGGATTACGGATTGTAATCAGGTTGTAATCACTGGATAATAATAATATTGGACTCATTGTTGGTGGATGTAGCCCAGGGATTGGGTGAACCACATTAAATCTTTGTGTATTGTGTTCTCTTTTGTGTGGTTTATTGTTTTCTAATATTGGTTATATTTTCATGTAATTGTTATTTCTATCTTGTTAATCCTAACAAGTGGTATCAGAGCGAGGTTGTTTTTCAGTTATCCTCTGTAGGAAGATCTCATAGTTTAGTGGGAGTCTCACAGTTGAGTGGGAGCAATGGAAAATGAGGGTAGGCTGAAGGTTGACAAGTTTAATGGGTAGAACTTTCAGTTATGGAAAATGCAAATGGAGGACTATCTCTATCAAAAGGATCTATGGCAGCCGTTGGAAGGAAAAGCAAATAAACCGGCAAGCATTTCTGATGAGGACTGGACAATTATTGATAGAAAGACTCTTGGTAGTATTTGATTATGCCTAGCACAATCGGTGGCATTCAATATTACACAAGCAATGATGACTGAATATTTGATGAAAACCCTAGTGAAGTTGTATGAAAAGCTCTCCACTTCAAATAAGGTATTTCTCATGAAGCGTTTGTTTAATATGAAAATGGTGGAAGGTGGGTCATTTGTTGATCATTTAAATGAGTTTAATATAGTTACCATTCAATTAAATTCTATCACTATTATTTTTGATGAAGAAGTCAGGGCTCTCTTGATTTTGTGTTCTTTGCCTGAAAGCTAGAATGGCTTGGTAATGGTTGTTAGTAATTCTATTTTTGGTTTTAATACCCTAAAATATGATGATGTTATTGGTGTTATTCTGAGTGAGGAAATTAATAGGAAAAGATCAGGTGGATCCACGTCAGGTAGTGTCTTAAACGCACAAAGTAGGGGTAGAACCAATGAGAGAGGAAACAACTCTGGAAATCATGGGAAATCAAGAGGAAAATCAAAGGGAAAGAGGTCTGAATCCAAAGGGCCAAATGATTGCTGGTACTGTGGAAAACCAGGTCATAAGAAGAAAGATTGTTGGTCTTGGAAGAATAAAGAAGGAGAAAAACAAGAAGGTAACAAGGAGGTAAATGTGGTAAGTAATAAATCTAAAGAGGATGCTTTGATTCTTTCTTTAGAAAGTATTGATGATTCATGGGTTTTAGATTTTAGGGCTTCATTTCATGCTACACCCCATAGAGGTTACTTTAGTGATTATGTCCAAGGGGATTTTGGGCTAGTTTATTTAGGAGATAATGAACCTTGTCAAATAGTTGGAAAGGGAAAAATTAAGATTAAGTTGCAGAATGAGAATCATTGGCTACTGTAAAGGATAAAATATGGATGGGGTCCTAGAACAATAGTTTGCACATAAAAGAGACCTCAAAACCAATATTTTACACTTGCATTTAAATTGTATTGATATGGAAAGTAAATGTAAATGATGTAGGGGCATCCCTGAGGCAAGTCAAAACCCATGTGATTAAGAGAAGTCACCATGAAACCAAGAAGACATCCAATCCTATCAGTTGGAACAAGCACTAGAGTTTGATCATGTCATCTTGTGATGGACAATGATTGATAGACTAATGGTTTTAAAATGTTTTAAGGTGTTTAAATTTGCATAATGTTTAAGTTTTCTTGTTTGTAATAATGGTTAAAGGATTGATCTTAAGATCTCCTTGTAACCCATCCACTTGTATGACTATGACCCCTTGGTATTGTTATAAGCCTTGGGTATCATTAGTCTTTGGATGCAATCTGATTGATAGGTGTTTATTAAGTGTCTATTAGGTGTTTTTAGGAGTTTGAATATTAATAAGGTCTTTTAATTATCCTAAACAACCTTTTAGTCTTTCTCGGCACAAGTTTGCAGAATTGTAATGCAACTTAAAAGTTGCTAAGCAAATTATTGCTATTTGTGGGATAAACTATTCTAACCATCAAAATTGGTTAAACAACTATCTGCAGAGCCTTTTTAGGCTTCAAATGGTCGAAGGAATAGGGGAGAAGACTTGGAGAATCATTTTGCTTTCAAAATTAATAAAATAACCCTATTTTAGAGCATTTCCTGTGCAAAAATGAACTCTGTACGGCTGTACGGATGATGGTTGGATGATCCAATTGGTTTGGAAGTTGTAACAGTGACATTTGATGCCTTGAGAGTTGGTTTGGTGGATTCAATTTGTTTTATATCAAAGTTATTGTGTTTTTTTTGAACCTTGTCTGCAAAACCCTTGTTTTCAGGGTTTGACTGCTTTTATGGCCATAACTTGAGTCTTGATTGTTGAAAACTCTTCATTCTTGGCAAGATGAAAGTTAGGAATGTATTTTTTCATATTCTACATGCCCTGGAGCAGGAGGTTAATGTTATGAGTTTTGGGAGCAAGCCCTAGATCAAAAACTTCCATGTTTTTTATTAGGATTTTGATAGATTGTGTAAAATCAGAAGATTGTATTGGTGAAAGGGCTTAAGAATTTGTTGATTTTGGATTCATAGAGAAAGGAGAACACTCCAAAACTTTTACCTTGGTTTCATACACCCATTTTCAATGTTTTGTTAAGGAACCCACACCTAAAGGCATGCATTAGGTCTGCGGACTCAATGAAGACATTGATATGCTGGAGTGGAGTCAGGGTCGGGGAGTTGGAGGTCTGATAGAACATTAAAAAGGGTACTCAGAAACCTAGCAATCTCATAGGGTCCTTTGAAAGATTTGAATGATATTGCAGCAGAGCAGGTTTGGGAGACCTAGTTGAGTTCCTAGGTGCATTGAGGATTTCTAAGTCCCAAGCATTGGGGTGATTAACCATTGGTTGAAATTGTTTGTTTTAATGAAGTTAAAGATGTTCATGACCTCTGATTGGTCTGTCAAGGCATAAAACAGTGAGAGTCTTGTTTGGTGGAAAAATAGGGAATTTGTCCCTAAGAGGGCAATTTGAATCAAGTTTGATTGTGTCTCAGAGTTGTTGAGAGTACATTGAAACCTTCTAATTCCTTTCTTTGCAGAGTTTACATATTAAACTATACAAATCAGAGCCTAGTTGGATTGGTTGAGTCATTGATCAACTTAGAAGTGGGTTGGGTATTGATCCATGTTTCTTTGCTGTCCACTCTGCATCAAGTGGTATCAGAGCATCAGTTAGTAGGTCTTTTGAGTAGGGTGCAGAACTAGTTGACAAAATGCCTCCTAAGGGACAAATGGCTAGGGAGATGGAAGATTTGAAACAAGAGTTGGAAAGGGAAAGAAGGGAGAAGAGAGAACTTGAAGCCTCCAAAGAGAGGGAAGAAAGACAAATGAGAAGGGAGAGATTACAATTTATTGCAAGGATAGAAGCATTGGAAAAGGAAAAACAAGAAACTAGAAGAGAAGAGATTGAGAGAAGGAATCATGGGGAGAATCATGAAGAAGAAGAAGTGGGTAATTCTAGTCAAGAGCATGAGACAGCAGATGACCTTGAAGAAAGAAGGTTTGTAAAGATAATAAAAGCAGTGCAAGGGAGTGGGATAAAGAATCATGTGGATTTGCCACTTTACCAAGGAAGAATGGATAGTGAAGAGGTACTAGGGTGGATTGAAGCCCTTGAAAACCATTTTGATCTTGAGGATGTTGAACCTGACAAGAAGGTGAAAATTGCCAAAGCAAGGTTGAGAGGTACAGCCTTAACATGGTGGACTAGTGTTCAAAGAGATAGAGAGGAAAGAGGTTTGAACAAGATTGCTGATTGGGATAGAATGAAAACTATGATTAGGAGTCAATTTTTGCCCTCTGATTTAGCCATACAGATAAAGATGAAGAGAAACAATTTGAAACAAAAGGATATGGATGTGATGACTTACACCGAGCAATTCCACACCCTGAGCATAAGGGGAGGAGTGGAGGATGAAGATGAAAAGGTTGCTAGATACTTCAATGGTCTGAAATATAGTATCCAAGATGAGATTGGTTTAAATGTACCAAGAACCATTGGTGAGTTTTTTCAACTTGCTTTTAGAGCAGAGGAGAAGTTAAAGAGGAAGATTGATAGGCAGAGTAATCAGAGAGGAGGAGGTGCAATGAGAGGAAGAGGTGGCAGAGGACATCCTGATGTTGCAGCAAATCAGGATAAAGAAAAAGGTAAAGAAGTGGTGACTGAGACAAGAGGAACTTTCAGAGGAGGAAGGTCAGGAGATAGAGGTCCTAGTGTATTTAATGGGACATGTTTTACTTGTGGCAAGGTAGGACATCAATCTTATCAATGTCCTGAGAAGATGAAGGATAAAAGGGTACATTTGGTTCAAGAAAACAATGAAGAGCATGAAGAAAGCAGAGTTCATACTGCTTACCCCATTGTGGAAGGTGAATTTTTGATGATTAGAAGAAGACAACAGCAGCAGACCAAACCATCATTGTTTAGAACAAACTACCTCAGTCATGGAAAGGTATGCAAACTGATCATAGATTTAGGTTCTTTTGATAATTTGGTGTCTTATGAAATGGTAAATAAACTAGGCTTAAAGAAATACCCTATAGACAGACCTTATAAAGCATCTTGGATCAGTGATGCTGAAAACATCATTGTGAGAGAACAAGCAGTGATAGATTTTTCAATTGGACCATACAAAGATCAGGTTGTTTTTGATGTTATCCCAATGAGTTGTTGCCACATTATCCTTGGTAGGCCATGGCAAGCCTCAAAGAACACCATTCACTTTGGAGCATCCAATGTATACCTTGTGCATAAAGATGGAATAAAATTCAAACTAACACCATTGCCTAGTAAAAATGAAGAAAAGATAATTTGTTTTGGCAACAAAGAATATGTTGAGTTGAAGGATCAGAAGCATAGAGGTTATGGAGTGGTTAACTTTTCCCTAAAGCCTTCTTGTTTGTTTGTGAAGAAGGAAGACATCCAAGGTACAGTGCAGAGTTTTACTTGTAAATAGGCAGCAACAATAAATGGGACAGTGACAGAGAAAGGGGTGAAAATTGGCACAGTCTGGTGTCCAATAGAGTTGGAGATGAATAAGCAAGTACACAAGGCATTAAAGAGTGCAGGACAGGGTCAGACAAGTACTCAATAGCAGCAAAAGCAATCCTTGTTAACAATGCATGTTGACTGTCCTAAGACAGTAACCAGTCATGTTGCCTTTAAGGGTAACACACACAACATTGTTTTTGCATCTAATGAGTGTTTTGCAGGTATTCCTAATATGCAGGACCAAGATTTGAAGTTGAAGACCAAAAGAATGCCATCTAGGAGAATGGGTGGTCAAAGAACACTTGCATTCAACTCTTGGGACAAGAGTCTTTTTCAAGGTGGGGTGTTTGATGCAGGGGCATCCCTGAGGCAAGTCAAAAACCATGTGATTAAGAGAAGTCACCATGAAACCAAGAAGACATCCAATCCTATCAGTTGGAACAAGCACTAGAGTTTCATCATGTCATCTTGTGATGGACAATGATTGATAGACTAATGGTTTTAAAATGTTTTAAGGTGTTTAAATTTGCATAATGTTTAAGTTTTCTTGTTTGTAATAATGGTTAAAGGATTGATCTTAAGATCTCCTTGTAACCCATCCACTTGTATGACTATGACCCCTTGGTATTGTTATAAGCCTTGGGTATCATTAGTCTTTGGATGTAATCTGATTGGTAGGTGTTTATTAAGTGTCTATTAGGTGGTTTTAGGAGTTTGAATATTAATAAGGTCTTTTAATTATCCTAAACAACCTTTTAGTCTTTCTCGGCACAAGTTTGCAGAATTGTAATGCAACTTAAAAGTTGCTAAGCAAATTATTGCTATTTGTGGGATAAACTATTCTAACCATCAAAACTAGTTAAACAACTATCTGCAGAGCCTTTTTAGGCTTCCAATGGTCAAAGGAATAGGGGAGAAGACTTGGAGAATCATTTTGCTTTCAAAATTAATAAAATAACCCTATTTTAGAGCATTTCCTGTGCAAAAATGAACTCTGTACGGCTGTACGGATGATGGTTGGATGATCCAATTGGTTTGGAAGTTGTAACAGTGACATTTGATGCCTTGAGAGTTGGTTTGGTGGATTCAATTTGTTTTATATCAAAGTTATTGTGTTTTTTCTAAACCTTGTCTGCAAAACCCTTATTTTCAGGGTTTGACTGCTTTTATGGCCATAACTTGAGTCTTGACCGTTGAAAACTCTTCATTCTTGGCAAGATGAAAGTTAGGAATGTATGTTTGCATATTCTACATGCCCTGGAGTAGGAGGTTAATGTTATGAGTTTTGGGAGCAAGCCCTAGATCAAAAACTTCCATGTTTTTGATTAGGATTTTGATAGATTGTGTAAAATCAGAAGATTGTATTGGTGAAAGGGCTTAAGAATTTGTTGATTTTGGATTCATAGAGCAAGGAGAACACTCCAAAACTCTGACCTTGGTTTCATACACCCATTTTCAATGTTTTGTTAAGGAACCCACACCTAAAGGCATGCATTAGGTCTGCGGACTCAATGAAGACATTGATATGCTGGAGTGGAGTCAGGGTCGGGGAGTTGGAGGTCTGATAGAACATTAAAAAGGGTACTCAAAAACCTAGCAATCTCATAGGGTCCTTTGAAAGATTTGAATGATATTGCAGCAGAGCAGGTTTGGGAGACCTAGTTGAGTTCCTAGGTGCATTGAGGATTTCTAAGTCCCAAGCATTGGGGTGATTAACCAATGGTTGAAATTGTTTGTTTTAATGAAGTTAAAGATGTTCATGACCTCTGATTGGTCTGTCAAGGCATAAAATAGTGAGAGTCTTGTTTGGTGGAAAAATAGGGAATTTGTCCCTAAGAGGGCAATTTGAATCAAGTTTGATTGTGTCTCAGAGTTGTTGAGAGTACATTGAAACCTTCTAATTCCTTTCTTTGCAGAGTTTACATATTAAACTATACAAATCAGAGCCTAGTTGGATTGGTTGAGTCATTGATCAACTTAGAAGTGGGTTGGGTATTGATCCATGTTTCTTTGCTGTCCACTCTGCATTAGTAAATGACTAATGTTGAAATGAAGAGATAAAGGTACTTACCTCCGAAAAAGAACCTACTAAAAACCCTGTCAAACAGTCTCTAAAACTGTTGATTTTCACAATATCAAACTGAAATTGTGAGATCTACAAAACCTAGAAATCTTTTCCAATTCTAAGGGAGCTCATCTTTGACCCTCATAAAAGGTCAAAGGCTACATTTTTATTCTGAAGGTCAATTTTGACTTTGTTCACAGATCTCAAAAGTTCGCCGAAAAGGGTATCCAAATCTGCCCTCAGATCTAAAATTCCACACCTGCACCTGGAAGAAAAAGAGGGTTTTTTTGTTTGTTTGGGGGGTTTGCCTTGGTCAAACCCTGGTTTGGAATCAACCTTAATATTGAAATTGAAATGGAGAATGCTAGCTAGTAGAAGTAGATCTAACAATAAAGCTATGACATTCAATAGATATGCAACTGTATTTGAAATGTAATCAAGTATGTTAATATGAAAGCTTGAACATAAGATCAACAAATGTAAATCAAACCTCCATGATTGTATGCTTGGAATCCACCTTGAGGGAAGAATGAAATGGATCTTGAAGGAATATTACACCATCATGATGGCTATATCTAGGTTTTGAATGATGAATCTTGAATGCTTGAACCAAATCCCTTCAATGACTTGAATGCTTGAATCCTTGATCTTCAATGGAGAACTTGGATGAAGAAGAGGAATTGAATGCTTGAATGGATGCTTGCTTGATCTTTCTTGATGAAATGATTTTTTGATCTCCTTTCTTGAGAGTGCTTGAGCATGAAAACTTGATTGCTATGAGATGTTCTCATAAAATTTGATGGAGAAAATGAGAGAGGAAGGCCTCCTTTTATAGTGAACTAGGGCACAATCCTTTAGAGGGGCCACCTTGGAGAATTAAATCCCAATTAGGTCATAAACTTTATAAAATATACCTAGATTAAATGAAATTAGAGGATTTACCATTTTGAAACCCGAAATAGCCAACCCAGAGCCGAGAAAACAAATATCCCCGAAACTCGATACCCGAAAATCAAGGAATTTGGAATTTTGAAAGAGGGGGGAAAATTCAAGGTTGGGACTGACCTAGTCAAGTTCGAGCTTGATCTTGACCTAGTTAGGATCAACCTTGAATTTGACCCTGGGCCCAGATCCAGTCAAAATCAAGACAGGAGGTCCTGGGGATGCCCGGAGACCTAGAAATGATACCAGAATAAGATAGAATGCTAGGGATAGGCATAAAATCCTATGATGACTATGATGAAGGCCAAGAGGACCTATTTCTAAGTCCTACCTAGAAAATAGAGCCATGGAAGAGGGAAATTAAGGAGAATCCTTGAGATCCTAACCCTAATTTCACCTATAACAAAGTAGAAAAGAAGTGGAAAATGGGGAAAAAGCTAGATCAAAGCAAAGCTCAATTCAAGGTGTCTGATATGACCCCAAACCACTTACTCAGAGGGCTAAATTTTGTTAACATGGAAGTGCTTCCATTTTAAGATGATACAACTACTACAAGAGGTAAGACATGTTCCAAGGCTAAGTAGGAATTTAATTTCAGTAGGGCAACTGGGTGATGAGGGTTACACAATTACTTTTAATGATAGAAATTGGAAGGTTTCAAAAGGTTCCTTAGTAGTAGAAAAAGGTGTGAAATTAGGCACCTTATATCTTTGTATAGGTCATACTGTTCCTTCTACTTTAATTTTTTTAGAAGATAATGAATGTTCAAGAACAGTGGCTGCAGCTGAGTAGGAAGAACATCAAATCATTGCTGTAGATTCTAACACAGCACTGTGGCACAATAGACTCAAGCACATGAGTGAAAAAGGTATGAAATTACTTCATTCAAAGAAATTTTTACCTAGTCTAAAATGTGTCAATATGGATTTCTGTGAGAGTTGTGTATGGAAAACAAAAGAGAGTTAGTTTTGTGAAGAGTAGGAAGGAAAATAAAAAATGAGAGATTAGAGCTTGTGCATACAGATGTATGGGGACCAGCTTAGGTATCTTCCCTTGGTGGCTCTCTGTATTATGTTACATTTATAGATGATGCAACAAGAAAAGTATGGATTTATTTCCTTAGACATAAATCTAATGTATTTCAAACTTTTAAGAATGGAAATGCTTGGTTGAAAATGAGACTGGTAAAAGGTTAAAATGTCTCACATCTAATAATGGTGGTGAGTATTGTAGCACAAAATTTGAAGATTATTGTTCCTCTAATGGTATTCATAGGTAGAAAATTGTACCAAGGACTCTACAAGAAAATGGAGTGGCTGAACGCATGAACAGGACAATAATGGAGCTTGCAAGGAGTATGAGGTTGCATGCTAGGCTGCCCAAAAACATGTGGGAAGAGGTTGTGAACACTATTGTTTATTTAATCAATAAAGGTCCCTTTTCTCCTTTGGACTGTGGTATTCCATAGGAAGCATGGAGTGGTAAGAAGGCAAGTTATTATTTTCTCATAACCTTTGGTTGTGAAGCTTTTGCACATTTAGATTATGAAAATAGAACCAAGCTGGAAACTAAGTCAAAGAAATGTGTAGTTGTTGGATATGGCATTGATGAATTTGGTTATAGGCTTTGGGATTTTGAAAATCATAAAATTTTAAGAAGCAGGGATGTCATATTCAATGAGAAAGTATTGTACAAAGATCTGTTGCAGCAGCATGAGAAGAAAGGAAATGACTATGTAGTACTGGATGATACTCCAAAAGATGATGTTCTAGTAGTTCCTTATGCTCCACAACAACAACAACAATAAATACCACACACCCCAGTGAATGTTAGATGATCAACAAGGCTAAGTAGACCTCCAAAAAGATTTTCTCCATCTTTGTATTCTATTATGTGAACAAATGCTGGTGAACCTGAATGTTATAATGAATCTGTGTAGGTGGATACAAAGATTTAGTGGGAGTCAACAATGACAGAGGAAATGGAATCCTTGCTAAAAAATCACACTTGGGATTTATGCAAGTTACCTATAGGTAAAAGGGCTTTACAAAATAAATGGGTTTACATGCTGAAAGAAGAGGATGGAGGTAAGAAAATATTTAAAGCCATGTTAGTTGTAAAAGGATTTGCATAGAAAAAGGGTATTGTTTTTTATGAGATATTTTCTCCAGTTGTTAAAATGACTTCTATCTATACTATTTTAAGTATTATGGCTACTGAAGATTTGCATTTAGAGCAACTTGATGTTAAAACAACTTTTCTTCATGGTGATTTGGATGAAGAAATATATATGGTCTAGCCATAAGGATTTGAGGTCAAGGGTAAGGAGAATTTGGTGTGTAGATTGCAGAAAAGTTTATATGGCTTCAAGAAAGCACCTCGGCAATGGTATATTCAATTTGACACTTTTATGAATGAGCATGGATACAGTCGGTGTCATTCTGACCATTGTGTTTATTTTAAGATGTTGGATGATGACAGCTACATTATTTTATGTTTATATGTTGATGATATGCTTGTAGTTGGGTCTAACATGGATCACATTAAGGGGTTGAAACAACAGTTAGCGCATTCTTTTGCTATGAAGGATTTGGGGGCAGCAAAACAAATCCTTGGTATGAAAATTTGTAGAGATAGGAAAAATATGAAGTTGTCTCTATCTTGGACTGATTATATTGAGAAGGTGTTGTAACATTTCTCTATAGAGAATGCCAAAGCTGTCAGCACACCTTTTCCTAGTCATTTGAAATTGACTAAGGATATGTGTCCTAAGACATCAGAAGAAGAGGAAAAAATGTCTAAGGTACCTTATGCTTCAACTGTAGGGAGCTTAATGTATACTATGGTATGTACTAGGCCAGATATTGCACACACAGTGAGAGTCAATAGCCGATATATGAGCAACCCTGGTATTGAGCATTGGAATGCAGTCAAATGGATTCTCAGATATTTGAGAGGTATATCCAGTAAGTGTTTACACTTTGGGGGTTCTACTACTACTGTACAAGGCTATGTTGACTTAGATTTGGTAGGAGATATAGATAGCAGGTGGAGTACTATAGGTTATGTATTTACTGTTGGTGGGATAGCAATGAGTTGGATTTCTTGACTACAAAAGGTGGTTGCTTTATCCACTACAGAGGCAGAGTATGTTGCTGCTACAGAGGTAGCCAAGGAGATGATATGGCTTCAATTCTTCATGGAAGAATTGGGACATCCATAAATGGATAATTTTTTGCATATAGATAGCCAAAGTGCCATTCATCTTGTGAAGAATTCTGCTTTGCACTCAAAGACAAAACACATACAGTTGCGGTACTTCATTTGGTCAGTTTTGGATGATGGGAAGTTAAAGCTGGAAAAGATTCATACAGATGATAATCCAATAGATAGGTTTATAAAGGTACCAAGTGGGAGATTTTTAGCTTTTGGTGATTGATCAGGAAAGTATTATCCAGGAAAGTGTTGTACGCTTTTCCTTCCGACCTCGCTAGGGTACTGTACACTTTTCCTCCCAACCTCATAATTTTTTTTGAGGCTCACATATTTTTGGCTATTTTTGAGCTGACATATTGTAACTCATTATAACCCTAAAGTGTAAAAATATTGGATAATATGGCTTAGGGTTAGGGATTTCATAATGTATGATTTTAGTACTTGCGGCAAAATTGAGCTATAAGGGATTACAAATTGCAATCAGGTTGTAATCACTAGATAATAATAATATTGGACTCGCTGTTGGTGGATGTAGCCCAGGGATTGGGTGAACCACATGAAATCTTTGTGTATTATGTTATCTTTTGTGGGGTTTATTGTTTTTTGATATTGGTTATATTTGCATGTAATTGTTATTTCTGTCTTGTTAATCCTAACACCAAAAAACCTGACCTCTCGATTAAAATAGTTTTAAGAGCAACCAAAGTAAAAAAGGACACATGTCCTTTAGAGTTTTAAAATAGTTGAAAAATAACTAAATCTCAAGATCAACTTCATTGTCAGCAACACGCTCCTCATCTTCAGTGAAGTTTTCTCCTTCAGTTGTGGCAGATTGTGTCACTTCCCATTGCTTGTGTGCCTGAATAAGCTCCTTTGCAAGCTATAAATGAGGAACCTTCATGTTCAATATTCTAGTCATATCCACTTCTTTAGTCCATTTAGACTTCTTGATTTTCTCAATTATTGTGGGGAGTTGATCTACACTTAGGTACAACATGGATTTAGTTTTGGCTACCTGTGTGAAATCTGAAGGCTTAGGGTTGGCCTTTTCTTTAAGTTTCTTCATGGTAGTCTCAAATACCTCAAGAGCTACTTTCAAGTCCTATTCTCCATGATTGACTATGTATGCATGAGAAAAATTAATCACTTTTAATTTAGTCATCATTGTTTTTTGCAGCTGCTTGACTTCATTCTCACTATCATTGTTCTTGGAAATAGTACTTCTGATAGTACTGAGATGCTAGCTGACATTCCTTTTGAGAATGAAAAAGGTAGTTTTGTTAGGTGATTTCATAGATCTCTTTGTGTATAACTTCATAAATCCATACTTTTCAATTTCTAAGAACTTGGACATAGTTGTAAACCATTTCTCCTCCTCTCTCTCCCACACTTGTCTCTGTGTTTGTAACTCCCCTATCAGAGCTTCTATGTCATGTAGAACATCTTGAGCATCCTTGAGGTACCTAAGACCACTTTTAATAGTTTCATTGATCCACTCATCTATTAAAGTTACTAGGGCTCAACCTCTTTGAACCTGGGTCAAGAAATTTTTGCTCTTAGTAGAATTTGGGTCAAAGATTTGAGGAGACTGGACTAAAGGAGTGGTGTCAAAGCTATAGAAAGTATTAATAAACTATGAAAATGTTAAGATTGTCTACTTTAATTCTTTCTTCTCTTTACCATCTTGCCAAGAAAAAAACATCTATTGATTTGTCTCCTTGAACAAGTTTTTCTTGCCTATGTGATCCATGGTACCTAACTCTACCTTGGTGACCTCAAAATCTTCTGCCCTAACTTCTTGTTCTCCCTCCTTTGGCCTATAGGTCACCACTTCTATGGTCCATTTTCCCATTTTCACATTTGTGAACATTTGGGTTGTGCTCTTTACCTTCTTATTTTTGGGATTTTTCTGGACATACTTGCCAACTATGTCTTTAACAGGAACAAATACAGGAAACAGGCTGCATTTTTTACTCACCGAAGAGACTAGCCATTGGGGTGTGACCTCAGAACCAGTGGCTTTCTCAAGTGTCTTTGTTGGCATACCAATCACTTACAGTGTGACATCATCTAAATCAAAAAGATCTTTTTCCACTTGTTCATTTTTAGATATGTGGAAACTCATATCTTCTATCGTATCTTCATCTAGATTGATCGTTAGGATATTCTCCTGAGTCATGTCTTTCTTTTCCTTTGATCTGGTCTTGGACCTCACAATCCTCTATGGAAGAGTAACTGGTTGAGGATCAACTATAGCTTTCTTTCTCATGTTTCTAGCCTGTGATTTCTTGGTAGATCCTGCATTTTCAATTTGGGTGAATGGATTAGAAACAGAAATAGGAGAATGCAAAGAAGTACATCTAACTTATTCTTTTTCTACTCTAGGTTCTTCTTGCTTTCTTCTTGTTTGTAACCATTCATTAGTTAGTTGGATAAAACATAAAGTCCTTTTCTCAATTTTATCCTCTTCCTCCTTGGACCAATGAATAATAGGATCACTTTTTTCAACTCGATTCTTGAAGCCAAGTTCAATCAAATTAGATCCATCGTCAGTTACCCCATCTACATTAATCTGAAGTCTCATTGATTGAATTTGGGATACACACAATCTATTGTGTGCCCTTTCTTCTACCTATGATTCATCACAACAATCCTCCCAGAAATCTTCTAGGTGAGGTACAGGAAACATGTGTGATCTAAGTCCTAGACTTCCACTGGCATAATTTTTGTTGTCAAACCCCACTCTTTCAGTATAGTACTTGAAGTCAAAATGATGGATGTCACTTCCAATAATGACAACATCCACCATGGTTTTACATGAAAATTTACCTAGTGTTATAGGGAAAGCCTTATCCCACTCCTCTTCAGGAAGAAATCTTTTCAAAACTGTAGTGAGTTGTCTGCAAATCTCAGCTAAGATAAAACAATCAAATGCATACCTAGGTAACCTCAATGGTGGATCTTTAAAACCCCCAATCCTGATGTAGGTAAATCTAGGAAATTGAATATAATAGCTGCCATACTTGGTTACTAGATCTTGGGATTTCAAACCAATCCTCTTGTCAGAAATACCGGCTAGCTCAAAATATAGTTTACCCATAAATGTGTCATGTACCCTTCTGTAATTTTCAACAACTTTGTCCTTCTGTAGAATAGGGTAATATTCATAAACACACATGTTTGCAACCCAGGGTTCATGTGGCATTCCATGCCATTGTCTGCTATAGGCTAAGCAATACATGAGAGAAAAAGACATGAAGAAACCGCTACCAGTCAGTTTAGATGTGTTGAGTTGTTCTCTCAGGGAACTAGCAATTAACTCAACCCAATCTAAGAGTTGTGTTCCTTCTAAGATGATTTGTACATAGAAATACATCCAATCAGAGAAAAGAAATGCTACTTGGGACCCTCTTACTCTATGCAGCATTACCATTAGATCATTGATGTAAGGGAGATCATGGGTTTTGTTAAATTTATTGGGTAAACAAGAACCCCCTCTTTGTGGGTTTAGCAACTATCTTTTAACTATAGAGGTATGATTTGCATCTCTATTTTCATTAAACTTTACAATGGATTGCACGAGAGAAAAAGTGGAGAAGGCCTTTTCTAGGATTTGCAGTGCTTGAGTCACCATCTCCCTATTAATAGGCATAAGGACACTACCATCCTTCTTTTTTATTGACTTGGTCCATGCATCATAATTTTGTATGCATTCAAGAATTAATTCTCGATAAACAACAACAGGAGGAAAAGTCACCGCAGAACACAAACCACTATGTAGAATTTCCAGAGCTGGGGTACCCTCTAAAGAATTCAAAAGATGGGAAGGAATTTCCTCCACATTATAGTCTTCTAGGTCAGTGTCTGATACAATGGGCATCACATAATAAACTTGTGGTATTCCCAAACATATGAAAATTTGACCTCATGACAACAAAAAATTAATTTTCTATTCACCTTGCAGAATACTCAATTTGAAAATATCACAGGGGTAACGGCCAAACTCACCTTTTTTCTGTAGAAGATTTTGATCACAAGAGCTCCCAAATTCTTACCTCCACACACCAACTTCTTAATGATTGAATACTTGGGCATTTGAATGAAAGGACTTAACTTAAATAGAATCATGAAAGAACATGAATTCATTGCAAATCTTTCACGAAGAGAATGACACGGATTCGATTTGACATCTTGTGCATGTAAACCATAATTACCATTTTAAAAAATCCAGAGGCCATTAAGAATAATGATTATTCTAGATTTCAAGGGTGTACTTAACAAATTCTCACCATAATTAGCATTTAATGCCTTCTCTCCTATGGGCCCCACTGCTTAGCTATCAACAGATTCTCCTCTCTTTCATAATCTTCCTAGATTCTTCCGAATAGGAAAGAACAACATTCTTAGGTTTTCAACATTGTTCAAATACGTTCAAGCCTATTCAAGGTTTGTGAACTTTCATGTTAGCTCAACTGATGACTTTGAATGCCTGGGTATATCACAAACCACTGACAGATGTGCTACAATCTTCTTATGTTTCAGGAGTAGGTAGATTTCCTCACTTGTCAGCCTGTCATGTCTTCAAAAAAGATGAAATTTATATGAACATCCTTGAATGGTTGTGAACACCATTCAAGGCTGTTCAAAGGTGTTCATGAGTGGTTAAGAAAAATAAAGCTTGCAAAATTCCATGTGACTCAAAACAAAAACTGACTTCAAAAAGATGACCGGACTTTATGCACATTGAGTGAGGGAGATAATGATCAAATGACAAGGTTTTTTTTAACGCAAAGCCATAATCAAAGAATTAAAGGGCCAGACTCAAACTGGGACTAACACCTCCTCAGAGACAAAAATTCTAGAACTATTAGGGAAGCTCAGAGGCTACAATAGGTGGTACTTCTCTAGCCCCTTAAACAAAGCAAACTGCTTAAGGATTATGTTTGTTAGAATAAATACATAAGCAACACTTGATAAAGATGGAATTGATTTTGGAAGTTGTTGTAGATTTTTGGCACACAAATCAGTGAGCATTTTTGTGAGATGTAACAGAATTATTTTGTACTCATATGATGTTATTTTTGTCTTTTCCTTAATGATCTGTAATTTGTTTGCAATCCTTTTTTTCTATAAAAGGATTTCCAGGATCATTTAGAAGGGTCGGAACTTGAATACTTTTGCTTGCAAAGTTCAAGCCTTGGGTATAAAAGATTGTACTCGGTCAAGTTGTTCATATGATATAGCAAGTTTCTTGGTTTTTTTCCATTATTGAAGTGGTATATATTCTAAATCATAGTGTATACATGAAACATGATTCAGTAATTTTGAATACAAAATTCAGGGTTTACATCTCTCCTCTATGTATTACTTCTCTGAATTATGAATTTTCAAATTCATTGCATGGAATTTCTTTGTGTGTATATTGTCATTCCTCTACTTTGATCTAGGATCAAATTAAATAAGCTTTGGATATAACATAGATTCTTTGAGGTTTGCATAAGGATTTTAGTAAGTAGTATGAATCTAGGGATATTTTGATCAATATTATCATAAGGTGGTAGTATTTTTGGGATCCTAAATTAGTAAATTGAGTTGATTTCTATATATTTCACCTTGCAGTAAAATATTTCCCAATGGATAAGGCACTGGCCAGAGATGAGTTTATCTCATAGCAACATATGCTTGGTATAGTTTTTCTATATTTCCAACATTTGATATAAAATTGTCAAAATATATTTGAGGTATTGTGACCTGCAAGTTGTGTCCTACCAAATGGCAATGGAGAATCAATAAGTGACTAGTTATCATTTAGTATTTTCTTACCATTTATCTATTATATTAAATCCAGTCTGAGTTTGTTAAAGAAAAGTTTATTTTACTAGATTAGGAGCACCCTCCTTGGTTTTGCAGAGCCAGAAGTGCAGAAGACAGTCTTGTCCCTATAGTTGGTCTAGTCATCCTAGATATTCACATTTGGAATTGACCTTTCCTTAAAATCTATCTATGGGTTTATTGGTTGTTGTCATGAGCATAAAGTCCATTTTGAAGAACCAACATGAAAACTTCATTTTACTTAAAATGTATTAACCATTAGCTAATTAGATGAACTTTGCACTTGCATGTTATTTTAAATCCTTCATTTTGATTATGTTTATAGTCACTGGGTTTTGCAATGACCTAAGAGAAAAAATCATACTTGAGTCTACTAGAAGGCAATGAGTCACCTTTTTTTATTCTAGTTTTAGATTCTTTTACTTTCATTATTTAGATTAATCATTTATGACTCATTGAAGTGCAGTGTAGTCACTTTTCACACTCACAACTACGTATACATTATTATGCTAAGTATTTTATTTCCTTAGGCCTACTATAGATGAGAGAGTTGGGGGAGGGCCCATAGATATAGATAGTCCAATCATAAACTAAAAATGTAAACTTGGTATGGTTTTATTTCTTTTGTTAAATTAATAGATGGTATGGGCCAACTCCCTTTATATTGATATCACAAAAAGGTCCTCTACAATGCTTTTACATCATTATATGCAAACCACTTTTGCCTTCCTTGTCTCCTTGAAAAAATGGAGCATAAACAAACTACCCGTATAAACCACCAATTACATATTGTTCTCCTATTACATTTTGGAGCTTACAATTCTATCTATATATTGTATAACTAAAAATAGACAACAAAAACTTCCACCCCTAGATCAAAATGTGGAAAGAACATTTCATTAATTGTCATAATAGACTAAATAGAAAAAGATAAATACCCTTTATTTGTCAACTTCTTCCCTCTTATATTTTGTCTATGTCATTTCCCTTTCAACCACTAGGAAATCTACACCACACACATGATGTGCCAAGTGTAATCACCTCAAATTGGGCTAATATAACCTAAGGCCCTATTTTCCCTAACTCGGGATAAAACCTTAATTATGTTAATTTGATTCTTGATTATTGACATAATTCATAAAATTCAATAAAATCAATTCAATCTCAATTCAAGCATTTACCATCAAAGTATTAAGCAAAATCAATTCAATTACCTCTATGCCCAATTAATTAAATCAATCCCATTAAATTCATGGCTAGAGTAATTAATTAAAAGAAATGAATAAATCCCTCTCAAATTAAGAAACACAATAAACACACTTTGAACCAATGAGAGGTAATCACATGGATCAAGCATGGATGCATCTCAACCACTCCTCATGGATACATCCTAACCTTTCAAAACCTCCAAGATTCTATGAAAGAGAATTCTCAAATCCTCAAGCTCTCTCTCTCACTCTTTGATTTTGGATCAAACTCTTTGATTTTGATTGTTAATTCATGTATTCATGCTTTCATTTTGATTTCATATGCTCATATATAATTAGAAAACATCTCAATTTGGTTAATAGTAAAAGAATTCATGATCTAATGGCCAATTGTAATGCATTTTCTAGTTTTAGCTTCATTCTTGCATAATCATCTTGAATCTCTCATTTTAGAATTGCATTGTCACTATTTTGGGTTAGATATGAGAGCAATCTTTAATCCTTTTCATACTTATGCTAACTCGAGAGCAATAGGATGCCTTCAATTATTTATTTCCTTTGTTTGATTAATCTCTCTAACAATTGATACAATGTCCTATTGAAGTGTCGTGTTACAGATTTGCAGGTCCATAACTCACACACACATTTGTGGTGCCCACTGTGGGGCCTAGCCCCGGATTTCCTATTTTTCTATCTTTTTCTATTGATTTTTGCCCTATTTTCTTTATGTCAGGGATCGCATATAGGAAATAGGATTACATCTGAGAAGAACTTTTTCACCCCTCATTTCATGGATCGCATCTGGTCAAGTATCATTTCTAATTAATTTCAATATCACGTTTGAGAAATAGGGTCGTATTTGGATAATTGGATTGCATGTGGGAAATGGGGTCACATCTGGTTAAATCTAGGATTGCATCTGGGGATATTTCTTGAAGTCTTGGATTTCATGACCCCTAACAATTTGGTTTGTTGTTTTCTATGGTTTTAAACAACCTAACTATGGTTTGTAGGATGAATGATAGAGACACAAATATGCCAAATTACTAATGATTGCTTGTAGGTTGCCTTGGAATATCAACAAGACATTATTGCTTTGATTTTTTAGGAACTTAAATGCAATTTAAACTCATCTTGCAAGTCAATTAGAGGATTATGCTCTTTTCTCTTGATAAAAATTAGAAACTCAAAATTTGAATTACATTTTGAAGTTAAATTGGGAAATGAATGATAAAGCTTTCTTAATGTGTCTTGGATTTGCAATTTGAGTTAGGAGATTATGCTCTTCAAGGAGAATAAAAAATCCAGACCTTAAGTTGCTTATCTACTTTCTTTTAAAGCATTACCTTTAGAGGGCTTGCAAATTTGAGATTTCTAATAGCTAATGGGTGAATGTTGTGATTTTGTTTGATCTTTACAACTTAATAGTGGTTTGCAGGTCGATTGTCCAAGATAAACATCAAGAAAAACTACTAATGCTTGTTTTGTAGGTTGCCTAAAGGAAATCAACCAAACTTCATGCTTTTTTTTCTCGGAACTTAATACAATTTGAGGTCAATTTACAAACTAATCAGAGGATTATGCTCTTTTCCCTTTGGGAAAATCAAAAACTTAAAAGTTAGTTGCAATTTGGGGTCAAGTTGGAGTAATTTGGTTAAATTTGCATGATGTGTCTTGGAGAGATTGTTTGAGTTAGGAGATTATGCTCTTCTCCTTCATTTAGAATTATAAATCTAGACCTTAAGCTATTAATCTACTTTCCTTTATTGCATTACCTTTAGAGGGCTTGTCAGTTGAGGAAAAAAGCTCCTGGGAATGACCCAAGTGGGGAGAAGTCTTAAGCCAACTCTTCCACCCCACTATAAAATTTGATGCTTCCTTGAGGTGAAAGCCTCTGAAGACATAATCTATCTTATCTTGGGGGATTGATGATCAATCCCAATGATAGACTTGGATCTCATGTAGAGCACAACCGATTAAATCTCGCTTGTGAGACTACACATTTTCAAGTTCCTATAGGGCTTATGGTCTAAATCTTGCTTGCTAGACTATGGGAGATGGTTATAAACATATGCCTTTATTAAAAACATTATATTAGATGCTACTTGGATCACTCCCGAAAGGTTGTTATCACTTATGCGAGGCAAATAGTAATTTCCCCAAGACATTCTCCATATCAAGCCCTCATTGACATTACCACTTAGCTAATATGGCCTCCAATATCCATTGCGTGTTATTGGATTGCCATATTCTAAGGAGTCTTTGTGTGTTCGTAAGTTAGTGAACAAGTAGTTTCAATCTCTACTTAGCATAAGGAAGGTTAGGTGTGTCTAATTAAAATGATTGCTTCATGTGTTCTAAATATGAATCTAAGATAATTCCCCCCAAATGAATAAACATAGATAATCTACAAGCATTTACAAACACTTACAAGTCACTAGAATCTGACAGAGATGACCCATTTTCTAAAAATTCACTAAAACTGAGAAATTCCTGACATCATAAAATCACATCCGGGGTTCCTGGATCGCATCTCATATTTTGGATCACATATGTTCAAATTTGGATTGAATTTGGTAAACACACCATTTCCTGTGTCGCATCTAGTAACCACTGCATTTCCTGAATCGTATCCCATGTTTCCTGGATCACATATAGGGTCCAAAAAAGTTTGTCAGTCACTTGTATAAGATCGCATCTAGGATAGAGAGAATTTTTGTACTTTCCAAAACAATTTTTTTTGCATTTCCAGATACCCATTTGGCCCAATAGTAAGGTTTTGTTGTGAAAACACATCCATCTGATAACCTGAAAGAGCTATTTTTGAGAAAGTCTTGTTACCTTGCATGGTCCAAATCTGCATTGTCCAAATTGTGGAGTCAGTCTATCCTATTAGTTACAATCAAGTTCCCATCTCATAAACAGGGCACTTTGACACCCTTTGATGTTGAAACTTCCACATTATTAGACCCACTTACACTTTTGGTTCCCAACTCACTATCAGGGCACTTTGACACCCTTTTGACATTGGATCCATAACATAATTTCAAACCCACTCTTGCATCCTTGGATTCACAATCAGACATTGCAAACATTAATACCCACTTTAAACAAAAGACACTCATTGATCCCTTAATCAAGTTTTCATGGTTAATACAAGACACAAATCTTACCATTTTGAAAAGAACCCGTTCTCAGACAAAGTATCATTGCTCACATTTAAAATAAGAGAAACCTCAAGACCTAATACTTTATTTGGAACAACACCAAGCACCACATATACAACGACACCTGAAGCAGAAAACATGAATAATCAAGAAGAAGATTTCCATTGGGATGAAAGACAAGATGAACAAGATGACCATAACAATCAAGAAGAGGTTCAACAACAAGAAGCCCATTACAATTCAGATGATGAAGAACCCACTGAAAAGGAATACCAAAGAGCTATAAATAGAAAATGATTCCATAAAATCCTTGGGAGAACTTTGGAAGAAAACAAGGAAAAGTACTTCCAAGAACTTGCCTCTCAAGGAGTAAAACTACCAAAGGACTATGATTTAAACCAACTTAAACAGAAAGAAGATCTTAGTCCTATATCCATTTTAACAAGACAACTACTTTCCATGCAAAACAAAATCAAGGAGCTCAAGAAATTGAAGGACAACCCAACAAAACAATACTCTTTGGAACACATATGTCCTTTCCCTTTTGACAAGGGACTAAAGATGATTCCATTTCCTAAAAATGTCACAATTCTGAAATATGACAAATACCTGGGAAATTCTAACCCTCAAGATCATGTGAGGGAGTTTTGCACAACCATTATGGAATTCATGCATGAACAAACATATCTAATGAGATTATTTCCACGAAGCTTAGGGGGACAAGCTATGGATTGGTTCTCAAAATTACCTATAGGAATTTAGACATTTGATGAACTAGTGCAAAAATTCATACAACAATACTCCTACAACATCGAACACACAGTGACAATGTTGGATCTATTCAATACCAAAAAGAAAATGGGAGAATCATTCTTGAATTTCCTACAATGGTGGAGGAAAATATTTACATGATATTCTAGGCAGATACCTAAAAAATGAAAAATTGGACATCTTTATTAACAACTTGGTTCCTGAAATGAATTTTCCAATACAATTGCAAGGATCACCAAGTTTTGATAAGATGATAGATAGTGCCAACAAGATTGGAGAGGTACTGATCAAGAAGGGTGAAATCACTATCAATAAGGAAAATAAAGACAAGTACTATCCCACCAAAGATAAGTACAAATATGGAAACAAAAAAGCTAATGTCATCAATGATGGGGTGGTCGATACTCCTAACACAAAACCAAAATCAGATATTTTCAATCTTACAACAAGTCTTCAAGCGAGCAAGAATTTGAATTCTACTGTGACACCAATGGCTAACAAGACTTTCAATAAACCTCCTACTCGAATAGAGCCTTGGTTAGCAAGACCTAAGAGAATATTTACACCATTGGGAGATACATTGGAATTTGTCTTGAAGTCACTATTGGGAAATAAAATCATTACAATTCCTGATTCCAAACCTTGGGAACCAGAAGTAAAACCCAAGTGGTGGAATGATAATGATTACTATGATTTTCATTGCAATAAAGGACACAAAACCAACAACTCTATGAAGTTAAGACATGTTATTCAAGACTTGATTGAAGAGGGTAAAGTCAAGGTAGATGGACATCACACACACAATGATCATAAGGCATTTCAAACTCCATTACCTAGCTATGAAAAAGGGGAATCTTCCAAGAGTAACAAGATTAACTATACATACACTAATGATGAAAATGTAATTCATATGGTGGAACCATGAGAACACTCCATCAATATGATCACTCTAAAAGGATTCAAAAGAAAAACTACATCTTCTAATACTGTAACAAGAAATCAAGCTAAGATCACTCTCAAAGGAGCTTCAACATCTAACACACTAGCTACAACAAAAACAACATCTAAGCAAGTGACATTACATCCAAAGTTTAATCTTGTGGATCAGTTGCAAAGGACACCTACTCAAATATCTATTCTAGAATTGTTGAAAATCTCTCATAGTCATAGGGAAGTTCTTGATCAGGCCCTACTTAGCACTAATGTACCAAAATATCTAGATGTGGATAGATTCCAAGGTATGGTTGGTCACTTTAATTCCCCACGTTACCTATCTTTTTCGGAAGAGGATGATAAATCATTGAACCAGCCACATAACCAACCTCTACATTTAGAAGTTCTTATTCATAAATACTGATTCAAACATGTCTTGATAGATGGAGGCTCTAGTTTGAACATCTGTACATACATCTTGATAAAACAATTGGGATTTTTAGAACATGCAATTGATCCTAGAAGGAAGATAACAATCAAGGCTTATGATGAAGAATAAAGATCCTCTAAGGGATTGGTTGTCTTACCTATCAGAGTGGGACCAGTGGAGCAAGATGTCCTATGTCAAGTTCTTGATTTACCACTCACATACAATATTCTTCTTGCAAGGATATGGATACACTCAATGCAAGTTGTGCCTTCTACTTACCATCAATACCTAAAGTTTCCTCATAATGGAGTGGAGGTGACTATTCCAAAGATACAACATATTCTTGTAAAAACCTCAAAAAAATAGAAAGCATGGTTCCTCACAACAACGAAAGCTCTAATAAGGCAGAGACATCCAAGGAAATGGTTTTGAAAAGCTTTGCTAAAAAAATCAACATCCAAGAGACAAGTATGGGTGAATATAAGATAGATCCCACAATATCTTTAACAGATCTTACCATATCTCATAGAATACAAGGAAGACCTTCATCAACATTTACACCATCCAATGGTAGTGCTCTAACTATACATGAAGGAACCAGAATGGTCCAAGAAAAAGTATCCCTTGAAGAAGAAAATGAAGAAAAAGTTGTCTTGCAGTGGCTTTATAAAGAAAATGAAGAAGATGGAAATATCAAACATGTTGAGATAGCTTTGAAAAAATATGGAAAGGGGTATGAAATAATGAAACAAATTGGGTACAAAGGAAAAGGGCCCTTGGGACAAAACAAACAAGGACTTGTAGAACCTCTACATATGGATTTTAAAAATCCTAAAGACAAGACTGGATTAGGCTTCAAGGAAGCAACATGTCATCCTATAAGAAAAGGGTCCTGTATTTGATAAATTAGGAGACTCAGATGATGAAGAAGAGGTAGAAGGAAAACCTATTTCCTATGAAAGTTGTTTCTCTTACAAGGAGACCCATTATCAAAAATTGGTACCAATCTCGAACAAGAACCAGAAGAAGAATAAGCAGATGAACCTGACAAAGAGCAAGAACAAGGGCTTCCCATCTTTGATACACCTCACTTTGATGAAGAATCAAACATGATAATTTCACAAGAACCATTACAAGAAGAAGACAACCATGCTAATGAAGAAGATGAAGTACCAATGACTATTTCCCACTTCTTAGGGGTTTCAGATTATAGTCAGGTAGACTCACACAAATATGAATGGGATATTATTTCTGATGCTACCATGGATATAGAGGTAGATGTGATGCATAAATTTTCTGCTAGAGTCTTGATTGAAGAAGGGGAGAGTTCTAATGCTAGACCATTAGAGTTAGATTTGCATAACATTAACATGAACTCTAATAATAACAAACATGACTCTAATAATCCTAGCATCTATTTAGAAGAAAACTTAATAGAAAACATCTTGCAAGTTAACAATGTTGATAATAATGGTGCTATCTCTTGAAGCTACTAAATCTTTGTCCTTAATAGACCCTGAACTGATAGATTGGGATGAGCCTACAAACACAAGCCTATTATCTTTTGACAATGACTATTCCATAGCCTATAATCTAAATGCTTGTGAATCCTTCCTTTCTTCCACCAATGTAAAGAGAGAAACCATGTCTAAGGAGGATATCAAGTTTCTCAGTCTCAAAGTGAAAAACAAAAAGAACAAGAGATCTGATGGTGAAAACCACCTAGTGGTAGTGTCAAATCTTAAAAGAGAAAAAGAAAAAGATGTATCCAATGGTGAAAACCTCCTAGAGGTGCCAAAGGATGGGATTCTTGATATCCTCCTAGATCATTTTCAGGAAAGATCATCAATTTTGATTGAACCCACATAACCCATTAATTTGGGAACAACAAAAGCTCCTCATCTAGCTCACATTATTCAATCATTGGCAGAAGATGAAAAGATCCAATTCACCAATTTCTTCAAAGAAAAGAAGATCAATTTTTCTTGGTCTTATTTAGATATTCCTGGATTAGATACAGATTTGATCATGCATCACCTATCTATTTCACCTGATATAAAACCAATAAAGCAAAAACTCAGAAAGATGAATCCACATGTGGCATTGCTTGTGAAATCAGAATTAGAAAAATGATTGAAAGCTAGATTCATTAGAGCTATTGATTATGTGGAATGGATCTCAAACATAGTTCTTGTTTCTAAGGTGGACAAATCCATAAGATTTTGCATAGACTTTAGGGATTTAAACAAGGCTTGTCCAAAGGATGACTTTCCACTTCCCAACATAGACATGATCGAGTAGATTTGACAGGAGGGTATGAGATGTACTCACTAATGGATGGATTTTATAGATATAATCAAATAAAAATTGCTCCTAAAGATCAAGAAAAGACTGTATTCACATGTGCATGGGGAATATACTATTGGAATGTGATGCTATTTGGTCTTAAAAATGCAGGTGCAACTTATCAAAGAGCAATGACCACAATATTCCATGACATGATGCATAAGAACATGGAAGACTATGTAGATGATACATTGGCTAAATCAAAGATAAGGACTACACATATAGAACATCTAAGGAAAATCTTTGATAGGATGGAACATTTTCAATTAAGACTTAATCCTAAGAAGTGAACATTTGGCGTGTCATCTAGAAAACTATTAGGATTCATAGCCTCAGAAAAAGGAATTGAGGTGGATCCAATAAAGGTGAAAGCTCTTCTTGAAATGCAACCACCTAGAAACATTATTCAAATGAGGATGCTACAAGGCAAGCTACAATCCATAAGAAGATTCATATCTCAATTGGTGAATAAAACACAACCTTTCACAAATTTGATGCATAAAGGGACTACATTCACTTGGGATGAGCAATGTGAAGAAATTTTTTCCCAATTCAAGAAATTTTTGATGAATCCTCCAATCCTAATGGCACCCATTTATGGAAAACCTCTATTTCTCTACATATCAGCTATAGATACATCATTAGGAGTATTGCTTATGCAAGAAGATGAGACTAAGAAAGAAAGAGCTATATACTATATTAGCAGAGCTTTGGTCACATATGAGTTGAATTATTCAATGATTGAGAAAGTATTCTTAGAAGTGGTGTTTGCATCCCAAAAACTTGGGCATTACATGTTGGCACACAAGGTGAAGTTGGTGGCTAAGATTGATCCACTCAAATATCTGTTAAGTAAAGAAATGCTGACAGGAAGACTAACAAAGTGGGTCCTAATTCTAAGTGAATTTGATAGTGAATATGTGGATAGAAAAGCCATTAAAGGACAAGTGATTGTTGATCAACTTGCAAAAACACCATTAACAGATGACAAGACATTACATGTGGATTTTCCAGATGAATCTATCATTCACTTAATAGAACATCACTGGAAAATGTATTTTGATGGCTCCTTCACACAACAAGGATCAGGAGCTAGATGTTTATTCATTACACCACAAGGATACAAGATTCCAAAAGCTTATAAGATGTGTTTCCCTGTTAGGAATGAATGCTGAATATATCCTATGAGGGCATATTCATAGCCATTCTATAGTAGTTTTTGTTGCATTCATGACTGTGATTGTCATTGATGTCAACACAGTGATCTACTGAAGTTGAGCAGAGAAGCGGACAATGGTTGAGTTAGCACACATGGAATATTGAAGATCAAGCTATTTGGAGTTGAGGACTTACTCTATGATGTTCTATAAGATCATGGTTAAGAGTGCGTATAGAAATTCATTTATTCATGATAGTTATGTGTAATTTAGTGGAAGCAGTATTCAGGCAGTGTTCCTGAGTAGCGGTTTTTGGAAATCAGATGATATCTCCTAATCAAGATAGAATATGAGCATGCACATTTGAATAGATGATGAAGACATGATAATTGTGATGTGGATGTGATAGAAAGGTTAGAGGTCACATGAGTGAAGAGTTATCATAATTGGAAGCCGACAGTTTTATGTAATTATGGATTTTTTATATAACATGTGGAAACTTTTATTTTGTAATTTGTATGTTGACTCATTTGTAATTATTTGAGTGTGGTATAAAGGAAGGAATTTTTTCCTTATTGTAATATGTGGAATTGAATTGTAAGTTTATGAAATTGAATTGCGGAATTGTGCAATACTTGTTGAAAGAAGATATGCAAAGTACAGAGATCTGGTATTGAGATCTGATGAAGAAGTTGGTGTAGTTTGGCACAGTTAGAGGAGAAGTAATAAGTTGTTGAGATTAGTAATCTTTTGATATTATTCTACTAAATAATATAGAGATTAGTTGGACAGTGTGTTCAGTTATCTTGCACCTAAAGCTGTTTGGGTAGTGGGTCCTTCTGTCTTCAATAACTCCTAATAGAGTTAGAATATTTTAGCAGGGATTCAAAGTCTCCTAGAAGGGACTGATATGTACTGAATGTATTTCATAAGACTCCTAACAAAGTCCATCCTCTCACAAGGAACTTTCATATTAGTGCATCTTTTGTGGGCATCATTCCCACCGGGGTTTACTCTTTGATCAAGAGGTTCCCTAGTCAACATATCTTGTGCCATTGTGTTGTTGTGTATGTATATCTTTCTATGGTTGTTGATCACATTGCTTACATGGTTAAAATCTATTAAAGTTGATAAAAGCTATATTTATCTGATAATTGATTCACCCCCCCTCTCAATTATCTTGGTGGACTTTACTTTTTAACATTTCCCATGTACCAACAACATAGCAAAGTATGAAGCTCTAGTGAATGGACTCAAACTTACAATAGAATGGAAAATTGTTGAATTACACATCTATGGAGATTCACAACTAATTATAAATTAGGTGAATGGTGAATATCAGACAAAAGATGATAATCTCATGCCTTACAAAAGAATGGTGGATGACTTGAAGAAATACTTTGTCTTCATCACATTTCAACAAATTCCAAGATCAGAAAATAGAGCATCTGATGTGATGGCTACTTTAGCATCCATGTTACAACTTGAAGAACATCAATTTCGCTATGACTTCCTGGTGGAAGAACTCCCATTTCACACTTATGACTCACTTGAATCCCAAATTTTGTGTTCCCTTGAAACCCAAGTGTTGTCCCAATATGCCCATATCTATTCTTATCTAAAGGACCAAACAATCCCTGGAGGCTATTCCAAAAATGAAAAGAGATCCCTAATAAGAGTGGCATCGCATTATATAATAATCGCTAATGACTTGTTTATACGTATTCTAGATGGTATGCTTCTTAGGTGTTTAGAACATGAAGAGTATAATCGTGCATTAAAGGAAGTTCATGAAGGTGTGTGGATCACACTCTAATGGTTTTTCATTAGCTAAGAAACTTTTAAGAGCTGGATACTATTGGCCCACAATATAAAAAGATGCTATCCATTTTTCAAAAACATGCAAGAAATGCCAGATCCATGGTAATCTAATACATGCTCCAGCTAGGGAGCTAATTCCTTTCATAACACATTGGCCATTTCAGCAATGGCCCTTTAATTTAGTTGGTACCCTAATTCATCAAATGGACATAAATACATCATTACTGCAATTGAGTATTTCACACAATGGGTGGAAGCTGTCCCACTATCTAATGTAACTGGAAAACAAGTTTCCATG
Organism: Chamaecyparis obtusa; assembly: GCA_027943335.1. Taxonomy (NCBI): domain Eukaryota; kingdom Viridiplantae; phylum Streptophyta; class Pinopsida; order Cupressales; family Cupressaceae; genus Chamaecyparis; species Chamaecyparis obtusa. The sequence goes on from BSBK01005444.1 coordinate 473,364, forward strand.
TTTATCTTGAATTATATCATATGTCATTATGGTATACCCTCTGTTAGTGGTTTTTCTTGTATCCCTCAACTCTAAAAGAGAAACATGAAGACCAGACCTGGGGATTTTTGTCCAGCAACACAAATCTACTTGTTCATACAAACTGAGGGGCAATAAAAGACTAATTAATGAGGATTTGATCCTCCTTCTGCTTCGAGTTCCACACACTCAGGCGGGTGCACCTAAAACATGATAAGATCTGCATACATATAACTCACTAGCTAAAACCCTTTATGCAGACATGAAAATCGGTGGATAATTCTTAGACTTATAAAACATGGGAGTCCAACTCAACTAGTCTTATACAGGATCCCACCTGTATGATCTGCTAAGAACTAGAAAAATGGCCAATGTGATAACAAGGATAAACTCCTTCTTCTCTTCAAACCTGGAGGCTCAGGCAGGCTAACCTAATGATTCACTCTTCAAGGAATCGACAAATGAATTGTACTTCTTGAATACAATCAAACATGAATGTGCATAACAATAGGAAAGTAAAATAATTTGTAATTAACGCTTGATGATGAAAACTGTAGGACAAGCAAAAGACCAGTGCCTTATCTATTGGGCATCAGAGTCAAACAACCATGCATTCCCAGAAAAACTTAACTCCAAACTCAAAGAAACCAAGTGAAGTGCCTTACAAATCACTCTTCTCATTCCAGTTCCTAGACATCAAATTCACGTATAAATCTTAAATTCTCAAAGCCTGCATTCAAGATTGACTCTCTCCTTGAAAGAAACTTGAAAACAAGATCACAGCTACCTTATAACCAGTGCATCAAAATGCCTTACAAACTGATACACAAGAACTAAGACTAGATACACGAAGACATTAACCAGAACTGAATAGGGATTCCATTATTTTTCCATTAAAATTCCTCTGGTTCAACATATTTACATGACAAAGAAACAAAGAGAAAATAAGAAAAAGGCCTGAATACTGCCTAGCAGCATAAATTTTCAACATCCTTGTTACAATGAGAAAAATCCAAGATATAGCAATTGAGAGTCCATTCCCAAAACCAACTGACAGCTATCCCTCTTGCATAAAAATATCTTCAACATTCCTCATCTCCCTGCAACTGATTCCCAAGCTGATCCACATTCTGCAAAAACTTCCAATCTGATCTGCAACCGATCTTGATTCCCGGATTTCAAACCTGAACTGCTCTTATCAACTGCTTTGAAACTAAAAATAGTCATCACCATTGGAATCCTTATTCCGAGACCTTTCCGAAAACATATAACACTTATATGTTTTGTTAAAAAATGAATTTCCAGGCCCCTTTTCCGTGAACAGCTTATCTTTTAAATTCTTGAATTTATGCCCTATAGTCTAAACTATATCATTTCATAAATTCAGCTTTAATTTGCAATTTTATATCATTTTCTGCATATACCCACAGAATGCACCAGAAAGTGCCACTTGTCACTATCTCATTGCATGCTCAGACAAACCTCAAGTTAACCCACTGGTTGGGAGAACTGGCGAATGACATTGATCTCCAAATCTCTGAATCTTTTTTTCACCATGGTTATCATTTGGAGAACTAACGATTTGGAGAACTCGCGACTTGGAGAACTCGCGACTACATACTCTCCAATTCTCTGAATCTTTTTTTCACCATGGTTATCATTTGGAGAACTAGCGATTTGGAGAACTCGTGACTTGGAGAACTCGCGACCAAGTGTATTCTCCAATTCTCTGAATGATTTTCCTTAACTTTCAAGCATTTGGAGAACTAGCGATTTGGAGAACTAGCGACTTGGAGAACTCACAACTTGGAGAACTCGTGACCAAGTGTATTCTCCAATTCTCTGAATGATTTTCCTTAACTTTCAAGCATTTGGAGAACTAGCGATTTGGAGAACTAGCGACTTGGAGAACTCGCGACTTGGAGAACTAGCGACTTGGATAACTCGCGACCAAGTGTATTCTCCAATTCTCTGAATGTTTATGACTTAACCATTTTCATTTGGAGAACTAGAGACTAAGCATTCTCCAATTCTCTGAATGTTTATGACTTAACCGCCAGCATTTGGAGAACTAGAGACTAAGCATTCTCCAATTCTTTGAATGTTATCTCCTTAACCACTAGCATTTTTCGCCAGTATTTTTATGCAAAATTTAGTGTTTTATGGTCACTGGCATGAATCCCAATGCAATAGTTGTGCACACTCTTGAGAGCCTTCTTCTCTTTATTCATTTCATTATGTGAGTGGTATATCTTTTAAACACTTGAAATGGTCATTTCTTGAGCAATGTGGGATTAAACTTTTGGAAGCAATGCTGATTTTTTATTGCTATGAGTACTCAGAGGACCATAACTTTTGATTGTCAAACTGGGTTTTTCTAAAAAAATTTCTGTACACTGCACACATTGTCATCTCAAACATATGTAAAATTCAGCCCAACCCAGTTTGTAGTTTTTGAGATATGATAAAAAAACGTGACTAGTTGTATATTGACACTTTTTTTTAACTGGCTCTTGCCTTCAACCTTTTTTTTTATCGTCTTCTTCTTCACATGCTTTGCATTTGTCTATGATATTTGGCATCAAAAAATCACTTTTCTTTGATTTTCTCAAACTCTGAGACAAGACCTTGATGCATTGCCCTCTAGAAAACAACAATGATAAATGAACACCAGTAATACTAGCCATTTCTACGTACACAATATCTTGTGCTCAATCTTAGTGATAACTCACACTGGCGACGCACTCCTTTTCTCTCACACATCATGACATTATCTTGTCTGGGCCATTTATTTCACTTTTACCCTTTGCAAAGATTGTCAAATAACATTAGCTGACATCCGGGAGCGGCCTTAAAAACTGGTCAATAGCTATCATAGGATCATGTCACTGAGCACACATGTTCACCTGAACAAATCTCATCGTGTGACTGACATAAACCTTGAGATACATAGAATCACCTTGCAAAATGACATCACTTGACTGTACCTGAGGTGAAAGTTATTAACCTCTGAAGTTTCCCTTTTCATTCTGCTCCTGCCAACACACTGTCAGAACTTGATAAACTGCATCTGGAATTAGCCTTGAAAAGTGCACGAATGGATTGGCAGGATGCTCGAATCAGAATGAGATACAATATAACTTGTCAGCAATACAGGACAACAAGAATTTTGAAAATAGGATCATCCTGTGAAAATTTATTAGTAGGCAAAGAAGGCCTTTGACAAACTTGCAGAAAACATAACTAGGCAATTTGCACTTTTTGCAAACAGAAAAGGTCTGGCAAATTGACCAAATGAATGCATCAAGAGCCACAATCTTACAGCATGGAAGTATTTTATGTCTACCATACACTGAGATAAACATACTGATGACCTGATCAACAGGGCATGAGTTATTCATAGTTGAAATAGGGCTCTAGAAAACTGGTGAATAACCAAACAGTGCAAAACACAAAAGCTGCAAATGGAATCAGCTTCAATTTCTCATCAGATGGATTTATCACAAGCTACAAACTGACAGGGGTAGACTACAACTTGTCTATAATGTAGGAAAATTATTAAAACCTTTCTACCAATCCACCAGGTACAAGTTATAACATGTCGAACAGGGTTCCCGACAAAACTAGGAAAAGGGGCAAGTGCAGAAACTAGAAAACACCTCTAGAAGGGGATGAATAAACGGGGTCAAAACTTATCACATAGGCCTAAAACCTGACACATAGAGAGTATGCAAAGTGTACAACAAGACGCTAGGCTCATATTTTCATGATGCTCTCCAGGGTGCATTTTATTCAACATCAAAGTGACCCTTCCCAGTGAATTTTACACTCTGCATTTTCTGACTTAGAGACCTCCTAGAAACGAACTGATGCAAACCCATTTGAACATGCCATTTAAGGACTCAAAACAACTTGATAGGATGAATGCAAAGCAATAAACACATAGACCTCAAGAGATGACCCCAAATAAGCCCATACTAGCATGCAATACAAAGCCAAAATGAGCACCTAATCAAAATTTTACATGGTACCTCAAAACTGCGTTTTGAGTACCAACACCCTCATTGATTGTGATTGACAATGGGGGTCAATTAAAAAACAAAGACATAGATGATTTTTATCTTCAATTCAAAATCACTTAGCATTGTTCCTTGATCTATTACCCCGAAGGTAACGGACATGTTGAAGCATCAAACAAAACTATTCTAAAAATCTTGCATAGGATAGTCAATAGATCAGGAAGGGACTAACATTTACAAATCAATCCAGCATTATCAGCTTACAAAACAAGCATCAGAACACCAATTGGCACAACTCCTTTTTCACTAGTTTATGGATCAGAGGTAGTATTAGCGGTTGCGGTAGAGATTCCATCACCGAGGGTATCATTGAAACATCTAGTCACTGATGATGACTATAGAATCTCTAGACTGCAAGAGCTTGAATTTCTAGATGAGTGCTCACAATAGGCATTTGATCACCTTAAATTATATCAAAAGAGAATGTCAAGAGGATACAACAAGAAAGTGAAACCAAGAAGTTTTCAGATAAGAGATCTAGTTCTAAGAGAGAATCCTAAGAATCAACAGAATCAAGAACAAAAGGGAAAATTTGAACCCAACTGGATGGGTCCTTTTGTTATCACAACAACATTTGGATCAAGAGCTTATCAATTGGCTACACTTGAAGGAGATGTTTTACTAGATCCAATCAATACTCTACATCTGAAAAGGTTTTATGCCTAACATTCTTGAGATGATTCTTGTACAGTGAAAAGAGTTCCTGAAAAAAGTTCAAAAACAACAAATATGGATCCTGAAAAAAATAAAAAAATAATAGAAAAAGGTCCTGAAAAAATGACCATCTCAGTGAAAACCTATCAAATAGGCACCTTGGTGGGTCCAAAAAAAATAGAAAAAGAGAAAAAGTACAAAAAATTTGGAAAAGAGAAAAAGTGTCTTGGTGAAAACCTGGTAAACAGGTGCCATGATAGCAAAAAAAAAGGAAAAAGTTTGGCCAAGTGGTGAAAACCTGGTAAACGGGCGCTACTTGTAATCAACACTCTATCTATCAAGTCAATTCTTGCGCATTTGGCCTATGTAAATCTAGGTTTTTATATATCTTCCAATCACTTTCGTGACATGCCAAATCTTGAAATGCACTATTAGAAACTGTGCCTTCCTAAGGTTGGAATCTGTCCACATTAGGGTCCTAGGTAAACTATTTTCCCTAGGGGGCAATTATCAAGATCACATATGTTGCTAGGATGTTGAGTCCACAATAGATATTAAACTACGAACAATGGTATTTCTCAATACCACCCTAGTCCGCAATAGACAGTAAACTATGACAACAATGGTATTTCTAAATACCAACCACAAATAGTATTTCTTAATACTGGGATCTAAATATGTTTCTAAACACAACTTCATGATGAAAAGAGTGTTTCTAAACACTAAATAGGTAAAACACTTATGGATGAAAGAAAAATCGATGATTGATAAAAGTTAATATGATTGAGAAACAAGGACTGGGGGCATAATGTTTTCTTTATCTTCTGTTTGTGGTAATTGTGTGATGATATTATTCACTTTCATGAAATTAAGATCAAGTAGCAACAATTTAAGCTAAATACAAAAGGAAATTTACTCTAAAATGCAACTACAATCTATAACATCTCATGGATCTCTAGAAAGAAGTGGTAAGTGAGCTCTCAGCTACAAATCCTCACTAGTGACACCTCTAAAATGAGAATAATGCTGCTACGATGCTTTGAAATGCTTATTCTATGATTAATTCATGCTTAATCTAGCTCCATTTGATAAATTTCAATGCTAAATGCTCAAGAATGCTCAAATTTCTCTTATTGCTCTTAAAAATGATCTCAATTGACTATAGTAACAATGCTTTTCAATTGAGATTCTAAGATGGAAATGCTCTCCAAAATGCCTCATACTTATAGTAATTTCCCAAGGGTAGGGGGTGGAGTGAAGTAATCATGGTTATCTCATGGTTGAGTCAAAAAATTTGCATTGTTCATAAATGGGGGGACAAATGAGGGGACAAGCCTTTAAATGGTTTCAAATGTTTGGACAATTTAAATGTTTGAGTGATTTATGTCCTTTTGTTCTCAATTCCCATTGGTTGATCACTTTGTTGAAAGAAAAATAAGGATTATTAATTCAATTATTTAATTAAATTTAGCCATGCATGGGTAATGGGTTCATTTTGATTTTTAATTAAGACAACTATACAATTAATTGATTAAAATCAATTATATAGTGTTTTTGCCCCTTTTCAAGCTTCATTTAATCATTTAACATCATTATTAATAATTCCTTTGTTTTATTGATTTTGTTCCACTTTATTTAATTATGTCCCTTTTTAACGATTTAATCCCTTTTGATGATTTTTGAGCCATTTATTGATTTATTGAATTCTGATTATCACTTGTCCAATTTTACATGTCTACAAATGCCCCTCTTTGAATTTATGTGCGAAGAACATTGGTTCAAAGATCTTTTAAGTCCTGATTGCTGATTCCCGATGTGATTGATTGCTACCTCTTGATAAAAAAAATTTATGATGCCCCACTGATTTCATGATGTATGATTGCGACTTCGATTTGATACCCTTATGCCCCCTTAGAAATTAAAACATATTAATTTCTTGATTCGAAAAAGATTGTTGATGTTTGATATAGCAAATATGTTTTAGTTTCTGACTATTGATGATATCCCACGATGTATGATTATGCCCCAGTTTTTATTTGATATGTTAAGATAAGTTAATGGCTAATTTCACCTCTAAAATTAGGTCAAAAATACCTTAAATAAGTTAAGAAACCTTCTTTCACCATTCATTTTTACTTTTCACCCTTGGTGATTTTGCTCTGATCCTCTAGCGATTTCAAGATGGTTGTGTCGATTCAAGAGCATAGATTCGAGAGGTGCCAGAGATATGTGAGACTGCCTAATTTTGCACCTCTGGTAAGTCATTATGAACCTTGATTTGCATTTATTGAGCATTTATTAAGCATTTATTGCAATTTTATGTTTCATCGTTGTGTTGTATTTGAGAAATCACGCGTAGGAAAGAATTGATTGTCGCCTAGGTTGTTTTACTATCACTTCCGTGGTTTTTATTCTCACCTCTGTATAATTTTTTATCGCTTACGAAACATTTGATGCTCGCCTAGCAGGGTAAAAACTATCGCATACAACTAGGTCAAAATACACATTTTTGACTAGGTTATCACCTACACAAAACCTAATGATTTAACTCTCGCCTAGGGCACGATTCTCTATCACGTTGTCAAATTAACTATTGCGTAGCACAAATTCTATCACCTGGTAGAATAATAATGTCTCTTAGGGCATAAAAAGTCATGCCTATGATAAAATGTCACCTGGTATGATAAAAATCATGCCTAATGTCTTTTTTGCAAAATTTTCATACTTTTCACACATGTTGATCGTATCTAATGAAAAATTTGATAACCCCCTGATGAGAAAGTTGGATAATTAGTGTAGGTCCATGATTTTTAACAAAACAATTGGTTTATATATCAAGATAGTAGTACTTTAAAATATGATTTGAATATTAACTGATAGGATAAATCAATCAGTGTGAAAACTGATATGATTTGATACTGTCGCTTCATTCTTAGGATATAGAGAAATGAACGATGGTACTTGGTTTGATTACTTGATACTTTTGATTGACTTGAGATAATTCCTTGGTAAAATGTACTAATATTATTCCTTTACCTTGCCAACAGGATCACTATCCTACTTTATATGTCTGTTCAGTTGCATCATGGGTTATTGACTTAGGTCAGAGACTCACAGCAGCTGAGTTCTGAGTCATTGAGAGATGTGGTTTGAGTTTCCTCCTTGATCTCCCATGGTTCTAGCTAAACCATGGATTATTGACTATAGTGGCAAAGCGATGGCACTCTGACCACAACACATTCCACTTGCCATACAGAGAGATGATGATCACGCTAGAGGACATGTATCGATTATTGCGGATTCCTTGTAGGGGTGAGTTGGTCTACTATGATTCTGCATATGATTCCTCTATCTTTCGATGAGTATTCGGAGACAACACTATTGGAGATAGGGATACTATTACATGGCCTCATTTTGCCTCTTTTCCCACATTACCAGTAGTTTTGGGTGCATTGATTGGCTATCTACTTCTTCCCGACCGGCGAGGTCACAATTTTTCAGTCGGTTGGGGCTAGATTATAGAGGATTTACTATCTCATCCTCAATGGTTTGATTGGGGTTCCTATGTCTTGGCACAATTATATCATGATTTACATGAGGTAGTCTATCAGGGTAGTGCATCATTGTCAGCGGGTGTTATTGTTCTGCAGTTGTGGATATGGGAGCATCTTCCCATTACTAGGCCTATTTCTGATAGGGTTTGACCTTGGGGATATCCTTATGCTTTCTTATATATAGGCATCATCATATAGCATCATATGGGTCATTTGGATTACTGGTGACATCAGATTGATGATCTTGATTAGGTTACATGGTGTCCTTTCCTTGATTGTGATCATTGGAGAGAGGATGGTGATGAGTTACCATATATGTTTGCCCCTCGCTGGATGATTGGGCGCACTCCTACCACTATTGAGCACTTCTGCTTCAGCAAAGTTTTGAGACAGTATGGGTGGATTCAGGATATGCCTCAGGGAAATGCATTATATGCTCGGGTATAGGCAGAGATCTCTCTATGGGGTCCATGTATTGATTACCAGTTTGCATTAGATCAGATTATGGGTATGACTATTTGCAGATGGGAGATACTTCTTGGTATGGCTGATGTCAGGATGTCACATGAGTATGCAGATTGGTGGGCTCACAATAGGTTTCCTTAGTTTACTGATCCAGTTGAGCCTATTCTTGGATGTCATGATGGTGAGAGGGGTGGTAGACATTGGAGAGGATGAGGACATAGACATCCTCAAGTTGCTACAGGGGGAGGTCAGGTGAGATGAGATCAGGGCCATGATAGACAAGTTAGAGCATATGATGATGCAGCTGATAGACAGGATAGAGCAGATAGGCAGGATAGAGTGCATAGACATCAGAGAGCTTAGAGACATGCATAGATTGATGTAGCTAGGTAGGTTCCAGGGAGATTAGATCCCTTGGTATAGTTACAGAGAGTGGCCTTAGCTCAGCATGATGATGATGTGGCTCATCAGGATCAGGCACAGCAGAATGATGGAGCTCCATAGATGCCTCCGCTAGCTCCATAGCCAGAGGGTGCACAGGGTGATCGCATGGATGGATTAGAGTGAGGTTTACAGTCTATGAGGACAGAGATATCCATTGTTGTGGGTCGATTGGACCAGGTTGCCTCTTTATTATAGTAGCTTGTATCAGTCATGGTTGTTTAGAGGCAGGATGGAGCGGGTACATCATAGGTTCCTCCCCCATAAGATGGTAGAGGGCCAGATGGATCTGGTGCTACAGGCTCTTGATTGATATGATGACAGATTTACTCAGTGTTGCTGGTCCACCTTTCATGTTATTCTCATTGATCAAAACATTTGATATATCACCTTGATGATATCTTGACATATTTGATGTATTGGATCCTCCTTTTGATAATGATATATGATGACATACTTCTTGATTCTCTTTGATGAGCTGATTATAAGATTATCTTTTATGCAGCTATATGATGTTTTATTTATGCTTTTAGTTGGATTCATGCTATGAATGTAGTATCTTACTTTATGATATATATAGATGTATGCAAAGATGTATGAATTTGGTGATGCTCTTATGTTGTTCATGTATGGATGTAAAATGTTTAATGGAAATGCACATGTATGTTCCTATGTTTTTTATTTTTCAATGTATGCTAGTCTATCCTTAACTATATGAGTGCACATGATGTATGAATTATTTTTCATTGTAATAAGTGGATAATGAATAATTCTCAATGCGTGTATACAAAAGATAATCTCATTTTCTTTATAGTGTTTTATCAAGAATGAATGTTGTTATTGAACCCCCTTTGCTTAAATGTTTTAACTAACCAAGATTATTGATGTACCCCCTCGTTCCCTTGGAAAAGTAACCATAAACACATGCATTTGATCAAATAGGACAATGCAATTAATCTAACAAGATAATGCAATTAATCTAATATGCCTTGCAATGCAACCTAAGTGTCACCAGCTTTTAGCAAATAAATCCCTTGAGGATAAATTTTCATCATTGAGCATTTTGGGACCGGAAAGCTTAGTACAATCACCACTGCCCACTGACATGATGATATGAATACTACTTTTTATCACATTTTGGTAACCTCTTTGTTGAACCAAGTACAACCCTCACTAGTTGGATGACCAAACTATGGGAGTCTGAATACCGGTGTCAACGGATTCAATGTTGCAAGTGGATTTTTGGAATTAAGATATAGAAGATCTAAATAGCCAAGGGATCCATTTGTGTAAACAAACAAAGGTCAATCCACCCTCTTATGAGATAGTCCTTGATGGTTCTTTGATGACCATGTCGTTAGATGAATTCTCATAAGGTGACGAATCTTCCTCCAAACAGTCACTCAAAGGCAATAAAATATCACATCTTTATCATGGCTAATCTAGTCGAACATCATCAAATAACTCCAAAGATATGATAAAAAGTCAAGTTCATCAAGATTTTAACAAAAATTCAAGTATTTTACCATGTTTCATTACTTTGCAAAGAAAGACAGCTTTTGAATGTTTTGCCATATTTTATCATTTTCAAAAAGATTTCCAAGTATTTCGATCTTTAAGATGTGTTTATCAATTTTTAATCCTGAATAATAAAGTCAATGAAGGTTCAGGGATCATGTTGTAGGATCAAATACTTAGGCTCAAGAAAACTTTTCATCTCTTCTAAAATTCTAATAAAATCTCTCTCTGACGTGACTGATTGTAGCACTTATTGAATCCATTGGATGCCAAATTTACCATCTTCTTCTGCCCCCAAGTGATAAATGTGATCGGTTGACAAACTTAGGGGTGATAGACAATGCAAAAATGTGACTGACCAGCTTTATTATGACTAAGTACAAATGACAAATGCAATGGTGGTTGTACAAATGAGATGGTGGAAAAGCAATATGGACATATGAAACCTAGGAAAGACAAACTTAAGGGAACCAAAGGCACTTGTTTACCAAGTTTTCACCTTTTGGATGGATCAAACTTCTTCTTTTTTTTGTTTTTGCAAGATTTTTCTCTCTCTCTTTTTTTTTTTTGCTACCAAGGTACCTATTTACTAGGTTTTCACTAGGGCACTTTCTTCTTTTTCAATTTTTTTGTATTTTTCCTTTTTTCTTTTTTTTTGTTATCATCAAGGTGCCTATTTACTAGGTTTTCACCAAGACAACATTTTTTGAATTGTATTTGAATGTTTTCCCTTTCTTCAAGCTCCATTTTCCACTATTTTTGTATTTTCAAGATCTCTTTTAAACTATGTACAATAAATAGGATGCTCTTTCAGCTGATACTCTTTATACTCTTTATGTGTAGAACCTTTTGAGATGAATACTATTGATAGGTTCTTGAAGTTCTTCTCCTTCACAATCTGATAATTTATAAGTTCCCATGCCAAATGAAGAGACGATGATGAATGGGCCAAGCCAATTAGCTTCCCATTTGCCTTTCTTCTCCCTCTCAACCTGATTCTTTGGATTCTCTCTCAACACCAAGTCTCCTACCTGAAAAACTTTCAGTTTAATATGTTTATTATAATTCCTTGAGATTCTATTTTGGTACACTTTCAGGTGTTCATAAGCTTGTGTTTGATGTTCTTCAAGTAACTCCAATTGTTGAAGTCTAGCAACTCTGTAGTCTTCATCTGTGATCAATCCTTGTAATGACACTCGTAGAGACGGGATTTCAACCTCTAATGGTAGAACTACTTCGGCCCCATAGACTAGTGAGAATGGTGTGGCTCCGGTGGGTGTTTTTATGCTGGTTCTATAGGCCCATAATGCTGGATTAATTTGCATATGCCAATCCCTTCCTGATTTGTTGACCGACCTTTTCAAGATCTTTAATATATTCTTATTCATGGCTTCAACTTGCCCATTTCCCTGAGGGTAATAAATTGATGATGAATGGTGAGTGATATGAAATGTAGCACATAGTTCATCAACATCCTTATTCTTGAATTGTTTTCCATTATCTGTTATTATGGCATGAGGAATACCATATCGGCAAATGATATGATTTAAGATAAACATGGAAATTTATTTTCCTATTGCCATTATCAAGGGAACTACTTCAACCCACTTGGTGAAATATTCTGTTGCGGTTATGATATGTTTGTGCCCATTTGAAGAAGGTGGATTTATGATGTCAATTAAATCAAAACCCCATTGATAGAAAGGCCACGGTGTGACAAATGGATGTAATTCTTGTGCTGGTGCATGTATCATGTCGCCATGATATTGGCATTTATTGCATATCTTCACAAACTGGCAAGCATATTTTTCCAATGTCTTCCAAAAATACCCTAAGCGAAGGATTTTCTTAGCTAGATTTAACTCGCTTGAGTGTGACCCGCAAATGCCTCATGAACCTCTCGTAAAGCTAATTTAGACTCTTCTTCCTCTAGACACCTAAGTAACGTCACGTCAAGACCCTTATGATACAATATTTTGGAAAGGATTAAGTAATGGGAGGCTTGGCATATGAAATTGCATTTTGAGCATGGGTTTGGTCTAAGGGTAGCACTTGGTCTTTAAGGTATGTATATATAGGTCTGTACCAAGGGGAGTCATGTCCATGTAAGAGGGCAACAATTTGGGTTTCAAGAAGGTCAAATGCTAGTTTCACCAACTCTTCCACCAAGAACTCATACTTCTCATTTTGATCTGGTTTTTGTAACAAAGAAGCCAAGGTAGCCATGGCGTCAGCTGCTCTATTTTTATCTCTAGGAATCTATTCAAAGGTGATCAATGCAAATTATTTCTTCCATCCATCAATCATAGTCTTATAAGGCATCAAATTTTCATCTTTAGTGTTATATTCATTGTTGACTTGATTAATGATGAGTTGAGAATCTACATAAATTTGTAGCTCTTTTATATTCCACTCTAAGGCCATTTTGATGCCTATGACTAGTGCTTCATATTCCGCTATGTTATTTGTGCATGGAAACATGAGCTTGTAGGATTTGGGAATAGTGTAACCTTGGGGAGTTACCAATAATATGCTGGCCCTAGAACCTCCTTGAGTATAGGATCCATCAAAGTATAACTTCCACGTTTTGCCTCTATGTTGATAATGGCAGAATCTAGAAATTCCACTTGAATAGTTTGTGTAGAAGTCATGGGACTTTCAACTAAGTGATCTGCTATCACTTGTCCTTTGATTGCCTTTCTATCGACATATTCAATGTCGAATTCACTCAATATCATCACCCATTTAGCTATTCTACCTATTAAGGCTGTTTTACTTAACAAATACTTGAGAGGGTCTATCTTGGCAATCAACTTGACCTTATGCATCAACATATAATGTCTCAACTTTTGAGATGCAAACACCACTGCTAGACAAGCTCTTTCCATAAATGTGTAATTAAGCTCATATTTTCTCAATGTTCTACTCAAATAGTAGATAGCTCTTTCCTTTCCTTATTCATCCTCTTGCGCCAAAAGTACTCCTAGGGATCTTTCCATAGCAGATATGTAGAGAAGTAATGCTTTTCCCTTGATTGGTGGCATGAGAATGGGTGGATTTATCAAATAGGTCTTCAACAATGTAAAACTTGATCACATTCGGCATCCCATATAAATATAGTATCTTTATGTAGCAACCTGGTGAAAGAATGACATTTTTTGGCCAATTGGGAGATAAACCTTCTTATGGATTGGATTTTTCCTTGCAATGATCTCATTTGGCTGATGTTCTTAGGTAACTCCATGTCCATTATAGCTTGTACTTTCTTGGGGTCCACTTCAATCCCTTTGGCGGAGACTATATAAATGAGTAACTTGCCGGATTGGACTCTGAAGGCACATTTCTTTGGGTTTAATCTAACCTTGAATTGCCCCAACCTAAAAAATATCTTTTTCAAAATGTGGAGGTGTTCTTCTCTTTTGTGGGATTTTGCCAATATATCATCCACATAGTCTTCTAAAAATGTGTGCATCATGTCATGGAAGATAGTTGTCATGGCCCTTTGATATGTGGCTCTGGCATTTTTAAGACCAAAGGGCATGACATTCCAACAAAAAGTGCCCCAAGGGCAAGTAAATGCTATCTTTTCTTGGTCTTCAGGTGCAATTTTGATCTGATTATACCCGCTAAAACCATTCATTAATGAGTACATTGAGTGTCCTGCCATCAAATCCACTATGGCATCTATGCTCGGAAGTGTGAAATCATCTTTAGGGAAAGCAAGATTAGATCTCTAAAATTTGTACACACACAAATGGATTTATCATGCTTTGTGACTGGTACAATGTTGGAGATCCATTTGGCATATGCTATTGCTCTTATGAATCCTACTTTCAACAATTTTTCCAATTCTACCTTGACCAAAAGAGCTATGTGGGGGTGCATTTTTCTCAACTTTTGCTTAATGGGCTTAACCCCTAGTCTAACATTTAGATGATGCATTATAAAGTTAGGATCTAATTTGGGCATGTCAGCATATGACCATGCAAAGTTTACTTGTTGTTCTTGGAAGAATTTGATGAAGTCTTCTCTTTCTAGAGGTGTAAGTGATGCTACCAAGTGTATAAACCTTGGATCCACTTTCGTGCCAATGTTAACTTTTTCCATTGGCTCTATGAGTATAGGGGACCTTTCCTCTTCATGTTCGGGAAAAGTATCCAATCTCTCTTCCTTTGATGCCACAATTGGGTTTTCACCAAAAGAAACGTCTTTTATTTTTATTTTTTTTGGTTCTAATGGTGCCACAGTTGGGTTTTCACCAATAGAACTTTTCATTTTTTTATTATTTTTTTTCATTTTTTTCTTTTGACTAAGAGATTGGATCCCTACTGCTATCATTATGTCTATATTGAATTTATTGGTGAAAGAGGTTTCAACCGCATTAAGGTAGTGATTCATTGCTTGGTCATTGGGAAAGTAAAGTAGGTCATTTGGTTTGGTTTGGTCCCAATCAATGAGGTCTGAATTTATCAAAAGTAAGGGTTCATTGGGTAAAATGTCATCAATAGGTGTTATGGACATGACTTCATTTGAGGGTTCGTACATTGTATCATTTAGATCTATGATGTGCGCTTCCTCAAGATGATCCATGGAAGAAGGGTCAAAGTCCCCTTCACTCGAGTCCTCATCAACCTCTACGGGAAACAACATGGGAAAAGCCACAAGTGGGTTAAAACTAACGCTTGAATCTCCCTCCTCTGAAGTCATGCAAAATGTTTCTATCCATGCTCCATTGGTAGGTACTTGCTCTATATTAGGCCTTTGAATATGAGGTTCTTCACTAATTTGAGCTTCTTGCCTTGGGATTTTTGCATAAGTATGTATAGCAATCACTTCCTTATCATGACATGATTCATTCAATAAGGTATCCCATTCATAATCCCAAGAATCATCACTATCTCCTTCAGATTCTAAGGCATTTATTTGAGGATAAAAATCATGCATTGGGCTTGAACTTTCTCCTTTGAATTGAAAACCTACTCTAGATTTTTTGTGACTTGCCCTCCAAATAGGTTCAATAGGTTCTAATAACCCCCTATTTCTTTTGCCTAAGGGTCCTCTTCCCTTGTATCCCATCTTCTGCATTATATCAAAGCCTTTCCCATATTGCTCGATTGGTATCTTCACATGCTGAATTCTTTCCATGGGAGTGTTGGAGGTATCTTCCTCATCATGGTAAAGCCATTGAAGGATGTCATCTTCTTCCTTATCCCATGTTTCTTTGTTATCTTCCCTTACAAAATAGGAATTATACTTATGTGGAAGATGTTCTTTTGATGGTTTACCATGTGATTTTGGAGATGTGGGCATGTCAAATAGAGAAACAAAATATTCCCCTATTCCTTTTGAACTAATCTTGCATTGTTTTTCAAAGTTATTCATCATTTCACTCATGTGTTGATAACGATCTTCCTTGGCTTTTTCCTTTTCTTCTTTAGTAGGTTTATAAATCACCATCTCTAATTTAGGTGCTAGATGTGAACTTTCTGTTGCATTTGGACCCTCGTAGCTCACTTTTTCCTTTCCCTTAGTTGATGTTGTTGAGCTAGCTTGAGGAGGGTGTTGAATAACATCTAATGTTAGTTCTTTCATTTTAACATCTTCAATTGTGGTTCTTTGAATAATTCCCTCCCAGTTATGTGGAATGTATAACTCATGAGGAGGTTTGAGTGCATTGCAATATTGGAATGGGTTAGAGTCTCCTCCAACCATGATTTCTTCACCCATGTGCAAAAATTTTATGCATTGGTGGTACATGGATGGGACTGCTTGCATCTTGTGGATCCATGGTCTCCCCAACAAAATATTATAAGTTAATTTCATGTCCAGCACTTGGCAATTGGTGTCCTTCTTGATAGGTCCCACTTGGATGGGAAATACAATCATGCCTTTAGAAGATCTTTCAGCTTCATCATAAGCTTTAATGGTGATTTTCTTTGTAGGGTCAATGCAAGACTTAGATAGACCTAAGGATTTGACAAGACTTAATGTGAAAATGTTGAGACCAGCCCCTCCATCAATGAGGGCTCTTTTGACTCTATGCCTTTTGATTAAGACCTCTCTATGCAATGGTGGATTTTGAGGATGGGTTATAGACATGTCATCTTGATCGGAAAATGAAAGACAATGAGGTGCTACAAGATGACCTACCATATTTTGAAACTTTTATGCCTCTAAGTTAGTAGGAACATGTGTCTCTACTAGGGCTTTTTCCAAAATCTCCTTATGGTTTGGTGACAATTTCAATAACTCCAAGATAGAGATTTGTGTGGGAGTACGTTGCAATTGATCAACCAAACTATAAGGCCTTGCTGTTGTAGAAGGTTGTTTGACCACAATGTTGGATTGCAAGATGTTAGTGCTTTGAGGAGCTATCCCTTGTAGGGTTATTCTAGAATTTTTCCCTCTTGTAATGACATTTGATGCTTCCTTTTGAGGTTGTTCATTGACTATTATATCATGAACAATATGATCATAAGGTGGCGCAAAGTTGATATTATTGGTGCTTTTCTTTTTGCTATTTGATGACTCTCCCTTATCATGTTTGTAAAAAGGTTGTTTGAATGTTGTATGATCTCCATTGTTTGGAGGTCCATCAATGGTGATCATGTCATTATCAATTAAATCTTGCACTACATTCTTTAGTTGCAGACATTCATTTGTTGTGTGTCCTCAAATTTTGTGATACTCACAATGGCTATTGGCACTCCACCAACTAGGCTTATTATTTGGTTCGTAAGGCTGAATTTTGGGCAAAGTAATGCCATTATTAGCCATGAGAATCTTTAATACATTTTCAAGGGGTTCACCTAAGGGTCTAAAGTTCTTTGGAGGATTTGGCCTCAAATATTTATCAAATTTAGTACTCCTTGAATTATCTCCTTGATTTCCATTGTTGGTGTGGTTGTTGTTGGATGGTGCATTGGAACTCTGATTGGTATTATTCACTTGATTAGGTGTCCTTGTAAGAGAAAAGGGGACCACCTTCAAGTTGCTAGATTCAACTACTCCATCATTCACAATTCCCTTATTGTTGTTCTTAGAATGACTATTACTATTGAACCAATTATTCCTCTGATTATTGCCATTGTTGCCACTATTGGAGTTGTTCTTATTATCTTTGTACAGTTTGAGTTCTCCACTTTTGACCAACACTTCCTCTGTGGTTACTCCATTTTCAATTAGATCTTGGAATTTCTTTGGACATTTCATTCGTAAGTGGTAGTTTAACTCATTACTCAAACTATTTATGAAGATATCCATCTTCTCTTTTTCAGGCACACTTCTAGGATATCTTGCAAAAACTGTCCTCCACCTTTGTAGAAAAGTGAGGAATGCCTCTCCATCTTTTTGTTTTGTGTTGCATAACATTATCATCGTGACCTCATGTTTAATGTTATATGAGTAATGAGCCATGAATTTTGAAGCTAACTCTTCAAAGGTCTTAATGCCAGAGGGTAACTTAGAAAACCACTCCATAGCCATGCCTCCTAAGCTTCATGGAAATAATCTCATTAAATATGTTGTATCATGCATGAAATCTAATCTCAATGCACAAAACTCCCATAAGTGATCTTGGGGATCCATCATTCCTTCGTACTTGTCATATTTAGGAAACACAACATTGATTGGGAATGGCACCATAACCAAGCTTTTATCAAATGGGAATGGACACAATGCTTCTATAGAGAAAGGCTTGGGAGCCTCACTTTTCTTGATGTTGTCTAATTGCATTTGAAACATCTTGAATTTCTTATTCATGATGTCTAAGGTACTCTCCTCAACTTCTAGTGCTTTAAGTTGGTTGACATCATAGTCACAGGGAAGCTTGAGACCTTTTTGTACTAAGTCCATGAAATGTTTTTCTCTATCTCTGTCCATTGCCTTTTCCATGAGCTTCCTAAAACAAGGACATTGGATAGCCTCACTAACTTTTTCATCTATGGCATCTTCTGTCGTTGGTTCAGTGTTAGTTTGAGTGTGAGTTTGGTCAACTCCTTGAGCATTTTGATCTACTCCTCCATTGTTGGTATTGCCTTGGTTATTAATATTGTTCTGGTTATTCATGTCAATGCCTCCACTATTGTCATTACCTTGGTTGGTGAGATCAATACCACTATTATCCTTACCACCCAAACCACCATAATACATCATGTTGTCTTCTTTTTCTTGTTTGGGTGACTTTTGTGGTACTCTAGGAGTAGTTTTGTCTCTAGGATAAGGGAACTCTTGTCTCAAATAGGTCCCGTCAGCTTGCAAGGTTTGCTTGATATAATATGATCTGGTGAATGCAAGCATGAACCTTGGATACAAGTTAAGACTACTTGGAATCTAATCCTTTGCAAAATTTTGACAAATATGTGAAACAGGATTTTCGACCAGACTGTAAGTTGAATCAGTGAAAACTTGAAAAAGGGTACTCAAATTGATATTCAAAATTTTTTTATTCTTCCTGGAAGTACTCTTTGTTTGCCCTTTTTGTTTTTTGGGTGTGACTAAACCAAGTACAGGCGTGTCTGAAACCTATGTAGGCATATACTAGTTTGTTGATAGGCGGCACTTTGTAGATGTTCAGGCGGCACTTTTCTTCTGTTAGGCGAGTTTCTAGTATTTAAAGGCATGTTTGAATCTCTGTTAGGTGGGACTTTATTGTGTCCACACATGTTTAAACTAGTCACAGGCGTGACTGAACACCTAATAGGCATGTTTAAAATGTGCCCAAGTGACACTTCTCTGACCAGGGTATAAAATTTTGGATTTTTAAAAGTTTTGATCAGATATTTTTGGAAATTTCTTATTTTGAAAATTAAAAACAAACACAACACACACATAAATGTCTCTAAACAACAATCTAATGTGTATATTCTCAAATTTTTTCACAAGTATAGCACAAGAATGAATTCCAAATAGCCTACCTAGAGTCAAATTGGCTTGTAATCATGGCTCTACAAGGTGGTCTTTCTAATTTACTTGGGATTTAATCAGTATTCTATTTAAATGAATTAAAATCTCTCATCCCCTAAGTATGTAAAGGGGCTTCCCACATGCACCAAGGCACAATTTTTCACAATCCATAAGGACTACTAGAGGAAGTTCGAGAAAATTAAAATCCCTTTGTCATGCACCCCATTAAGGATGCATGTGTTTCATTTTATAGTGGGTCAGATTCTCGCGGCAAAAGAAAGTGTATCCCACTTTGGGTTGTCCCTCTCACTAGCCTTGCTAAGGAAAATTTGGGAGGCGAGCCCACTAAATCTCTAGCATGTTCATTTTGCAAGGAAAATTGGAATTTAAGTAAATTTTTTGGGAGTTTGTTTCACCAAGAAGGTGAAGAGCATATCCCTAACTTTCCTTTTGATTCCCAAACACTTCAAACACTTAGTTCTTTTTCAACCTCTTGACAAGGAGGTTCTTAAAATTGAAATGCGTGGTTCAATTTCCTCCCTATTAAGGCTAGATTTAAATGACAATGCCACAAGTTAAGGGAATGCAAGCTTGTTTGAGTAGAATACCTTTCCTTGTAGCTAGCAAAAGGCTAGGGGCATTTTTGAGTTACTGATTTTCATTTTTCACTTACTCACCTTGGAAATTTTCTCCAGCTCCCTCCTCCAACAAGTTAGTCCAACATAACCAATTCACAATGAGGGGAAACCAAACTTGCATGTAATCAATCAAAAGATTTAAATGAAAGAAACTTTAAGCTCAAGGTTCATAAATCTAGTTTAGAGACACAAATTTTTGCTTGTAAGCTTCAATCATAGCTAAATACTTCTCATATACCTTGACATCCTCATCTAGTGTGGATTCAAGGATAGCCTTTGTATGCACTTGATTCTCCTTCTTTATTTTCTTTGCCAATGCTTTTACCTCCTTGTTGAACCTGCTCTCTGGCTTTCTCACTCTCGGATGTCTGCTCATTTACTGATTAACAACAAACAAAGATAGTCAAATTTTCAAATTTATCCAATTAAAGACCAGAATAGAAAATAAATAGCAGGCGACATCATCCAGCTAATAAGCGTGAACAAATTACTCGCAGGCGTGACTTTAGTGATTAGTCGCGACACTTATCAGTGACATAGGCGACATCAATAATTTCACAGGTGATAACTATTTCTGTGCTAAGCGTGAACAAACTTTAAACCGACAGAAAATAACCAGAGAAAAGCGATATTTCACAAATTCAAAGCGATAAAGAAATTATCAAACGCACAACTTTGAACTTTAAATGCAATATCAATCCATTATTCCAAGCGATAACAAATTTATCATAAGCGTGAATTTAAACTTTAAAGGCAAGGTAAAGAAATCCTTAAAGCGACAGTAAATAATAGGTAAGTGATACTTCCTACCGTGGAGGCATGACTTTATCCTGTAAAGGCTGAACGCTTTGCTATTGTAGGCATGAGTTTCCAGCTAGTAGGTGTGAGAACAGACAGCTAAAGTGACACCGAAACACTTTGAGGCATGAGTAAATCTCCTATACGCGTGACTTTAGCAAATTCCTGCAGAAAACACATGGAAACAACACAAAAATGCATGCAAAGATGATTTAAATCACAAATTTGTTAGAATTTGAGGCTCAACGCCCCACGGTGGGCTCCATTTGTGTGATGATATTATTCACCTTCATGAAATTAAGATCAAGTAGCAACAATTTAAGCTAAATACAAAAGGAAATTTACTCTAAAATGCAACTACAATCTATAACATCTCATGGATCTCTACAAAGAAGTGGTAAGTGAGCTCTCAGCTACAAATCCTCACTAGTGACACCTCTAAAATGAGAATAATGCTATGATGATGCTTCTAAATGCTTATTCTATGATGAATTCATGCTTAATCTAGCTCCATTTGATAAATTTCAATGCTAAATGCTCAAGAATGCTCAAATTGCTCTTATTGCTCTTAGAAATGATCTCAATTGACTATAGTAACAATGCTTATCAATTGAAATTCTAAGATGGAAATGCTCTCCAAAATGCTTCATACTTATAGTAATTTCCCAAGGGTAGGGGGTGGAGTGAAGTAATCATGGTTATCTCATGGTTGAGTCAAAAACTTTGCATTGTTCATAAATGGGGGGACAAATGAGGGGACAAGCCTTTAAATGGTTTCAAATGTTTGGACAATTTAAATGTTTGAGTGATTTATGTCCTTTTTTTCTCAATTCCCATTGGTTGATCACTTTGTTGAAAGAAAATAAGGATTATTAATTCAATTATTTAATTAAATTTAGCCATGCATGGGTAATGGGTTCATTTTGATTTTTAATTAAGACAACTATACAATTAATTGATTAAAATCAATTATACAGTGTTTTTGCCCCTTTTCAAGCTTCATTTAATCATTTAACATCATTATTAATAATTCCTTTGTTTTAATTGATTTTGTTCAACTTTATTTAATTATGTCCCTTTTTAATGATTTAATCCCTTTTGATGATTTTTGAGCCATTTATTGATTTATTGCATTTTGATTATCACTTGTCCAATTTTACGTGTCTATAGTAATAAATACGATGATCTAAGGTGATCATGGGGAATGGGTGTCTACTATAAGTTCCTCCATCATGATTGGAATGACATGTATACCTCAACCTGTTTCCTATGAAAACTTTAGTGAGGTTGGATTTATTTCCTTGTCTGTTTTAAACTAAGATGAAAAATTGCTTCCTAGTAAGGTACATAGTAAATCGGATTATACCCAAGGATATGAATATAAAATGAAAGGTCATTGCAAGTATATATTTACACATTATGCACTAGAAAAGAAAAGGTTTATATCAAATAGGAAGTAATTGACAGAACATTCTAGCTATGTGCTTTAATGTTTATATTATCATTGAACATGATGAATAAAAAGGAAGTATTCATATTTTCATGATTGTTGAATCTATCAGTGAAAATTGTACTATCCTAATGAGGTCTTGTTACAAGCACTCTATGATGATAATTAACCCATCTTGAAGAAATAGTGACTGTCCTAGGTTTCTTAGTCTAGGTGCATTTCATTTGGTTAATTGCATTGAGGTTCATCTTAGTTGCATATCATATTAATTTGCATTAGATTCATTTAGTTGCATTTCATGTCTTTTATTTGCATTGAAGTTCATTTTAAATTGCATTCATTTTAATATAGTTTCATTCATTTTAAATTGCATAAGCATGAATGTATGAATTCAATTATCTAAAAAATTAAGGTAGCTAAAAATTCTGAAAACATTAATCACTTTCCATGTTTGACCAAGTATATCATGAAATCATAAACAACTGAACTGAAATGATTGAGTATATATCACTGATATTCATTTGCATTCATCCATTTTATATCATAAAAATGCTTGCATAATGCATCCATAATCATCCATACATAAATAAAAGTGAGATGTACATACATTGCATTGCAATACATCTCATACATCCATATCCATACATGAAATAAATATTGCATACATTCACATGATTTTGCATCCATACATTCATAAAAGCTTTGAAAACACAAAAACATAAACATATATCAGTGAAATATATCATGATTTCATTCTATCATCATCTAATCTAATCATAACCAAGTATGACCATCGCATCAATATCCAAAGCATAAAACAAATATCAAATGTCCCACATGTGCAGAAATCATAAACATCATGTGAAACAAGATAAAATCAGATAAGACATCCATATCAAAATCAGTAGAAGTATCAATATATCAACAATGTGTGAGAATCAAAATGTCAGAGCAGTATATCAAAGCATAAATGACACATGTACCAGTATATCAAAGCATGGATAAAACAAGTATCTAAGTGTTAGTATCACATGAAATAATGTATCAATAATAAATAGTCCAGAGGACATAAGAGAATGTCTCAATCAAAAATGGTACAAATACATGATATTATCAATAAAGTAAAGTACATCAGAGATACAAAAGGAGAGTACATAAGATCAAGCCTCACTAGATCCCTCATCCTCTCATGGAGGATCAAGAGGGGGTAGATCCTCTCTGTTGGGAATGGGTGGAGGCATAGCACCATCTGATTATTGCACTATAGAAGAATAAAGTGGAGCTCTCTGAGTGGCAGGAACAACAACAGAATATAAGGCAAAATAATATGTCTCTCTCTGGCCCTTGTGGGTGGCTATGTGAGTGTATCTATCCCACTCTTATCTCATTTGAGATAACTGAGTGTCTCTCTTTGATAACCATGCCCGGAGTGTGGCTACCT
Source organism: Chamaecyparis obtusa (assembly GCA_027943335.1). Taxonomy (NCBI): domain Eukaryota; kingdom Viridiplantae; phylum Streptophyta; class Pinopsida; order Cupressales; family Cupressaceae; genus Chamaecyparis; species Chamaecyparis obtusa. The sequence goes on from BSBK01005444.1 coordinate 497,324, forward strand.
CTACCCGTAATGCAGCTCTCTCCTTCTCACACTATGATAGATAATACCCATCACCACCTGCAGGAGAATCTCTACATGCCTGCTGATGTGCTTGATTATATCATCCCACTATCCTCTACCTCTATGCATGATCATCCCTATGGAGTAAAGGCCGTGTATCCCTCTAAGGGGGAGTAACTCTCAATCTCTGGGGTCAACCCTATTGTCTTGCATCTCCTCTAGAGGCCCACCATCTGCTACCATCTCCCCCACCTCCACCTCCACCCCTGTCATCTCCATCTCCATCTCCTCCACCTCCACCTCCCCCACAAGCTCCATCCCTCCCCCTGTCCCTACCACAACCTCGATCTCCACCTCGAGAAGATCAGCCTCAGCCACCACCACCATCATTAGTAGGATCATAATTTAATGTGTCCTCTAGGTGAGGAGTGACCTCATAGGGAGAAGTGAACCTGGGATATGGATGTTGAATATAATGAGCATGGTAGGCATCTGTAATCCTGCCATCAAGAATCTCTAGGTGGTACTCCTAGTCTACACGCACAATCTATGAAATCTCATGAATAACAGTCTCATAAATTGATCTTGACCCCCACGAGGCCTCCTCATCTCTGATACATGCATATATGGATGTCTCCTAAGAGAGACCCTTTACTCTGCCATACTGTCTAGACACACGTGTGATAAAAAATCTCTCAACAATATGCTAGGTCCACCCCACAAGGTACCTACTCTAGAAGAAATAAGGCATCTTCCTGGTGTCTGAGGGCCACCCCTCACAATCTACATAAGGCTACCAGACAACATCTATAATGTCATCTAGTACATGTCGCCAGTACTCTAACTTGCCTAGATGGGGCTGCTATAATAGACCTGAATACATATACATACATACATACATACATACATACATACATATATATACATATATATATATATATATATATATATATATATATATATATATATATATATATATATATATATATATATATATATATATATATATATATATATATATCTATGTGTGTGTGTGTGTGTGTGTGTGTGTGTGGAAGACCTGCATTGTGGTGCCTATCTACAATCAGTTGTGTGACAAGGATGTGCTCCCACGCCTAGACTTGAAGAATGAGGCTCCCTATAGTCATAGTCCTCGAATGTTAATAAACTATCTCATGAAGCTCCTTGTATAGGTGAGATAGGATGCATCTACCCCAAGCAAAATGATGAGGAGCTTGAATCATGTCCTCAATGACTCATGACTAGCCGCACATGAATCCATGTTGACCCCGATTTGGCATCATCAATCCTCCTATCAGGCCAGCCAAGTAAACAGGAAGTGGCACGTAATTGGCCACCATGTGGTCCCAATTGAGATGGCACCTGGCAATACTATCATCCCCAAACAATCTCCGTGCATCTACCATCTCTACAGCACCAGATGCCACATACTCTACTCTGGAGCCCATAATAGGAACATGAAGAATATGCTAGATATCCTCAGACATCATAGTCATCTTGCCAATGGGTAGGTGGAAGGTATTATGATCTGAATGCCACCTCTCAGCCAGCACTGTCAGTAGCCCGTGGTTTACCTGAAGGCTAGGTAAATTGGCCAAGCTCCATAATCCACAATGTGCAATCACACATTGGTCCTCTACTGATAGCTGCTAATGCAGATCTAAGACCTAAGTCAGTCATGGACATCTAAAAGCAATCACATTGAAATTAGTCTACACAATAGAAAATGGGGGCATTGTGTCAACATTAGACAAAGAAATTTGACAAAAAATTGCCTAAGGAATGCAAAACAGACAACCAACTTGGCTAAAAATTTTGAAAACCAAAAAAGACCTTGAAATCTTAGAAATGATCCAAGAAATCTAGGATGTGATCTTTCAACAGGATGTGAGCCAAGAAATCCCGGATGCGACTCAAGAAATCTGGGACACGACCCAGAAATCAGATGCAACCCTATTTCAACCAAAAATGATCAAAGGACAAATTGACTAAAAATTGGCTTGAATTTGACCGGATGCAACCCTATGGGGTGCGATCCTAGAAATCCCAGATGCGATCTAGAATGGTGTAAAAAATGGGATATGACATGGGATTTACTGCATGTAATCCCGCATATGGGATGCGATTGGAAATTCAAATGGCTATAAAAACTATAAAAATGCATGAAATTCAAATTTTCAAATTTGACAAAGATCGTTATTGGGTACTCATAGGTGTTGCATAGTGGGGTGGTCGGTCGTGTTGATTGGCAAGCTCGAATCGGTGCTTCTCTGCTGGGAACACCATCTTCTCTCATAGCTCAATGAAAATCAAAGGGAGAAAGTAAAAATGAATAGTAAAAATGGACTTTTTGACCTATTTGAGCCTCTTGGGGGCCTTGGGGCCTTAAGGAACATTCATTTTAAGACATCACAGAAGCTTCATATCGGGACTGAAATCGAAACAGGTGTTCTATGTCAATAAAATGCAATAAAAATAGAGTTACAAAGCAAAGTCAAGTGTCAAAATTTAGAAGTCAACTATGGTCAAATTGTAGTCAAACAGGGGAAAAATGAGTGGAAAGGGTACTATAAACATGGTGAATTAGTTCAGAAATGAATTTCACTCAGACTCATGGTTAAGTAAAGTCAAAATTCAGTCAAAAGCACTTAATGTGAGCTACATAGAGTGTATTTAATGCACAAAAAGCTTGTCAGAAGCTGTCAAAAGTGATTTTCTCACAAAGGCATCAGATGTTTATGCTAGGATATTGCTTAAACACAAGTCAAAATTGGTCAACTCTCACATTTTCTTAGTCAAACTTGATCAAATAGTGTTTCTTTAACACTAAAATCAATCCAAATTGCTTGCTAACACTTCTTAAATGATTTATGATTGATCTAGATTCATTTGAATCACCGTAATTCTTTCTAAATGCTTGAAAATAATGACTTTATTTGAATTTGTTCCAATTTTAGTCCCAAGGGGGCATAATCATACTAAAATTCAAATTCTTCAAATCAAATTCTTCAACACTAGGGGCATGATAGTTTCTTCAATCAAGTTGATGTTGTTAATCTTTACGACATTGATCAATTTCATCGCTTCAAATCAAATTGGTTATTTGTCAGCATGTTCAGATACTGCAAACCAAATTTAACTAAAATTTCTTTTCAAAATATCTTATCGATTTTCATTCAATCAAGCTCGGAATCGATATTCTCAATTCTTGTCCAATCAAGTTCAGAATTGATGACTTTTGAATCAAGTAGGATTTCATTCGATCAAGTTTAGAGTTCTCAAATTTAGAGTGGTCCTCTTTACTGCTCTCTAAATCTTTTAGAGTGGTCCTCGCTGCTCTCTAAATCACTTGAGCTCAGAGTAGTTCTCGCTGCTCTCTAAATCTCCTAAATCCGTCAATTCCGTTGAATCATGCTAAATCTGATTTTCTTTGAATCTATGTGCTATTCACAAAGCAATTCAAAGAGGGGCAAATGTAATCACCTAAAATTGGGCTAATAGAACCTAAGGCCCTATTTTCCTTAACTAGGGATAAAACCTTAATTATGTTAATTTGACTCTTGATTATTGACATAATTCATAAAATCAATTCAATCTCAATTCAAGCATTTACCATCAAAGTATTAAGAAAAATCAATTCAATAACCTCTATGCCCAATTAATTAAATCAATACCATTAAATTCATGGCTAGAGTAATTAATTAAAAGAAATGAATAAATCCCTCTCAAATTAAGAAATACAACAAACACACTTTGAACCAATGAGAGGTAATCACATGGATCAAGCATGGATGCATCTCAACCACTCCTCATGGATGCATCCTAACTATTCAAAAATCTCCAAGATTTTATAAAAGAGAATTCTCAAATCCTCAAGCTCTCTCTCTCAATCTTTGATCTTGGAGCTAACTCTTTGATTTTGATAGTTAATTCATGTATTCATGCTTTCATTTTGATTTCATATGCTCATAGATAATTATAAAACATCTCAATTTGGTTAATAGTAAAATAATTCATGATATAATGGCCAATTGTAATGCATTTTCTAGTTTTAGCTTCATTCTTGCATAATCATCTTGAATATCTCATTTTAGCATTGCATTGTCACTATTTTGGGTTAGATCTAAGAGAAATATTTAATCCTTTTCATACTTGTTCTAACTAGAGAGAAATAGGATACCTTCAATTGTTTATTTCCTTTGTTTGATTAATCTCTCTAACAATTGATACAATGTCCTATTGAAGTGTTGTGTTGCAGATTTACAGGTCCATAACTCACACACACACCAGGCTCCTTGCAATTTCTTCTACATCTTTGTTGTCATTATCCTTCAATTTCTCACTATCCTCTAGAAGCTCTACCACAATCGTATTTCCATCATTGTCATCATCTTATTAAAGTAGGCCTTCCTCACTCATGTAATCCAGTTGTCATTCCTAGGTCAAACACTCCATCGTATGGGACAAACACTACATAAAGAGGAGGCTTCAGTGCATGTCCCACCACCTAGCTTGCAACAATTTTGGCTCTATTTTCATCTAGTTTCCTCATTATTAGATGCATTTTTACCACCCCACCATGGTAATTGTTCAAGTAATAGTTTTGCAATAGAGGCACCAATAGATTGTTCTCCACATTATTGATAACCACAACAATCTCTCCAAGAATGCATGTTTGAATATGAATTGGAAAATTTTATTATCCTTAGCCTTTAGAACACCCAAAAAAATTTCTAACACCAAGAGCATAGAGCTAACATGAGAGTTAACCCTATAAAGATTATATACCATCATAAATTCTAGGCCCAAAACTACCTTTGCTACATGCAAAATTAAGGGGTGCCCCACTTTTAACACTTCTAACAACCTTTTATTATATATGTCCCCTTAAAAGGTCATTTCTTTCTTGGTAGACTCTAATAGCATATGTTTATCCATCATTGGTACTGATTTAAACTTGGGAAAGGTCAAAGGATATGATTCACCACTCACCCTAGTTGCTATAAGTAGAAAATGCTTAGCACGATCCTAACTGTGCATTCCTCGTAGCCTTCCACATGGCACTTGACCTTAAAAAACTTCAATCATATCAAGTCATGATGGGAAATTTATCATGTTACTATGTACAATGGTTTTATGAGCAATTATAGATATTATTAATCATGTTTAATGATTTTATGCAGTGAACAATTACATAATTGTATCATTGTAATAGGTAACTATAGCATGAAAGTTTGTATTCATCAAGAATTTGATTAATTTCAAATGAATAATTAGTATCTTGATGAATATAACCATTTGTTCCATAGTTCTATCTTACTTTTAAATATTTTAGGGCTCTTGTGTATACTAATGCTGGCCCCAAAAATATTGGCAACATGTCATTCCTCACATGGAGATAGGTACTAATGTGTTCATAGATGGGGTGTCAAATTATTTTAACAGGATGTTGAATGATTTATGGAAGGTTTTGAATAGTTTTATGAAAGCCCCATCCTAATGCTAAAGTGTTCAATGATAGCGAGCCCATAGTTGATTCATTTTATAATTAAATATTTTTATGTTTTGTAATTAGGGGATTTATGTTTCTTTATCATCATAGTAGACCAAATTTATAAACAATTCCATTATAATATCTTTTTTCTATAGACACCTAAAAATGTCACATGCATGTAAGAGACAATCTCACTAACATTCATCTTATTTTTTTTATAGATAATATGCCTAAGAAAAATATTTTTAATTCAGATCTTCCCTATTTATAGTTTGACCCACTAAGGGTACTGGGAAGAAAGAGTCAACCAGAGAAAACCTCCTGGTATAGCCCTAATATATACAGTAAACTAAATTTAAAAACTCCTATTTATAGAGCATAGAAGGTATTTTAAAAAATACAATACATCCCTCTTCATCCTGAGGGATAACAATGACCATATATTTTTAATTTAGTATTGACATCCATCTTAGGATAATATTCCTTTGTTCCTTATTTGGGCCACAATGTTCTCTTTCCCCAAAATTATATTAATGATTCTCTACTCTATTGTCCTCTTGTTCATGCACATAACCCATCTACATTCTCCACAGAACTTGTTATACTTTTTAGCCAATATAATCCAATCCCAAATCGTGAATCTTCACCCACTCATTTATCATTATCATAATACTAATGTTCTTTGAAATGTCTATCCATAATGAAATGTGTTGTTTCATGATCTATTACCTAATGTGATCTGTGATTAAATTAATGCCTCCAATAGAGCTTAATTCATTACTCTCATTCTTAATTATGACCTTTCTCTAGGATATAGGATTATGGAAAAAGGAAAAGGAAAGGAACATCCATTCATTACTAACATTAGAAATATGGCCTCCAATCTGATATAGTCAAAGTTATCAACAAACAACAAAAAGGGGGGGATCTTCTCTTTCATCATAAAGCCCCAAAAAGATTATATATATATATATATATATATATATATATATATATATAATCACCTCAAAATGTTCTAGCTAAACTAGATTCCCTAATTCTCAAATCAAGTGATCAAACCATGTCAAATTTCAAGCATAATTATGTAATTAAGTTAGATCGATTTAATTACATAATTCATCAATTATCAAGCATCAATCATTAATCATCAAGAATAATTCCTTAATTAATTATCCTAGCCATTTAATCAAATCAAAATAAAAAATACCTATGACTAGTGATATTAATTAATTTACCTATTATCCTCTCAACTCACAAAAGGACAAAGGAGTTAATTCCAACCAATGGGAGATAATCACAAGAATCACTCACATGGATCAAGTGAGAATCAATATCAACCATTTTTTTATGGATGAATCCCCACCATCAAATTCAAATTCAATCTTTTCCTCAATCTATATAACTAGGCTCATTTAATTCATTTTATATCTAGATCATTTGCATAAGGAAACTTTGTCATTTTAAATTCTGATATCTAGATCATTTAATTAACAAAGTGCTACTATTTTCAATCTAGATCAATTCTTCTATTTCTCGCATCAATTCTTCATTCTAATTCTATCTTAATTCCTCTTAATTTCTTTCATATTAAATGCATCTCATTTGAATCTTCCATTTCATAGTTGTAATGTCACTAATCTTATGCACAATCTAAGAGCACTAACAATATCATACTCTCTATAACTAGGAAGCTATAGTTTGGTTTCAATTATTATGATTTTGATTGATTTTCATGTACTAACAATTGATCTAATGAGTTATAGAAGTGTGGTGTTTGTAGGGTAACAGGTACCACAATTCACACACAAATTTATGGCGCCCATCGTGGGGCCTAGGCCCAGATTTTCTACCACTTTTGAGAAAAAATTTATGATCTAGAATTTTGTTTTACAGTCTACGGTCGCATCTAGTGAATTCTGGATCACATCTGGGAAGTGTAGCATCTGGTAAATTTTGGATAGTATCTGGTAAATCCTAGATAGCATCTGATAAATCCCAGATCGCATCTGGGAAGTGTAGCATCTGGTGAATAGGATAGTATCTGGTAAGTCCTTACTTGCATTCAATTTCCTTAATCACCTTTGGTAAATCTTTGCTCATTTTTGGGAAGGCTCACATTTAGGAAGATTCCTTGATCACATTTGGTTAAAAAAAGATCACATTCAATGATTTTACTTGCAAATTTGAGATTGTTGATGACTAATGGGTGAATTTGATGATGCTGATTGATTTTTCTAGCTTAATTATGGTTTGCAGATTGAATTGATAGATAAATAATAGCAACTAAGACTACTAATGTATAGTTTTGTAGGTTACCTTATGGAATCAAACAAATAATCTTGCTTCTTCTTGCTTATTTTGATAGGAATCTAATCACAATTTGAGGTCACTTTTCAATCTAATCAGAAAATTGTGCTCTTTTCCCTTTGGGAAGATCAGAAACTCAAAAGTAAGATTGAGATTTGGGGTCAAATTAGAGTAAATTCATCATACATTTGCATGATGTGTTTGATAGGAGAAAATGGCATGGATAGGATAGTGTGCTCTTCTCCCTAGTGGAGAATAAAAAATCTAGACTCCTAAGTAGACAATCCTCTTTACTTTCTTGCTATAATATTTAGAGGGCAGGTCGGTTGAGGTAAAAATCTCCCAGGAATAACCCAAGTGAGGACAAGTAGAAGCCAACCCTTCCACCTCACTATAATAAATACACTTCCTTGAGATGAAAATCTTAGAAGACTTAGTCATTTTTGTCCTTTAAACCATGACTTGATCATTCCTTGGGCATTCTTGGATCTTGTGTAGAGAGGAGCTACTTAAATATTGCTTGCAAGACTACACAAATTCAAGTACTCATAGGGCTATAGGCCTCAATCTTGCTTGGAGAACTATGGGAGATGATTATGAATGGATGCCCTCATTAAATCCTTTATTCTAGAAACCACCCAGATTACTCCTGAAAGGTTAGAAATTCTTGTGCAAGGAAAATAGTAATCTCCCCAAGATGTTCACCATATCGAGCCCTCATAAATGTTACTACTCAGCTACTATGGCCTTCAAAATCCATTATGTGTTGTTGAATCATCATATTCTGAGGAGTTTGTGAGTGTGTTCCTAAGCTAGTGAACAAGCATTTCTAATCTCAACCAAGTTCATAGGGCATTCATCCCTAATGAACAATCACATACATTTTTAAAGAGTCAAACCCACTAGAATATGAATAACAAATCCTGATATTTGACAAATTTGACAAAAATTTCCCTTGGACCAGTCATCAGAAGGTCACATCTGGTATTTGGAGTCTCTTTTGGTATCCTAGGTTGCATTTGGTAAAAATTGGCTTGCATCTAGTTAATCTTGGGTCACATTTGGTCAATCCTGGGTCGTATTTGGGAGAAAGCTCGCATCTAATATTTCTTAGATCGCATTTAGTAAGATACGCTATCAGATCGCATTTAGAGGGTTGCATCTGGGACAAAAAGCATTTTTGCACATGCTAAAACCTAAATTTTTGCATTTTTGAATACATTTTGAGCCCTCTGTCAAGTTAGGTCATTACAGTCAACAAATTAGATCCAAAAAATATCAAAAATTCTAAAAAAAAAATTCTAAAAAAATTTACTCCAACTTGAAGAAGGCATAAATTTTGACTTGGTGCTCGAAATTGTGAACCATTTTCATCATCAAAAAGATAATCAAGAAATCTAATTTTTGTTTTAAAAAGGTGTACCTTTGACAACCCAATTTTTGAGACTAACGTCAGTCTCAACTCTTAGAAATGAGCAAAAGACCTCCGAAAATCCAAATTACTAAAACATCAAAAAATACCAAAAAACTATTAGGAATGAATGCTGAATATATCCCATGGGAGTATTAGCAGCCATTCTGTAGCATTTGTTGTTGCATTCATGAATGTGATTGTCATTGATGTCAACACAGTGATCTACTAAAGATTAGCAGAGAAGCAGACAGTGTTTGGATTAACGCACGTGGGATATTAAAGATCAAGCTATGCAATGTTGAGGACTTACTCTATGATGTGTTATATGTTCATGGTTAAGAGTGCAGATAGTAATTCATTTATTCATAGAAGTTATGAGCATTTCAGCAGAAGCAGTATTCAGGCAGTGTTCCTAAGTAGCGGTTTGTGGCAATCGAATGATATCTCCTAATCGGGATGGAATCTAGTTATGGGTAGTTAGAGAGTAGTTAAAGACATGTTGATAATGATGTGGATGACAGTGCAAACTTTGACGTCGCATGAGTGAAGAGTTATTCTAATTGGAGGCCTATAGTTTTGTATAATTTTTGTGTAGCATGTGGAAACTTTTATTTTGTAATTTGGTTGCCGACTCATTTGTAATTACTTGAGTTTGGTATAAAGGAAGGAATTTTTTTCTGGTTGTAATATGAAAAAATGCGAAGTAATGTAAGAGTGAATGAAATTGTGAAAGCAAATTTGTGGAAAGATGATATACGAGGTACAAAGATTTGAAATTAAGATCTGGTGTAGCAGTGAGTGTGGTTTGGCATAGTCAGAGAAGAGGTAACATATTGTTGAGATCAATAATATTTTGATATTATTCTATTGAATAATCTAGAGATTAGTTGGACAGTGTGTTCATCAATCTAGAGATCCAATATCTCATTGATGATGACATCATTAAAATTGAAAATCCTAATAATGAAGAAAAAGATACTAATCTCAAGCAAGATCAAACTCATAAAGTTATGACTAGTAGTGGTTCTCATTCTATGTCCACTTCTTCCATCATGTGTGCATCTTCTAAAGAAACAAAGCTATCTAAATTTCCTCCATCAAACAAAGAACCTAATGTTTTTCATTCTAACTATGTCTTCCCACAAGGGCTACCTCTAAAAGAAATCCAAGCTAATTTGCAAGTTGTTGTAAGTATTCTAAATGCTTCAACAACCAAAGACCCCAAGCTTTTGTGTTCTTCAATTCCTATTCAAAATGATACTCCATCAACCCTTCAAGAATCCCTCATGTAGAATGAAAATCCTACCTCATCCTTAGAGGTGGCTCCATGTCAAGAGGATAATTCAAAGTGTGAAGAAACAAATATCGGTAATGATCAAGATTAGGATATCCTTCCTCATCCAACGGTTGACCCATTTCCATATCCTAAGAAATCTATGATGATTCATTCACCCCCTTTCACTTCTTTCAAGAACATATCCCTTCATCTCAAGAGCTGCATAGTCCTCCATATCCCATATCCCATCTACCTACTAAGAAATATCAAGAGAAAAACACTTTTGATGAACTACAACTAATTAAGAACCTGCTTAAGAAACTTCAAGTGATTAGAGATCACCAAGCACTAAACTGTTATGTAAGATAATTGAATCAATCTATATGTTGTCATTGATGTCAACTAGTTTTGACAGTACTTATCATGGATTTGCAAACATCTACACATCTGTAAAGAGGAGAGAAAAGATGAAGAAACAAAATATCTACATGGAAGAAGATGGTTATGACAGATGAGAATAAGGAATACCTTTGGTAACTTGTTGATGAGTCTATGACTTCATATTGTTGACTTGATTATGTTGCATTAATTTGTTATGAAGTTGGGAGAAAAATATTACAAAGTAGTGTGGTCGGTTAATGAAACATTCCAGTATACACCCAGCAGTGTAGTGCATACTGAGAATAGTATAAACCAAGCTTGTGTTCACCGATGCATTTCTTTGTTAACCGAGAATGGACACAAGAACTAAATGATTAGTTTAGCCGACAAAGTTGATGAGCTTTAAAGTGTATGATCACGAGGTGGAAAGATAAAGTTTGTTATGAGATCAATGGCTAGAAAAATTTAGAGAATATCTAAGGGATGGAAATAAAACATGTTACTGACACATCAGCCGAGGAAGGTTTAAGCGAAAAAATCAGCTGAAGGAGATTAAGCAGAAAAATCTGATGGATGAGAAGAAAATGGTTTACTTGTCTATTTAAGAGACTAGGTTTTCATTGAGAAACTTATGCCAGAGGAAAGAATACTACAGAGATGTCACATGAACAAAGCTTCATGTATGCCTGATCAAACTAGTTAAGGAGAACCGAACTACATAGATTACCAAGCATTACAAAGCTATAATTGAGAGATAGTAAGTTACTAAATATTGTTAAACAGAATTGATATATTGATTAGAGGATTTGAATGAGCATAATATAGATCTGTACATCTACAAAAGAAGTCATATTGTAATCAGATCACCTACTATTACAATTTAACCATTGTAATTAGATAAATCTCTTAACCGAGTAGACTAGAAAGTCTTGTAATGTCATTCATAGAATGTACATGTGTTATCTTGTCAACCCCATAGTGAATGTTGGTTGGATGATAATGGTTAGTGTTAAATCCTCTAACAAGGTCACACCTTACAATGTGTTTTTTAACCTTTAACAGGGTTGGCTCTTCACCAAGCTTACTTCAGAAGAGTGAACAATATTTTGGGTTACTGGTCCCAGGTGGTTTTTCCCTTTATAGGGTTTCCATGTTAAATCTCTTGTGTTATGTGTTGATTGTGATGATTCTTGTATATCATACTTTACATGTTGCATATTTGATTTGATCGGTAGTTACTATAAATTATAGACCGATAATCAGTAAAAGCACAGACAGTTTAATATTCTATGTTACCAAGTTGCAAAAAAAAATTTAAATTATTTTTGGATATACATTTTGTATTTGGGACTGTGAATAACTAATTCACCCCCCTCTCAGTTATTCTAACAATTGGTATCAGAGCAGTATTGGTTGCTTGGAATAGAGTTTTAAGGACTTCAGCATAAAGATCACAAAATGTATAAGAGGGATGTGCCAAAGCTGAACAAGGACAACTTTACAATATGGCAAAGCCAAATGAAACTGCATATATCTAGAATTGGGAATTATGCCCTCACACTATTAGAGAATGGCTACATTGCACTGCCTACTAGACCTTTGACTCTTGATCAACTAAGAGATAGACATGAGCATAACATTACTCTGATGGAGATTGTTGCTGCTCTGATAGATGATGAATTTGAAGATATTAAAGATTGCACTACTGCTAAGGATATGTGGGATAAACTTGCTCAAGTTTATAGTGGTGATACAAATGTCAAGAGAGCCAAAGCTGAAAGTTTAAGAGGAAGATTCGATGATATGAAGATGAAAGAAGGAGAAAATATTGTGCAGTACACAAACCAAATAAAGGAGGTAATTCATGCTATCAGAGGATCTGATGGTGTTATTGATGAAGATGTTGTGGTAAGAAAAACTCTAAGGACTTTATTGCCTATTTATGCAATCAGAATATCTACAATATAATAAAATAGGTCAGCACCTAACAGTACTCTCACTCTTGATAATCTGATTGGTAAGCTAACAAATTTTGAACTAAACAACTATGATAATAGTGTTGTACCGACTATTGAATCTACTTTTATGACTTCTCTAAAGATCGGTAAGTCTAGTAGTAGAAATAATAAGGATGATAGTGATAGCAATACTCATGATGAGCTTGATGAGCTTGAAGCTCTTATGGCTAGAAGATTACCTAAAGGAAAAGGTGGATATAGAGGCAAATTACCTTTAACATGTTTTAATTGCAAAGAAGTTGGTCATATTGCTGCTAGATGTCCAAACGGGAAGGAAGATGAAAGAAATAAGGACCGATCTGGTGAAGGAAGTTATGGGAGAAGAGGCAACTAAAGTTACCGACACTACAATAGAGACAACCGAGATAACAATGATAAAGGAAAAAAGGTATGTTACATTGTTGAAGAGAATGAATCTGATTCAGATTCAAATGATGATGTCGAAGTAGTATTTGTTGCTATGAAGGATGAATCTGAGGAAGAAGAAAGGTATGTAGAAACAAAACTAATTTCTAAGGTTAATAAAAATGATACATGGATTATTGATAGTGGTTGTACACATCACATGACTGGTGATGAAGAAAAATTTGATCATCTTGAGCAATATAATGGAGGATCTATAAAAATGGGCAACGATACACCTTGTATGGTTAGAGGAAAGGGATCCTTACTGATAAATAATAGAATCCAATGTGATAATGCTTATTGGGTAGAAGGACTAAACTATAATTTTCTAAGTGTGGCACAACTGAACAATTCAGGTCACCGAGTAGCTTTTGAGAGCAAGAAGGTAAAAATATTTGGCGATGGAGGAAGACTTATTGGAATAGGAGCACAATCGAAAAGTAACTTGTTTTATCTTGATAATGCAGAGTCTTCCTGTTTAATGATGAAAAATGAGGATGCTTGGTTATGGCATAAAAGGTTATGTCATGTAAACTTTGATAACATTATTAAGATCAGTAAAAAGAAAAAAGTTAGAGGTCTACCTAATTTATCAAATCCTGATCATGTTATGTGTCATGAATGTCAGAAAGGTAAAATGACAAAATCTAGTTTCAAAAGCAAAGATTATTCAACAAAGAAAATACTTGAGTTAGTTCACACTGACCTGTGTGGTCCCATGAGAACTCAAAATTATTATGGAGATATATATTTCATTTTTTTTGTTGATGATTACACTAGATTGATGACTATCATGTTCTTGAAAGAAAAATCAGAGGCATTTAAAATGTTCAAATGGTTTAAAGAAAAAGTAGAGAAAGAGACTCATAAAGAATTGAAATGCTTAAGATCTGATAGAGGACGTGAATTTATTTTTGATGAATTTACTAACTATTGCAATGAGCATGGTATAAAAAGATAGGTCTCTGCACTAAGAACACCTCAGCAGAATGGAATTGCTGAAAGGAGGAATAGGTCAATTGTTGATTGCACAAGGACACTGATGATAGAGAAAAATGTTGCTCAGACATACTTGAGAGAGGCAATTAGAACAACTGCCTATGTTTTGAATTGAGTACAATTGAAGGACACTAACAAAACACCCTATGAGTTATGGTTTGGTCACAAACCCCCTGTAAGTTATTTTGAAGTTTTTGGAAGTAAATGCTTTATTCTGAAAGATGATAGAAATGGAAATTTTGACTCAAAAGGTGATGAAGGGATATTTCTTGGATATTCCACTAAAAGCAAAGCATACAAGTGTCTAAATAAAGTTACTAATAAAATGATTGAAAGTGCTAATGTCAGGGTTGATGAGTTTGATGACAAGAATGCAGAAGAAAGCACAAAGGAACTAGAAGACTACGGTAGATTTACATATATTGAACAACCAAAATATCTACTGAAGCTGCAAATAGTGACAACTGGTCAGCAAGAAAATAACACTGAGGAACAGAAAAGAGAAATCGACAAGCAGGAAGGACCTACCAAGAAATGAAATGAACCTAAACATGATGAACAAGAAAGAAGAGATTAGATACTGGCAAGATTTTTTAGAAGACATCATCTTGAGAACCAAATCATTGGCGACAAGCAAGTTGGCATGATGACAAGAAGTAAGTTGAGACAAGGTACATGCTTAGTTTGTGAATATGAACTGAAGAATGTAAATGTTGCACTGGAAAATGATGAATGGGTAAATGCAATGAAAGAAGAAATAGAATAGATAGAGAAAAAAAAGACATGGACTTTAGTACCTAGACCTAAGGATAAGAAATTTATCGGTACTAAATGGATATTCAGAAACAAACGTAATGAGAATGGAGAGGTTACAAGAAACAAAGCTAGATTAGTATGCAAGGGATATGCACAGGAGGAAGGAATAGATTATGGTGAAACTTTTGCACCTATTGCTAGATTAGAAGGATTTAGAATGTTACTTGCATATGTTGCACACAAAAAGTTCATAGTCTATCAAATGGATGTTGAATCTTCTTTTCTGAATGGGCTATTAGAAGAAGAAGTCTACATAGAACAACCAGAAGGGTTTGTTGATCCTGACAAGAAAGATATGGTATGTAGATTACATAAAGCTTTATATGGTTTGAAGCAAACACCGAGAGCCTAGTATGAAAGGTTGCATACTTATTTGCTAAGTATTAGATTTGTTGGAACTAGTTAGAACAACAATTTGTATATGAAAGGAGATACTGATGATACTATTCTAATTTCTGAAATATTTGTGGATGATATTATTTTTGGAGGACAAGATCAAATCTGTAAATCATTTCCTCATGAGATGAGACAAGAGTTTGAAATGTCTATGTTTGGAGATATTAAGTTCTTTCTAGGCTTGTAGGTTATTTAGCAAAGTGATGGAATATTCATCACACAATCCAAGTATATAAAGGAAGTACTAAGAACATTTGGCATGGAAGATGCTAAACTAGTTGGAACACTAATGGTCACATGTTGTAAATTGACCAAAGATGATGAAACTACAGAGGCAAACCAGACACTGTATTGATCAATGATTGGTAAGTTGATGTATGTAGTACATAGTAGACCATATATAGCACATGTTGTGGGAATTGTAGCTAGATTTTTTGCAAATCCTAGGGAGTCACACATGGTTGCTACAAAGAAAATCTTGAGATACTTGAAGAAAATAGAAGATTATGGTTTATGGTATCCAAAGGAAGGCAAGTTTGAACTCAAAGTCTACACCAACGCAGACTGGACTGGAAATATAGATGATGGGAAAAGTACCACCGAAGGAGCATTTTTCTTTGGTGAAAGACTTGTTACATGGACAAGTAAGAAACAACCTTGTACTTCTTAGTCCACTTCCAAAGAAGAATATGTTGTTGCTACTAAAAAATGTTCAAATATTGCTTACATCAAGCAAGTGTTGGAAGGTATGAATGAGGTAATCACTGATCTGGTGATTATATATTGTGACAACACAAGCTCAATTAATATTTCAAAGAATCCAATGATGCACTCAAAAACAAAGCACATATCTATCAAATATCACTACTTAAGAGAACAAGTACAGGAGAAGCAAGTCAAATTGGAGTATGTTACATCAAAAGAACAACTTTCTGATATTTTCACAAAGCCTCTACCGAAGGAAACATTTGAATATTTAAGGACTAGACTTGGGGTCCATCTCCTGTCTACCAGTCACTAATGTGATCTAGAGGTTGCATCGGCCTAATCATATCAGAAGATCATTCATGTTGATGTAGCATAGTTCACACTTTGGATTTCTATCTAAGGTTGTGAAAGATTTGAGGAACCAGAATAGAGAATTGAAAATCAGTATACAAGGATACTTTGTATAGGAACCGAACAACAGTGAGTTAATTGGCTACTACAAGAGTTGTATGGTTTATGTTTTTCTTTGGCATTGTTGTCAAAAGGAGAGATAAACAATATGATAACCGAGGAGAATACTGGAACATCTATCAAAGGGAGAGAGATCTCAATATGAAAGAGAAAATTAATGAGAGATCTGAAATGAAAGGGAGAGACAATTTGAGAACTAGAAAGATCATATCTGCAGAGGAAAGTCTACAATTGCAATACTATCATGTAACATAGTGATTAAACATATTAAGCTAAGGGAGAACTTACCGAACTATAGCATTTTCTTACAGAGTTGTATAATACATGTTTGGTATGTGTATGGTATACTTCATATTGCTTGAGTTTCCATCAATGCCAAAGGGAGAGATTGATGAACTACAACTGATTAACACCCTGAGTAAGAAACTTCAAGTGACTAGAGATCACCGAGCACTGAACTGTTATGTAAGATAATTGAATTAGTCTGTATGTTGTCATTGATGTCAACTAGTTTTGACAGTATTTATCATGGAGTTGCAAACATCTACACATCTGTAAAGAGGAGAGAAAAGATGAAGAACTAAGATATCTACATGGAGGAAGATGGTTATGATAGATGAGAATAAGGAATACCTTTGGTAGCTTATTGATGAGTCTATGACTTCATATTGTTGACTTGATTATGTTGCATTAATCTGTTATGAAGTTGGGAGAAAAATATTACAAAGTAGTGTGGTTAGTTAATGAAACATTCCAATATACCGAGCATAGTATAAACTAAGCTTGTGTTCACCGATGCATTTCTTTGTTAACTGAGAATGGACAAAAGAACTAAACGATTAGTTTAGCTAACAAAGTTGATGAGCTGTAAAGTGTATGATCACAAGGTGGAAAGATAAAGTTTTCTATGAGATCAATGGCTAGAAAAATTTAGAGATGATCTAAGGGATGGAAACAAAACATGTTACTGACACATCAGCCAAGGAAAGCTTAAGTGGCAAAATCAGCTGAAGGAGATTAAGCAGAAAAATCTGATGGATGAGAAGAAAATGGTTTACTTGTCTATTTAAGAGACTAGGGTTTCATTGAGAAACTTATAACAGAGGAAAGAATACTGTAGAGATATAGCATGAACAAAGATTCATGTATGCTTGATCAAACTGGTTAAGAAGAACCGAACTACCAAGATTACTGAGCGTTAGAAAGCTATAATCGAGAGATAGTAAGTTATTGAATATTGTTAAACAGAATTGATATATTGATTAGAGGATTTGAATGAGCATAATATAGATTTTTACATATGCAAAAGAAGTTTTATTGTAATCAGATCACCTACTATTACAGTTTAACCATTGTAATCAGATAAATCTCTTAACCGAGTAGACTAGAAAGTCTTGTAATGTCATTCATAGAATGTACATTTGTTATCTTGTCAACCCCATAGTGAATTTTGGTTAGATGATAATGGTTAGTTTTAAATCCTCTAACAAGGTCACACCTTACAGTTTGTTTTGTAACCTTTAACAGGGTTGGCTCTTCACCGAGCTCACTTCAAAAGAGTGAACAATATTTTGGGTTGCCGGTCCCAGGTGGTTTTTCCCTTTACAGGGTTTCCACGTTAAATCTCTTGTGTTATGTGTTGATTGTGATGATTGTTGGATATCATACTTTACATGTTGCATATTTGATTTGATCAGTAGTTACTATAAGTTATTAACTGGTAATCGATAAAAGCACTGACAGTTTACTATTCTATGTTACCGAGCTGTAGAAATTTGTTTAAATTGTTTTTGGATATACATTTTGTATTTGGGACTATGAATAACTGATTCACCCCCCTCTCAATTATTCTAACAACTTTTACTATGCTATCCATAGATCCTTGTCAAGATCAGAGTATTCCCTCTCCCTATTTTCATACTCATCCATATCTACCTAAAAAATCCCCCATTCTTCCTAATCATTGGAATAAGAATAAATACACTCAATATTTTGTTTCTCCTATCAAAGCTACTCATGAACCTATTGGTATAAAGATGAATCCTAAAGGTGAGAGCCTTGGCTATGTAACTCACTCTAAAGATGTTGATATCCCTTTCATACCTCATCTCCCTCCATTTTCACATATGCACCAGTCTTCACTACCCTCCAAATCCATCCTTGATCCCTATATCCCAAAGCTAAAACTTTCAAACCGTCCATCTATATTGGGTCCTTATATCCCTCCATCCATTATGACTATCACTCCTAGCTTGTCATCCACTTACCCTATATCTTCTCAAGATCAACAAAGACATGCATTCTTGAACCCTCCATATCAACCCATCCATATGAACCTACCTTATCAGCCATATTCATCCATAATTCCCAAGTCTTTTGGAAGCAATTTGGATGTTAAACAAAGAAATCATAAATCTAATAAGCCACTTATATATGAACATCACTATGTCCAGTCTAATCAACATGTGAATACAAAGAAAAAATAAACATTCAAGAGACCACAAGGGTCCACTAAACAAAGAAAGAAATCAAAGAAAATGTGATTTCCTAAATCCATCATTGAAGAAGTATATGCTAAAGCATCCAAAAGAAAATCAAAATCAAAATTTATGTGGATTCCCAAGTCTCTTTTGAAGGACTTGGATACAAAATAAAAATCAAAGCTAGCATCTAAGCTTCCAAAGGCTTCCAATCCATCCCCTTCTAAACACCTTCCATCCTCTCCTACATCAAAGCCTCAAGCTATTCCACCCATTTTACCCCCTTCATTCCACTACCCTTCAAGGTGTGTGTTAATGTTGATATTGTCTATTGGAAAGTTGACTTTACTAAGATTATATGACTAGTTTTGTGTTGTCATTATGGCAAAAAAGTCATATGGAGTTTTGATAGT
Source organism: Chamaecyparis obtusa (assembly GCA_027943335.1). Taxonomy (NCBI): domain Eukaryota; kingdom Viridiplantae; phylum Streptophyta; class Pinopsida; order Cupressales; family Cupressaceae; genus Chamaecyparis; species Chamaecyparis obtusa. The sequence goes on from BSBK01005444.1 coordinate 516,923, forward strand.
CAGTGCACAAACTTTAAAGTTCATATTTCGGCTAAGTATGGTAGACAGTGCAAATAGTAATGTACCTGATGATCAGAGCATCAGCGCACATATGTATGATTGATTTATGGTGTGCGTCCTTGGATATAAGAATTTGAATATGTTATTTTTCTATTTCTAAGAAAAAAAGGTTGTTAGGAATGAATGCAAAGTATTTTGGCAGTCATTTTGTAGTAGTTGTTGTTGCATTCATGACTTGGATTGTCATTGATGTCAACACAGTGATATTCTGGATATTAGCAAGAAAGCAGGTACTATTTTGTTTTCTGCACATGTTGTATTGTAGATTGGATTTTTTGTAGTTGATGGTATGTTCTTTTGTGTGTTATTAACCTATGGTTAATAGCGTAAAAAGAAATTCATTCATTTATGAGAGTTATGAGCATTTTGGTAAAAGCAGTGTTTAGACAGTGTTTCTGTGAAGTGATTTTCAAAAATCAGAGGATATCTCTTAGCTGGGATGGAATCTGATTTTGTGCAGTTAAAGGGATGTTGGAGACTCATTAATGATGATGTGGTTCATAGCGCAAACTTTGAAGATATGTTTGGAGAAAGTTACAGTATTTGGAAGCTGACAGTTTTATGTGAATTCTGTGTAGCGTGTAGAATTTATTATTTTGTAATTAAGGACCGACTCATTTGTAATTATTTGAGTTTGGTATATAAGAAGAAATTTTTTCCTTTTTCTAGTATGTACTATGAAGATTGAGATGCAAATATATGCATGAAGTGAAGAAAAGAGCTAATTCAGTGATGAAGGAAGACTTGTGAGTACAGAGATCTGGAATTGTGATCTTGTGTAGCAGAGAGTGCGGTTTTGGCACAGTGTGAAGGAGGTAATATATTTCATATTATTATGTTTAATAATTATAAGATCTTTTGGACAATGGGTTCAGAGATCTTGCCTTGAAGTTGTTTGGGCAATGGGTCCTTCTGTCTTCCACAAACTCTTAACCGGGTTAGAATCTTTTAATAGGGATTCAAAATCTCCTAATAGGGATTTATATGTACTGAATGTACTTCATAAGACTCCTAATAGGGTCCATCCTCTAACAAGGAACTTTCATATTAGTGCATCATTTTGTGGGCATCATTCCCACCGAGGTTTACTCTTTTCAAGAGGTTCCCTAGTCAACATATCTTGTGTTATTGTGCAATTGTGTATGGTTATCTTTCTATGGTTGATCAGTACATTGATTATATTGTTTAAATTAGTTGAATGGTTAAATTATTAGATAACTGATTCACCCCCCCCCCCCTCTCAGTTATCTTGGGGATCTTTACTTTCTAACAATTGGTATCAGAGCAGCAGGTCCTTGAAAGAAAAGTTTAACAACTTAAGGAGATCCATGGTGAATTTCAAAAAAGAAAGCCCTAAGTTTGATGGAGTAAATTTTGATAGCTGGAAAGAAAAGATGAAGACACATCTATTGTGTTTAGGACCAAGTTATTGGTTGATTACAAAGAATGAGAAGACTATCATTGAGGAAGACAATCTAGAGGCAAGAACTAAAGATGATCTAGATCTATTCATGTGTAACATACTTGCAAGAGAAGCACTTTTGTCAGCACTACCGGAGAATGAATATAGTTAGGTAAGATGTTTGAAAACATCTCATGCAATTTGGAAAGCTTTACATTGTACTTTTGAAGGTGATGAACATGCAAAGAAGGCTAGATTACATAATTGAATTTGTGCATTTGAAGATATCATAATTATGGAAGATGAATCTATTAGAAGCTATATTGGTAGGATGTCTGAGATTGTAACAGGAATAAAGTCTTGTGGAGGTGATAAGATAGAGAATGAAGTGATATGGAAAATTCTGAGAACTTTGACACCAGTATTCAAGCAGACAACATAGATGATTGAACAAGTGATACCTTGTACATCAAACTTTTCAAGAGAGACTCTTCTTGGAAGATTAGAAATAGCAGAGATGAACTTGAGATTATCAGGAGAGCTACCTAGAATGGAAATAGCATTCAGTGCTCTTAACATTAGATCTATAAGAAGTACTAGTGTGAATGGAGATTATGCCAGTAGTAGCAGATCTAAATCTGAGGAAGATAAGAAGATTGAAGAAGGTATTGCATTACTTGTAAAAAGAGAACCAGATGGTAAGAAAATCTTTAAATGTTGGACTTGTCAAGAATATGGTCATTTTGCATCTAAATGTCCTAAAAGAGTTAAGAAGTATAGAAGCAAGTTCAAACCTAGGAGATCTAAAGAATGTTATTATGCAAATGATGAAGATCTTGAAGCAGGAATTGAAAAACATTTAAATGACAGTGATAATGATAACTTTGAGGAAATAGGATTTGTAGCAATTAAAGAAGAAAGTTCTGAATCTGATAAAAGGGAAGAAAAAGCATTAGTTTAACAAGTTGAAAAGAAATCTGATTGGATTATAGACAGTGGTTGTTCACATCATATGACTGGAGATAAAAGAAAGTTTGTTAAGTTAGATAATTATGATGGAGGAATTGTTAGGGTTGGTAACAATGCACCTTGTTTGATTAAGGGTATAGGATCTATTACTCTTGATGGAAAGACTAACACTGATGATGTTTACTTTGTTGATGGATTGAGACTTAATCTACTAAGCGTTGGACAATTGGCTAATAAGGGTTATCAAGTTTGGTTTTCTGAGAAAACTTGTGTGATAAAAGATAAATATGGAAATCTGATTGGAAAAGGATCCAGAACCAGAGGTAATGTATTTCAGTTGAATCCTACTAAGATGACATGTTTGATAATTAGGATTGATGACAGTTGGTTATGGCATAAAAGGTTTTGTCATATAAACTTTGATAATATTGTCAAGGTGAGCACTACACTTGCGGTAAGAGATTTACCTAGAATTATGAAACCTACTAACATGATTTGCAAAGAATGTATGATGGCAAAGTAGAAAAGGAGTTCATTTCCCAACAAGAAGTTCACATTGACAGAGAAGCTGGAGATTGTTCATACAGACTTGAGTGGTCCTACTAGGACTAGAGGATTCTATGGAGAAAGGTATTTTATGATTCTTGTTGATGATTTTACAAGGATGATGTGGATTGCATTTTTGAAAGAAAAATGTGAAGCATTTGATAAGTTTAAGATCATGAAAAGAAAAATTGAGAATGAATCTGGAATGAAGATTAAGTGTCTAAGATCTGATAGAGGTGGTGAATTTACATCTAGAGAGTTTAACACCTTTTGTGAAATGAATGGTATTAAGAGACAACTTTTAGCCCCTAGAACACCAGAACAAAATGGTATTGCAGAAAGAAGGAATAGGTCAATAACTGAAGCAGCAAGAGCTATGTTGTTTGAAAATGATTTGGCTAAGACTTTTTGGAGAGAAGCAGTGAACACAGCAGTATACACTATGAACAGAGTACAAATCAGAGCAGATACAAACAAGACACCTTATGAATTATGGTTTGGACATACACCCCTAGTTAAGTATTTTAGAATTTTTGGAAGTAAATGTTATATAAAGAGAGATGATGATATAAGAAAGTTTGATCCTAGAAGTGATGAAGGAATATTTCTTGGATATTCTTTAAAAAGCAAAGCATATAGATGTTATAACAAAAGAACTAAGACTATTGTTGAAAGTGAAAATGTAAAAGTTGATGAGAAGTTTAAAATTTAGGAAAGAATGCTTGATTATGAATCTGATGGAGAAGCACAACCTCAGCCTAACATTGAAAATACAAAATTATTTTTTGAAACTAACAGTGATTTTCTAAATGAAAGTCATACTGAAGAAACCAGAGAAGAAAAAAGAGAAGAAAATAGAGAAGAAAGTAGAGAAGAATCTACAATTGGAACAAGATCAGTAACTATGACACCTAACAGGTATACTTCAAGACATCACCCTATTGAGAAAGTTATTGGAAGTTTAGATAGAGGAGTTTTGACTCGAAATAAGGTACATTTATGTTTGATTTCTCAAATTGAACCTAAGACTACTAATGAAGCTTGTGAAGATGAACATTGGATTAATGCTATGAAAGAAGAACTGGAGCAGATTAAAAAAAACAAGACATGGGAATTGGTCCCTAGACCTGAAGACAAGAATGTGATTGAAACAAAGTGGGTATTTAGAAACAAGATGAATGAACAAGGAGAAGTGATAAGAAACAAAGCAAGATTGGTATGTAAAGGATATTCACAACAAGAAGGAATTGACTATGAAGAAACTTTTTCACCTGTGGCCAAACTTGAAGTAGTGAGAATGTTTCTAGCATATGTAGCTTACAAGAAATTCAGAGTGTATCAGATGGATATGAAGTCAACATTTTTGAATGGTGAATTGGAAGAAGAAGTCTACATTGAGCAGCCTGAAGGTTTTCCTTTGACATAAGAAGGAGATATGGTATGTAAGTTAAAGAAAGCTTTATATGGATTAAAACAAGCACCTAGAACCTGGTATGCAAGATTGGATAAGTATTTATTGAAATTGGGATTTATAAAAGGAACAACAGATAGTAACTTATACACAAAAGAAATTGAGAATGGTTTGTTGGTTATAGTTATATTTGTTGATGATATTATCTCTGGAGGAGAAGATGAAGCTAGTGACAAATTTGTAGATGAAATGAAGATTGAATTTGAGATGAGCATGATTGGAGAAATGAAATATTTTTTGGGATTACAGATAACACAAAGCAAGTAAGGTATATTTGTAAGTTAGACTAAGTATCTGAATGACTTATTGAAAAGATTTGGAATGGAAGATTCTAAACCTATTGGAACACCTATGGTAACTGGACATAAGTTATCTAGCAAAGATGAGACACTAGCTGTTGAGCAGAAAAAATATAGATCTATGATTGGAGGATTGTAGTACTTGACACATACAAGACTTGATATAAAACATTCAATTGGGATTGTAGCAAGATTTCAAGCAGAACCTAGAGAATCACATTATGCAACAGTAAAGAGGATACTGAGATATCTGAAAGGAACAATGGATTATGGATTATGGTATGAGAATTCTGATGATTTTACTTTATGTGCCTATACTAATGTAGATTGGGGAGGTAGTGTTGATGACAAGAAAAGCACCAATGGTGAAGCCTTTTTTCTTGGAGGAAAATTGGTCTCTTGGTTAAGTAAGAAGCAGAATTGCACTTCACAAAGTATAGCAGAAGCAGAATATGTTGCAGCAGCAAATAATTGTAATTAGATTATTTGGATGAAGCAGATGTTGAAGGATATTGGAATAAAGTTTGATGAGCCTGTTGTTATACATTGTGATAACACTAGTACAGTGAGTATGTCAAAAAATCTTGTTTTACATTCTAAGACTAAACATATTGAGATCAAGTATCATGTTGTAAGAGAGAAAGTTACAGAAAAAGAAGTAAGATTGGAGTACATAAGTACAAAGAAGTAGATAGTAGATATATTTACAAAGCCTTTACCTAAGGATACATTTGTGTATCTGAGAGGTATGCTTGGGGTTATGCCCCAACCTATTTTTGAGAATTGATGCAGATGATTGCATCCGTCCAGTGGTATATGAGCCCTATCTTTCTTCTGGATTGGATGTTGGAACTTCCTCTATGGGGGAGTTTATGAGCTGAGTCATGAGGACTCTTGTTATTGTATTTTTCTAAAAAGTGTCTTTTGACATTAAGTTTTTGTTGACTTAGTGATGGAATTTCTGTCATTGATGTCAATGGGGGAGAGATATACATGAAAAACATTGTGGATTGTATGAGAGAGCTGAATAGGAAAATGAAGCAAGATTTAATTTGATATTTTGTAGTGATGTTGCAGTATTGGATTTTTGGAACATTGGATTTTTTTCATCTATGTTTCCATCAATGCCAATGGGGGAGATCGTTAGGAATGAATGCAAAGTATTTTGGCAACACAGTGATATTCTGGATATTAGCGGGAAAGTAGGTACAGTTTTGTTTTGGACACATGTTGTATTGTAGATTGGATTTTGTGCAGTTGATGGTATGTTCTTTGGTGTTTTATTAACCTATGGTTAATAGCACAAAAAGAAATTCATTCATTTATGAGAGTTATGAGCATTTTGGTAAAAGCAGTGTTTAGACAGTGTTTCTGTGAAGCGATTTTCAAAAATCGGAGGATATCTCTTAGCTGGGATGGAATCTAATTTTGTGCAGTTAAAGGGATATTGGAGACTCATTAATGATGATGTGGTTCATAGTGAAAACTTTGAAGATATGTTTGGAGAAAGTTACAGTATCTGGAAGCCGACAGTTTTATGTGAATTCTGTGTGTAGCATGTAGAATTTATTATTTTGTAATTAAGGACTGACTCATTTATAATTATTTGAGTTTGGTATATAAGAAGGAAATTTTTCCTTGTTTTAGTATGTGCTATGAAGATTGAGATGCGAATATATGCATGAAGTGAAGAAAAGAGCTAATTCAGTGATGAAGGAAGACTTGTGAGTATAGAGATCTAGAATTGTGATCTTGTGTAGCAGAGAGTGCGGTTTTGGCACAATGTGAAGGAGGTAATATATTTCATATTATTATGTGGAATAATTCTAAGATCTTTTGGACAGTGGGTTCAGAGATCTTGCCTTGAAGTTGTTTGGGCAGTGGGTCCTTCTGTCTTCCACAAACTCTTAACCGGGTTAGAATCTTTTAACAGGGATTCAAAATCTCCTAACAGGGATTTATATGTACTAAATGTATTTCATAAGACTCCTAACAGGGTCCATCCTCTAACAAGGAACTTTCATATTAGTGCATCATTTTGTGGGCATCATTCCCACTGGGGTTTACTCTTTTCAAGAGGTTCCCTATTCAACATATCCTGCGTTATTGTGCAATTGTGTATGGTTATCTTTCTATGGTTGATTAGTACATTGATTATATTGTTTAAAGTAGTTGAATGGTTAAATTATTAGATAACTGATTCACCCCCCCCCCCCCCCCCCTCTTAGTTATCTTGGGGATCTTTACTTTCTAACAAAGGTTAGATATGATAGTATCAAGAAGTTACAATCAGTCTAAGCGACACTAGCAGTTCAACAACATAACAGAATAGAGCATGGAGCCAACAAGAAAGTTTTTTTTTAGCGTACATCATGTTGTTTTGTAAAGGCTATGAGCCTATTGTAATAGACTTGTAAACATGTTATTATCATTATATGTAAACACGCTTGAGCCAATTATATTGGAAGCATTGTGTGTGTTGTGTTTTAGGCCGACACAATATTAAGTTTTAGTTGTGTCTATTCAGCATGTATATATATGACATGCACCTTTGAATTTGACAAATACAGACATAAATAGAAGAGCTGAAGTATGAAAAGTATATAGAAGAGCATAATATTATAGTGAGTATGGAATAAAGCTATACAAGATGTTAGAGCAACAACGCACAAAAAGGAACTGATCAAACATTAGTGTCAAAGTAGCAGTTCACCCTTCCAGATATAGTGTGTATCTGGCTATCAGGAGGTTGTAGTCTTCTTCATTGAGCAGTGTGCCATCCACCCCTAACAAGGTTTATGTTAATATGATTTAGAACAACAGAGAGGGGGGGGTGAATCTGTTGTTCTCAGGTCCTGATTTATAAAACAATCTCAAAAACTTATCCTTAAATTAGATCCAATAACCAAAACAAACTCGGTCATCACTGATTCAATAATAGAAACATCTAACAATGCAGTCCACTACCCTATTATAACTTAACTTGCAAAACATACAAATGTTCAAACCAAAACATTCACATAAGTATTAACACTAGGATTTATAGTGGAAACCCAATTTTGGGAAAAACCACTTTGTAACATGCTACTATTATTTTCACTCTTCTGAAGTGAGCTCGGTAAAAAGCCAACCCTGTCAAAGGTTACAATACACACTGTCAGGTGTGACCCGGTTAAAGGATTTCAATCACCCTGTTAAAAGTGAGCCTAGTCATAGGACTTACATACATTCCATTAGAATGAAACCTTGTTCAAAGGATTTTAACATATGAATGTTAGGTCAACCTCTGTTAAAAGGATTTTGACTGTTACAATGGTTAGAAAGTAGCAGCAGTATTATCTGAAAAATATACAACTCACTTTGCAAATATCAAATCCGATTATGTACACTAATGTTGGTTTATTGACTTTGAAACTTTTCCATTTCCATCTCTGATTTGCTCAGAACTTTTCTTCAAGAAATCACCACAATTCTCCTTCAGCCTTTTCTACTTCTTTAGTCAATAAAACTTTCCTCTTCCATCATTCTCTATTCACCATGTACATACATATCTAAATGCTTAGGTTCCCTTATATTTTCCTCAATTAGGTTAACTCATCTTTTGTCGCTCAATCTCATTCGTAGATCTTAGGGTTAGGTCAGATTCATTGAATCTACCCACTTCATATTCTTTGGATCCTTTTCTAGAATCATCTCAAATCTCTTAAAGATTTACAATAAAATGTTCTACAGTGCATTTAATGCTTCCAAACAATCAATAAAGAAAGTCAACACATTTTACATAATCCAAGAATTCAATAATGTCATCTCCAAAATTAAATTCTCTTCAAATATAAAATTGCTGATGCTCGGTCAATACTGTGATTGTCCACTCGGTCTTCATGTAGAAATCTCACTCATTACTAAAATTGTTTCCTCAGCTTACACTGTCTTCCTCGACAATTTACTGATGCTCGGTCAACACTATAATTTTTCTCTGCATATACTAACTCGGTCGACACTAACATCACTCGGCTTAAACATGATTTTTCCATTCTTTTCTTGATTAAGCCTACCAGTTTAGTCTTCAGTCTTACTAAGATAAATAATACATTATCTCATCATTGTGCAACATAGTCAAGTACACTTTGTAGTATCAAGATAACTCAACCTTTCCTTAGGTGCTATTGTTACCAACCTTGCTTAGCCCCTTAGCAACACTCAAATAGATATAGTACTTTCCTAAGTAGCAACAATCTTACCAGTTAAGGTTTGACATCAATGACAATACAACAATTATTTCAATTATAGTTTCCAACAATCTCCCTCTTTGGTATTGATGGCAACACCATATGATATCACTTGAATAACACATGGATTACCAACCAATCCAAAAACTTATCTGTCTATCAGAAAATTATTTTATAATATCCTTAGCTTCATTCTGATTCAGAATCCTATAAGCCTCACTTATGTGACCGTCAAAAGTATTCAGATCTCCCTCTATCCTGATCCTTCATTTTAGTTCATCATCCTTATCTTCAATTTCATTAGTTCATCTTCCTCTTTCCTTTCAGTTCCATCAGCTCATCTCCCTCTTACTTTTTCAGTATCATGTGTTATCATATCAGTTCATCTCCCTTTTTGACAAAAATGCCAAAGCAGCAACTAAAACATACATCCATTAGATGTAGATAATATTTGTATAGCTCAGTGTTTCTCCCTCTTTCATCTTGCTTATGACTGATTCCTTGTCTTTGCTTCTTTTCACAACTCTAGGCAAGCCCTAAAGTGTGACAATCTTCTGCATCAATTTGTCAAATTTTATGTTGTAGCATATTTGATGCAGTGCTCCTAGCTTGTCTAGGTAGCCTCAGTTAGGGGAAGAACCCCTAATTGACTTCTCAAATACTCATGAGCTTCTCTGGGTAAAGCTTTAGTGAATATGTCTGCTAATTGTTCTTTTGTATTCACATATTCCATTCAGACTTCTTTGTCTTGTACTAATTCTCTCAAGTAGTGATACTTGATTGCAATGTGCTTGGTCTTAGTGTGCATCACTGGATTCTTAGAAATATTGATAGCACTTGTTTTGTCACAGAAAATATCAACAGGTTCAGTAATTTCTTCTTTCATGCCTATCAACAATTGTTTTATCCATACCAAGTTTGAACAGTTTATTGCAGCAGCAACATACTCATCCTCGGTAGTAGATTGGGAAATGCAATTTTGTTTCTTGCTTGTCTAGGAGACTAATCTTTGTCCAAGAAAGAAAGCTCCACCACTAGTACTCTTTCTATCATCTACATTTCATGCCCAATTAGCATTTGTATAAACTCAGAGTTCAAATTTGTCATCCTTCTTATAGTATAGACCATAGTCAGTAGTTCCTTTCAAGTATCTCATTATTCTTTTCACGACCATCATATGTGTTTCCTTAGGACTGGTAGAGAATCTTTCCACAATCCCAATAGCTAATGAAATATCTGGTTTGCTATGTATAGCATACTACAATTTTCCAATCATGGATCTGTACAGAGTCTAATTCACTTCTGCAGCATCATCATTCTTAGATAACTTTTTTGTAGTAACCATGGGAGTTCCTATTGGTTTAGCATCTTCCATCCCAAAAGTTTTCAGTATTTCATTAACATACTTAGACTGTGTAATGAAAAATCCATTCTTCCTTTGATATACTTGTAAACCAACAAAGAATTTGATCTCACCAAACATACTCATTTCAAATTCAGTTTGCATTTTATTTGAGAAACTTTTACATAATGCATCTTGTCCACCAAAAATAATGTCATCAACAAAAAATTTTGCCAACAGGATACCTTTACCTTCTTCATCCTTCATCTATAGATTGCTTATGTCATTTGTTCTTGAAATTCCAATCTGTATCAAGTAGTTGTGCAACCTCTCATACCATGCTCTAGGAGCTTGCTTCAATCCATATAATGCTTTGTTCAGTTTGCACACCATGTGTCTTTTGTTTGGATCAATAAAACCTTCTAGTTGTTCTATGTAAACTTCTTCTTCTAGTATACCATTCAAAAATGTAGACTTGACATCCATTTGATATACCTTGAAATCTTTATAAGCAGCATATGCAAGAAGAGTTCTTACTCCTTCCAATCTAGCTATAGGGGCAAATGTCTCCCCATAATCTATTCCTTCTTTTTGTGTGTAGCCTTTGCATACTAGCCTAGCTTTGTTCCTAGTGATTTCACCATTTTCATTCATCTTATTCCAAAACACCCACTTTGTTCCTATCACATTTTTGTTTTCAGATCTTGGCACCAAAGTCCAAGTATCATTCTTCGCAATCTGGTCAATTTCTTCATTCATTGCTTGTATCGAGTCTTCATTCTCCAATGCTTCTCTAGTTTTTTTCGGTTCAAATTCACACAGTAGACATTTTGGATCCTTAGTCTTACTTCTGGTATGGATTCCAGAATTTTTGTCTCCAATTAGCTATCCAGGCTTATGATGTCTTCTTACATATTTTTCCAAAATAGGTTCAGCTATTCTCTCCTCTATTTCATCATGTTCCTCAACAAGATTGTCATATTCAACTTCAGAATGCTTGGCAACCTCTTCTTGATACTCAACAGCATTTTCTTGTAGCTCAGCATGTTCTTGTTCTCTCTCGGCACTATTTTCTTGATGCTCGGCAGCTTCTATCTGTCGCTTGGCATTGCTTACCTGAGACTTGGCATTGCTTACCTAAGACTCAGCATCAGGTGCAAGTCTGTTACTTACCTCTTCTTCTTCTTCAATGTACACAAAAGATCTATAATCTTCTGGTTCTCTTTTGTTGTCAGCTTCATTTCTTTCTGCATACTCATCAATTTTGACATTCACACTTTCCACAATTTTGTTAGTGTTAGAGTTCAAACACTTATAAGCTTTACTTTTTGTGGAGTACCCTAGGAATATACCTTCATCACTCTTAGCATCAAACTTTCCATTCCTAGTGTCTTTTAATATATAGCACTTACTTCCAAAGATTCTAAAGTATTTAACACTCGGTGCATGCCCATGCCATAATTCATAGGGTGTCAGATTTGTACCTTTCTTGATCTGTACCCGGTTAAGAGTGTAGACAGTAGTGCTTATAGCTTCTTTCCAAAATTTATGTGCCACCTTCATTTCAATCATCAATGTCCTTGCACAATCCAAGATAGATCTATTTCTCCTTTTTGTTATACCATTCTGTGGAGGTGTTCTAGGTCCAGACATTTGTCTTTTAATTCCTCTATCATTGCAAAATAGATTAAATTCATTTGATGTAAATTCTCCACCTCAGTCAGAGCTAAGACATTTCAGGTTCCTACCTGTCTCCTTTTCAACTTTAGCCAAATACCACTTAAAGATTTGAAAAGCTTCATATTTTTATTTTAGAAACATCACATGCATCATCCTAGTATGATCATCAACAAATAAGATAAAGTATCTAGAACCACAGTAACTTTGTACACCCATAGGTCCACAAAGGTTAGTATGAACCAAATCTAAAATGTTTTCAGAAGTAAAGGATTTTCTCTTGAAACTTGACTTTGTCATTTTTCCTAACTGGCATTCCTTGCACATCACATTCTTAGGTTTCTTCAATCTAGGTAGACCTCTTACCTTTTTCTTCTTACTTGTCTCTACCAAATTGTCAAAGTTAACATGACACAGCCTTTTATGCCATAACCAAATATCATCAAGTTGTGCAATTTAAACATGTTTCTTCAGATAGGTCAAGATAGAACAAATCACCTCTAGTCTGATCACCACTTCCAATCAGTTCTCTAGTAGCATTAAATATTTTAGCTTGCTTGTGATGAAATTCCACTCGGTAACTAGTTTTGTTAAGCTGAGCAACACTTAACAAATTGTAATTTAGACCTTCAACCCAATGTGCATTTTCAAAAGATATCTTATCAGTCAGTTTAATCAAACCTTTTCCTCTAACAGGACATGGTGCATCATTACCAAATTTTACACTTTTACCTCTGTAATGATGTAAGGTCTCAAACTTATTTTTGTCACCAGTCATGTGATGTGAATAGCCACTGTCAATAATCCATTTATAGTGGAAACCTAATTTTGGGAAAAACCACTTTGTAACATGCTACTATCATTTTCACTCTTCTAAAGTGAGCTCGGTAAAAAGCCAACCCTATCAAAGGTTACAATACACACTATCAGGTGTGACCCAGTTAAAGGATTTCAATCACCCTGTTAAAAGTGAGCCTAGTCATAGGACTTACATACACTCCATTAGAATGCAACCTTGTTTAAAATATTTAACATATGACTATTAGGTCAACCTCTATTAAAAGGATTTTGACTATTACAATGGTTAGAAAGTACCAACAGTATTATCTAAAAAATATACAACTCACTTTGCAAATATTGGATTTGATTTCATACACTAATGCTAGTTTACTAACTTTGAAACTTTTCCATTTCCATCTTTGATCTGCTTGAAACTTTTCTTCAAGCAATCACCATAATTCTCCTTTAGCCTTTTCTACTTATTCAGTCAATAAAACTTTCCTCTTCCAGCATTCTCTGTTCTCCATGTACATACATATCTAAATGCTTAGGTTCCCTTATATTTTCCTCAATTAGGTTAACTCATCTTTTGCCACTCAATCTCATTTCTAGATCTTAGGGTTAGGTCAAATTCATTGAATCTACTTGCTTCATGTTCTTCAGCTCCTTTTCTAGAATCATCTCAAATCTCTTAAAGATTTACAATAAAATGCTCTACAGTGCATTTAATGCTTCCAAACAATCAATAAATAAAGTCAACACATTTTACATAATCCAAGAATTCAACAATGTCAGCTCCAAAATTAAATTCTCTTGAAATATAAAATTGTTGATGCTCGGTCAATACTATGATTGTCCACTCAGTCTTCATGTAGAAATCTCACTCATTACTAAAACTATTTCCTTGGCTTACACTATCTTCCTCGGCAATTTAATGATGCTCATTCGACACTATAATTTTTCTCGACATATACTAACTCAGTCGACACTAACATCACTCGGCTTAAACATGATTTTTCCATTCTTTGCTTGGTTAAGCCTACCAGTTTAGTCTTCAGTCTTACTAAGATAAATAATACATTATCTCATCATTGTGCAACATAGTCAAGTACACTTTGTAGTATCAAGATAACTCAACCTTTCCTTAGGTGCTATTTTTACCAACCTTGCTTAGCCCCTTAGCAACACTCAAATAGATATAGTACTTTCCTAAGTAGCAACAATCTTACCAGTTAAGGTTTGACATCAATGACAATACAACAATTGTTTCAATTATAGTTTCCAACAGTTTGTTCTTCAAGACTCCTAACAGATTCATTGTACTCAGTATTGTAATGACTACTCCTAACAGGGCATAGGAACTCTAACAAGTTCATAATACTAGTACAATTATTCATGGGTACTAATTCCCACTAGGGTTTTCCTCTAGCCAAGGTTTCCCCGTAAACATATCTTGTGTTATGTGTTATGGTTGTTTATTTTATATCCTTTTCTATTCATTTTAGTATTAAAGTAATTGGGCTAAGTTTCAAGAAGCATAAAAACATTAATTGTGGAACACTGATTCATCCTCCCCCTCTCAGTGTTCCCATTCTTAACAATTGGTATCAGAGCTTTGGTCCTCTAAGAGAAGTTTAACAACTTGAGGAGATCATGGATTCAAATGAAGTCAAACATTAGAAGAGAAATCTTGAAGCAACTCTTGAAGATCTTAATAGATCTGAAAAATAAAATGAACTAAAAATGAAGGTCAATGGCTCACAAGTATTCATCAACAAACTAAGAAAATATTTGAAAGATTGTTCAACAAATGATTTGGGAAAAATGGTCAAAAAGCTTAATGAAGAAAACATGTCTTTGAAGGATTAGATTGAAGATTTGAATGAACATTTAACTGATAGCAAGTCAACCTTTGAGGAACAGACAAAAGAAAACAAACAGTTGGATGAAGAACTTAGGCAAGCAAACCTAAAAATCTTGGAGTTAGAGAACATCAAGAAGAAGATGGAATCTGAGTTGATAGAAGCCAAGAATCATATTGACAAATTGCACACAATTACTGATATATTAGATTCATAGATTTATGCACAGAAGATAAAAGGAGATTCCAGTGGTATTGGATACAATGAAGCACAAATTCAAATCAATGCAATGCAAGAAAAAATGAAAGCACAAGAAGAATCTACAGAAGCTAAGAAGACAGAAAAGAAAGTTGAAGCTAAAGAAGAACCACCTAAAGATGAACGCAAGCCAGCAAACAAAACTTGTTATGCTTGTAACAAGCATGGACAAATAGTAAGAGATTGTAAAGAGGTGAGACCTTTCAATGGTTCTTGTTATTCATGCAATAAATTTGGTCATAGAGCTATACATTGTAGATCAAATCAAATAAGTCAAATACAGCACAATCAGAGAAATCAACCACAACAAAGTTTTAGAAGTCCTCTGAACATTACATGTCATATATACAATTTCAATGGACACATAGCTAAAGAATGCAGTATGGTAACTCACATCAATGTGCCTTAGAATACAAGGCCTACAGTCATTTGTTACTCTTGTAACAAGATTGGACATGTCTCAAAGTTTTGTAGATCACAAGTGCAAAGAAAAGAAAGACCTGATAAGTCTCAAGGATCTCTATTTGATGAATCTAGAGCAGTCAAGTTTGTGCAAGCTACAGAAGATGCAAGAAAGATAATGCTATTGAAAAAGTGGTAGATGCATCTGCAGTGGACGCACCTTCTACTTCTAGATAAATGACCCTCATGGTCATAGGGGGAGCTAGATAAGCTCTAGACCCCTGCGCATCTGGTATACTCACCCTCAGAGTATGTGCCTATGGTTTTAGATGTTTGGTTTCTAGTTGATACAATATGCAAAAGTGCACAGTCTAAATGATAGAAAAAACCAAGTTTTGAATTCATAGTTGTAGCCCATGTTACGATGACAAGCATTAATTATAGAATTTTGATTTATAAGTCACCAGAGATCCATTATCTTCACTTTTACATTTGAGATCAAGCCCTTGGAGAGAACATGAGATTATAGCATCAAAGTGTTGAAGGATTGCATTCATTTCAGAAACCCTTTTGGAAACCTATTTGAGCATTAAAACAAGTAAGTAATGGAAACTCCAGTAATATTTGATGTCATTGAAAGGAAGAGATACATGTTTAAGAAGTACCCATTCAAATCAGTTTTAGATTATTTAGAAGGAGCATTTTCCAAGACTTCGATAGGAGTCATGCATTTTGAAGATATTCACGCTTACATTTATTGTAAGAAGGAGTCTATAGGAGTGGAAAGAATAAGGTCGCACATGGAAACTATGGTTAATCCTGACTATACCTTCAAGGATTAATTCTCTCACCTTATAGATAGCCCTATTATTGAGAATGCAACTGCGTATGATTTTTATGAGTCAAAATGGATTAATATCTTACTCAGTAGGATACATGATGATTTTTTTTTTATTGGTGAAGTCCATGTTCATATTATAGTTGATCTCATTCATGAGATGATATGACTTTCTAAGGCTGTGCCATTCTTCCAATAGGAAAAGATGTTAGAAAACAAGTTGAGAAAGCATGTAAATCTAGGAGTGACAAGTGTGGCATAAACATTGAGCCCATAGAGGAGTAAGACATCAAACTCGTGGCTATGATCCTTGGATACAAATTTTAGCATGCAAATAGAGTAAATAGTGTATCTGCAGCTATAATTCTGGCAGCAGTAAGGATAGTGAAAGAAAATCGATAGTTTAATCTTTGTGAGATATTGCACACACAATTGATAGACAACATTAGAGCTATAAAGCATGACAAGAGAAAAGTATTTAGGTTTGCCTCATTGATCATATGTATGTACTTTCATATTGTTGGTAAGGTCTTTGATCTTCACCTAGATAGAAGTAAACCTACCTTACCTCAAATTTCACTAAAGGCAACATCAGAGAGCACTCTAAAAGACTTCATGGATCTAGAGATCAAAACATTCAGAATCAAGATGCAAAGAAGGTTCAGAATACCTGAGAAGTTAGTGGAGAAATACAAGGACACTATATGTTTTATGGTGGAAACTAATTCTACATGCATGGAAGCAGTTGAGCCTAGAACAAAATGGATTCATCCACTTGGTTATGAAGTAGATGAGCATATTTTGGAAGGTTATGCACAAGTCCTTATATCTACTCCAAAGGATCCCAATGAGCCTAGATGGGGTACATATGAAGAGAAGACAAAACAAGTTGATTTTGTCTTGTACAGTGCAACAACTAAGAGGAAAGCATCTCGGATTACCTCTGATATTCTGAAAATTCATGGTGTCACCCAAGAATACCTAAATAAAGCAAGGGAATCCAAGATTGCTATGCAAATTGAAAGCACACCCTCATCTACAAAAGTTAAAGAAGAAAAATTTGATCATAATTCAAAGGAGAAGAAGAATAAGACAGGAGAGAGCACCTCTATGCCCTCAACTACAGTTGATCTAGAGTCCTCTCCACCTTCTGAGTCAAGAAAGGTGTCTAGAAGAAAGAAAGAACTGGCACAAGCCACCCATCCTCAAGGACAACCAAAAGCAAAGTGAAGAACACTCAAGCACCTTCTGAGGTAGGATTCAGATCGAATTTGAAAGTTTTGAAGACTAGAGTTGTTGATGAAGATAGGATAGATCAAATTGGAAAATTCTATGATAAATATGGAGAAATTGATAAATCATAAATTCATTCTATAATTATCAAGCATATGATTAAGTTCAAAAAGTCAATTTTGGAACTTAGGACAGTCATCCCTGATAATGTATGGAATATACTTGGCTCATTAAAAAGGCAAGCTATAGAGGAGGATATGAAAATTAGAGAGAAGATATTGGATGATAACCTTCCTATATGCTCACTAGAAGAGAAGATAATGTTGTTAGATTTGGTAAAGCCTCATCTGAGATCTAATATCAGAACTTTGCATATAATGAACAAAGATGAGTTGATTGTGAAGGAGATTGAGCAAGCATTTGAGCAAGTGTTTTTGGATAGACACATGTACCCTCCTTCTGCACCTGCACCCCAAATTACACCAATTCCCTTCAAGCAAGAAAAATAATTAGAGATCCCAAATGTACCTATTAAAGGTCCATAGGATTCTGTGCTCAAGGTTACAGTACCCTCTGAAGCAGTTGAAGCTAAGGATGAAACTATTGTGATTAATGATGTTGAAATAACCATGGCGGCAACAGATAATGATCTAGATAAGTCTGAAGAAGCTTTTGTGAGTACTAAAGAAGCTGAGATCCTATGTGGTGAAGAAGCACCTATGTAGCAAGAAGAAGTCCTAGTAGAAGATATAATAGGACATGAAGATGAAAAAGAGGAAGAACCTAAAGAATAACCTTTTGTTGAGATCCTAGTAAAGTTGAAGAGTGAAAGCATGGATGTAAGTCAAGGCGCAAACTTAATTCCTACTTTTTAAGCCCTCTATATCATTGTTGTCAAGTTTGACTCCTTATACATTAAGCTTAGATTCATGGGGAGAAGAAGATTTAATAAAAATAGTGTGATGGCTATGGAGAAAGCCAAATAAAAGAAAGTAATGACAAACCCTCTCTTTGTAGAATCGGTCAATATGTTGAATAAATTATTGCCTGTAGATAATAAATTGGTTAATGTTCACTCAGTGGATAATGTTAGCAGTATTTTGTCGAGTTTCAAAGAGAACTTTTCCAGTCTAGAAGACTCAGTGACAAAAATTGTAGAAGAGAACTATAAAAAGAAAAGGTTGAATGGCTTAATAAATAATTTCTCCTTAGACCTAAACTCTCTGAAGATTAGTTAAGCAATATTGAAAGAGATAGCAGCAAAAGGAAGAAAGATGATAGCTAATTGCATGGACAAAGATAAACTGACATCAGATCATTAAAAAAGGATTCAAGAAGTAGAGTCCCTGATTGCAGCAGTAATAAAATCGGTTGAAGACCCCTCTCAAGACATAAATATGTGCAATAATGTTTATCAAGGGTAGATAGACAAAATAGAGAAAGCAGAGAAAGAGATTGCAAAGATAAGGGTTAGACAAGCACAACTAATAAATGCACTAGCACCCTCATTAGATGCACTAAATCAGAACATCAAGCATATAGATGCTACAATTATTACATATGATCAAGGCCCCTACATGGAAAATATGGAGAATCTTACATATGCATTATGTGCTCATCTCCAGACTGTTGATGCACTTAAGGTATTTTAGCAAAAAGAAATAAAGAACCTTCAGATTTCATATCCAGATGTATACTCCATGTAAGCACTTAGAGATTAATTTTTTGAGCACCTTTGTCATTAATGTCAAAGGGGGAGTAGTGTATAAAGAAGATGGAATAGTATATGGTGTCCAATATGCAGAGAAGTGTAAGTTATATGATAGCAGTTTTTGTGTAAAGTCAAAGTTTAGCAACTTTGCCATATTCCTTTGTTGCCATTAATGACAAAGGGGGAGATTGTTGGCAAGTTGAATTTACTAAGATTATATGACTATTTTTGTGTTTTCATTATGGCAACAAAGTCATATGGATTTTTGATAGTTAGCACACAAGCTTTGAAGTTCATATTTCGGCTAAGTATGGTAGACAATGCAGACAACAATGTACCTGATGATCAAAGCATCGACACACATGTGCATGATCAATTTATTATATGTACTCTTGGATATAAGCTTTTGAATATTATATTTTTCTATGTCTAAGACTGCAAGTTCAGATATGATAATATCAAAAAGTTACAGTCAGTCTAAGCAACACTAGTAGTTCAATGATAGAACAGAACAGAGCATGGAGCTAACATGAAAGTTTTTGTTTAGTGTACATCATGTTATTTTGTAAAGGCTATGCACCTATTATAATAGTGTTATAAACATGTTATTATCATTATATGTAAACATGCTTGAGCCAATTATATTGAAAGTGTTGTGTGTGTTGTGTTTTAGGTTGACATAGTATTAAGTTTTAGTTGCGTCTATTCAACATGTATATATATATATGACATGCACCTTTGTATTTGACAAATACAAACATAGATAGAAGAGTTGAAGTATGTGAATAATATAGAAGAGAATAATATTACAGTCAGTATGGAATAAAGCTCTACAAGAGGTTAGAGCAATAGCACACAAAAAGGAACTGATCAGATGGTAGTGTCAAAGCAGTAGTTCACCCTTCCAGATATAGTGTGTATCTTACTATCAGGAGGTTGTAGCCTTCTTCACTAAGCAGTGTGCTTTGGAAGTGTGCCATCCACCCCTAACAGGGTTTGTTCTTCAAGGATCCTAACATAATCATTGTACTCAGCATTGTAATGACTGCTCCTAACAGGGCAAACGAACTCTAACAAGTTCATAAGACTAGTGCAATTATTCATGGGTACTAATTCCCACCGGGGTTTTCTTCTGGCCAAGGTTTCCTCGTAAACATATCTTGTGTTATGTGTTATGGTTCATTTTTTTATATGTTTTACTATTCATTTTAGTATTAAAGTAATTGGGCTAAGCTTCAAGAAGTAGATAAACATTAATTATAGAACATTGATTCACCCTCCCCCCTCTCAGTGTTCCCATTCTTAACACTTGTCATCCTATCCACATGTCCCTATGCAAACATTTCAATACCCTATCCAATATCCAACACCTACCTACTATCCTTTTATTCCTCTTATCCAATCCATCACATAAATCCTTGGCTACCATCTCCCTTATCCTCTGTATCATTCCCTACCATCACCCCATCAACATGTTTGAGCATACCTTCCAATGGTCTTGGCCCATTATAACATATCTTTAAAAGGAGCATTATCCAAAGAGCAAGAGGCTTGAGTCCCTTCCAAAAATTAAAAAAAATACAAAAAAAGGAAAAATTACAAAATAATAGAGAAAAATTTCCTTGGTGAAAACTTGGTAAACATGCACCTCGGTAGAAAAAGTAAAGAGAAATAAATTCGTCCTATGGTGAAAACCACTTCTTGTGGCACTTTATGAAAGTACCATGATGAAAACCTAGCAAATAGACATCATGTGTAATTCCTTATTCTAATACTCTATCCTTGGAGACAAGTTCCATATATGTTATCTTATCCACCATAGCCTCCATCATCCATCTATCCCATGTGCATCCATATTCCCTCTTTTACCTTTGATCTTGACAAGGTTGAGCTATCCACGAGAATCATGCTTCCTAACATTTGTGCTACCTTATCATGATCTCGCTTGACCCCAAGCCAATACATATTATTATGAGCATCCTTGCCATAATTCCACACTATTCCCTCATAGCCTTCATTCACCCCTTATCCTAATTGTACTACCCTATCCATATCCTATCCAAATCGACCCCTTGGTCTTGATCAAAATGAAGAACATAAAATGAAAAATAGTTTCTCAAAAACTTCTTGACATGCCCACTCTTTTGGACCACTTGCTTTCATGACATCAAGTCATTATCCTATATGCTATCTGGCACTATATCATTGGCTTTAATTTCTATTCCAAAATAGGCTTCACATGAATATATCCTTTTTTCCCTAGCTTGGGTAATCTTGAGGAGACTCTCCTTAAGGGTCACATTCACATGCTTTTGTTGGCAAGTAATGTTTTGTTGCACTAGGGATCACTTGAGGGTTGTCATTTATGGAAACACTTATGTTTGGAGTGAACGCATGTTGAGAGGATTTCCACTAGAGTCATAGTCATGAAAATGACTAAGTCCAAAATCAGGATAATAGGGTACAGTGCTACATTTCTGGTCAGCGATGAAGATATAAAAGGTATTAGAGCTTGAAAAGTTAACTGAAGATATTTTGGGATATATACATGCTTCAGTTAAGAGCGCATGGGTTTTGGTTACTAGACCTATGAGATATAGTGTTTGGAAGGTATGCGAAGATAGTAAGTTAGTATAACAGTGTGTATGAACAGTTGTGAAGATCAAGGAGAGTATAGTGGATATGGTAACGTGCTAAGATAGACAAATAGAGTATATTGCTGACTCTTTGGTAATATAATATTTTCAACTCCATAATTATCATTTGCATAAGTTATTATTTTATTTTATATGGTCTTTATGAAGCTGACTTCAAGGATGATTTTCTATAAGTACAAAGAGCTTTTTTGAAAGAGAAGTATGGTTATGTTAAGAATGATGAAGAAAGATTGTGAATGTAAGACCAAAGATCATATGTGAGATCAGTAAGAGGCCAAGCTATAACTAGAACTATCTAAGCAAGATAAGTGTTTGTATTGTTCACTTTTTGGATAACTCTTTTGAGACAGTTTTGATTGTAAGAGCAAGTGTGCTAACCACCTTTAACCAGGTGTTTTGTATACCCCTAACAGGGTTTTGTATTCCTCTAAAAAGGAAATTTACTATGTAACAATTAGCTCCTAACAGGGCTAGATCTCCTAATAGGGATATTATATTTTAGCACATATTTGTGGGTACCATCCCCACTGGGGTTTTCCCTTGGCCAAGGTTTCCTCGAGAAAAAATCATGGTGTCATGAGTAATGTGTTATGTTTATATGTTCTTTTCATTTCTGCATTACTTTGGTTTTTTTATAATTGTTTAAAGTTGAAAGAATCAAACTTTTTTAATACTGATTTGCCCCCCCCCCCCTCTCAGTATTACCTAATCCTAACAATTGGTATCAGAGCTATTGGCCCTTGGAGAGAAATCCCAAAAACTTAAGGGAGATCATAATGGATTAAGGAGATTTACAAGAGAACTTTGAAGCTACACTTAAGGATCTGGATAAAGTGAAGGCTGAGAGTGGCGTACTAAAATTCAAATTAAGAAGAGCAAATGGTTTCATCAGGAAACTAAGAGAACAAATTAAGATTGCAAAAATTTAGAGACAAGACCTTATGGAGAAGATCAAAGAAGACTCAGATAGTAACACATTAGAAAAAGTGAAGAAGTTGGAGCAAGAAAAAGAACAAATCAATCTTCTGATGATTAAAGAGATTGAGCATGAAAAGGATGAAAGAAACAAAGTTGAAGAGTCACTAAAAGAAGCTAATATGCAGATAAGTCAAATGAAGACTGAACTTGACCAATACAAAGATAAATATTAGGAATTGGAAAATTATAATCAAATCATTAAAGGTGAACTCACTCAAGACAAATTACACATTGAGAAGTTGCACATGAGCAGTGACAAGATTGATGAACAAAGAGCAAGATAAAAGCCTAAAGGAGATATGACTGGAGTTGGATTTAATGAAGTAGAAAGTTCAAAAACCCAAGAAGATGAAAATGAAGAAAAGACTGAAGAGAGACCTACTCCTGAGGAGAAACCTACTCCTGAAGAGAGACCTACTCATGAAGGACCCAGAGAATAGTTTAGACCCTTTAGAGGTAGATCTTTCAAATGTAACAAAGTTGGAAACATGAAAAGAGATTGCAGAAGTAAAGGTAACTCTAAGCCCTTTACCAGTTACTGTTTTAATTCCTTTGAATATGGACACAAGAAATAATATTGTAGAAAACTTGATTAGTCCAGGTATAAGCAAGACTGTATCAGAGAAGAAACAGTAGCTAAGATCACATGTCAAAAATGTAGTAACTTTCGGCATACAGCAAGGTATTGTAAATTGCAGACTAATCAAGATAGAAGGAGACCACCTACTTGTTACAAATGTAACAATCTAGGTCACATTGTGAAGTTTTTTAGATATAATGGAGAAGACAATAGAAGAGGACCAAGAAGATCTAGTGAACCAAGAGGACCACCTCCTGTGGTTATAAGGAAAAATGTTAGTGACAGTGGTAAGAGTCTTAATGAATACATGGATGAATTTGGGAATCATTTCAAGAAATCAGAGAGTAAGGAGGATGATCAGATATGGAAGGTGAAAGTTTTAAACAAAGCAGTGGTTCAGGGAGAGATAGTAGATGATATTGTGTCTTCGCATGATGATTTCTTTGAGGCATCGACCTAAAAGGGCCACATGGCCTTATGGGGAGCATTGGATGCAGTGAACATAAAATATCTAGCCCTTGTATATATGGATTAAGCTCATGTAATCTTAGGTATGATGTGTATACACACTGAGGATTTTGTGGCTGAGAGTGCAGCACTTGGAGATTCATCTTTTGTGTTCGCAAGTTTTGTATTAACTGGACAACATGCAAAGTTGAGCTACTCATGTTTAATACACATACTCAACTTGTGATAGATAAAAGGGCTTAAAAGACCTCAAATCTACACCATTTGTTGATCAGCACTTAAGGAGAATAGAGTTGAGAAGGTTATCATTCATCTGGAAGTGTGATTACTTGATTGTGTGAAGCAAAGTATCAAATTCAGACATGTTTAAGGTGTTTAGACCTAATCTCTTAGAGAAATCATGGATGCATTAGTACTTTATGATGTTGTAGATAGACCTAGGTATGAGTTCAAGAAGCATCCATTCAAATCCTATGAGGATGATCTGGAGGGAGCATTTTCACAAACCCCCGTAGGCATGTTGCACATAGAAGACATTAGGGCATACATACACTGCGAATATGAAATCATTGGTGAGGTTAATATATAAAATGAATTGGATGGTATGGTAGAATCTAATGGAACCATGGTAGAATAATTTAAGCACCTACAAGATCAATCAATCCTTAAGTTAACCCTACTCACAAAGTTCATGGAAGTCGAATAGTTTAAGATCATTCTTAGCAAAGTTCATGACCAGTTTTTGTGGATTGGTGATCAACTTGTGAAAATATGTGCATAGTTGATTCATGAGATCACATGCCTTGATAATGAAGGAGCTCTACCTGTACAAGAAAAGAACCTAAGGAGTCTAGTTGAAACCCTAACACATTCAAAGTGGGATAAGAGGGCAATGACAGTTAATGATATTTATTTGCAGGATGTCAGATTGGTATCAATGTTGCTAGGATACAAGTTGTTTTACATTAGTAGACCTAATTCTGTATCTGTTGGAGTCATCATGATGGTATACAGAATGGTGAAAGAAACCAAGAAGTATAATCTCTATAAAATCCTATCACAACAGTTCATTGATAATGTGAAAGCTATAAAGAAGGACAAATCTAAGGCATTTAGGTTTCGATCATTGCTAATTCATATGTACATTCATATCATTCACAATTTTACTGGCATGCATCCTAGAGAATGGAAAGATAATGAATCCATTGGACTTCAGGTCTTAGAATACTATAGAAGACAAAAGGACTGGGTAGATGGTGAACTGTTTAGCATGATCAAGATACTGCAGAGGTAGATGAAAGAGAGCTATAGAATACCAAAGAACTTAGAGGAAAAATATGAGGACACTATTTATTCCATGGTTGAAATTGATTGTGTCTATTTTGAGGCAGTTGAGCCTAGGACAAAGTGGTGATATCCTATGGGATATGAGGTAAGTGTTGAAATGCTAACTATGCAAGTGGAGCATGTACTAGCAGAAGAAAAGGACCCTACCCAAGTAAGATGGGGAACATATAGGGAGAAGTATGAGAAAGCTAGAGAAGATCAAGAAAAGGTAACAAGTAAAAGGAAAGTCAACAAGATTGTTGAAGATATCACTGCGAAGGTGGGAATCACAAAAGTGTAGTTGATAGATATGAGAAATAAGATGGAAGCATCTTCTAGCATTGCTACCGATGCATTTATTCCTTTGTGTTAGGATTAACAATCCATAATACAACTGAGAGGGGGGCTGAATCAGTTGTATGATAGAATATTAAACTTTAAACTTTAAGCTTAACAATATCAGATCCAATGAACACAATGAATGCCAACATAATATCACAATATTTTGGTTACGAGAAAACCCTATTAAAGGTAAAAACCCCGGTGGGAATTAGCACCCACTAATGATGTATTGAGAGTATAGTAATCCTTGTTAGAAGATATAGCCCTATTAGGAGCTTATTGAAACATTACAGTACATAGTCCTTGTTAGAGGATAGACCCTATTAAGATTGAAGAACAAAAGAGGGCTCACTGCCCAAGGCTCACTACCCAAAGAAGGTTAAGTCCACCGTCTGAACTCACTAGTTCACAACAAGTGTATATGAAGAAATACATAATCTTTTGAACTGTTCACCAACAACTGTCTTTTCTTAATCAGTTCCAATGAAGTCCACTAATAATCCTCTACTTTACATTAAACAAACACAAATTCACAACCTCCTTTTATCACTTTTTATCACATCCATGTCTCTTCCAAAGAAAAGACCTTTTATTTATACCTTATTACATTTTACCAAGAATAGGTCGGCCCATAAGGCTTTCCTAATTACAAACAATTACATAGGTCCTTGCTAAGATACACACGGTATCATAAACAAGTTTAAAATGATTATATTACAATAATTAAAGACTGACATCTTTGAATTATGCTTGCCAAACAAAACACATGCTTCATTCCCTAAGTTGACTTCCTTATAAGCCATCGCCAGAGCACACGCCACAGATGATGTCACCAATAATTTTGTACCTTTTGCTAACCAATGAACATCTTTCAGTGCCTCTTCCATCATCCTTCAAGATCGCATACCTTGAATCCAATCCCTCTGAAATCTATACCAAAAACTTAGAGACTAACTCTGTCAATTCTCACTGTCACAGTCTAGTGACCAGTCTTTACCAAAATAGTTGTATCATCCTTAATATGCATCCATTAATGATTCTATCTTAGATATAAGATCATAACATCCATCTAGAATCTCTTCTAACTTCACAGCATCTAAAACATCTATACACCTTTTGTACACTGTGATTACTAGTCTAGTTCCTTCATAGAAGCATATTTTGACATCAGTGACAAAACACAAATGACAATAGTATGAGTGCCCATTTAGTAACGTAGTGATTAAACATATTAAATGTCTCAATCACCACCTATGCATTAGCAATATCCAACAATCTTCCCCTTTGGCATTGATGTCAACATATGGGAAAATCTTATCCCAAAGTTGTATCAACCCAAAAGTCCTTAGACTGAACAATCTCCCCAAACAGTGAGGATTTTCTCATAACAACACTCCCCCTTTGACAACAATGGAAAATGGTGCCAACTATCTTCACATATAACCTTTCTTCTATGATCACTCCCCTTGAGGAGTAGATCCCTACATCCAGTCCAGAAAATGATGAGGCTCTAAGAACTTCTGGACTAATGCATTACTGCATCATTTAGTTCTAACTAGGAGGGGCCTAAACCCCTAACATACCTCTAAGATATTCAAAGGTATCTTTCAGTAGTGGCTTTGTAAAGATGTCTACAATCTACTCTTTTGTACTGATATATTCAAGCTTGATTTCTTTTTCTGCCACCTTGTCTCTTAAGAAGTGATATTTGATAGAAATGTGTTTAGTTTTAGAGTGCATCGCCAGATTCTTTGACATGTTTACTGTGCTAGTGTTCTCATAATGGATAACCATAGGCTCATTAAAAGTTATTCCAATGTTTGTCAGCATTTGTTTCATCCAAAAAAATTGAGTGTAATTTATAGCAGCAGTAACATATTCTGATTCAACAATAGATTGTGCTATACAATCTTGTTTCTTAGCCAAGAAACCAACTTTTTCCCAAGGAAAAATGCACCACCACTTGTACTTTTTCTATCATCAATATTTCTTGCCCAATCAATGTCAATATAAGCATGAATTTTAAAGCTATCATTCCTATCATACCATAAACCATAGTCTATGGTCC
Source organism: Chamaecyparis obtusa (assembly GCA_027943335.1). Lineage (NCBI taxonomy): Eukaryota > Viridiplantae > Streptophyta > Pinopsida > Cupressales > Cupressaceae > Chamaecyparis > Chamaecyparis obtusa. Next base: position 544,421 of record BSBK01005444.1, read on the forward strand.
CTCTGAGATACCTCAGTATCCTTTTAACAACAGCTAGATGAGTCTCTTTGGGTTATGCCTGATATCTAGCCACAATTCCAATAGCATTAGCAATATCTGGTCTAGTGTGAGTCAGATATTGTAACCCTCCAACCATTGATCTATACAAAGTCTGAAAAACACATTTTGATTCATCATCAATTGTTAGCTTGTTTCCAGTCACCATAGGTGTTCCTACTAGTTTACAATCTTCCATGCCGAATTTCTTAAGCAATTCTTTGAGATACTTGGTCTGAGAAATGAAAATACCATTCTCATTCTGAGTTATTTGTAGTCCAAGAAAGAATTTCATTTCACCTATCATGGACATCTCAAATTCACTTTGCATTTCTTTAGCAAACTTCTTACATAGATCATAATTGCTTCCAAAGATAATGTCATCCACAAATACCTCTACTATCAGGATTCCATCTTCAGTGGTTCTTAAATACAAATTAGTGTCCACATTACCTTTTTTGAATCCAAGTCCAAGTAGACTTGTCCAACCTTGCATACCAAGCTCTAGGAGCTTGCTTCAACCCATACAGTGCTTTCTTTAATTTGCACACCATGTCTTTGTCTTCGCATAGAGGAAATCCATCTGGTTGTTCTATGTATACTTCTTCTTCAAGATCTCCATTCAAAAATGCAAATTTAACATCCATCTAATACACTTTGAATTTTTTGTGTGCAGCATAAGATAGAAATAATCTTACTACCTCTATTCTAGCAATAGGAGAAAAATTTTCTTCAAAGTCTATGCCTTCTTGTTGTGAGTATCCCTTACACACTAGTCTTGCTTTGTTCCTTACAACTGTTCCTTCTTCATCCATTTTGTTTCTAAAGACCCATTTTGTTCCTATAATATTTTTATTTTTAGGTCTTGTAACCAATTCCCAAGTATTATTTTTCTTTATCTGATCTAATTATTCTTTCATGGCATTTATCCAAGATTTATCTTTAAAGACTTCATCTGTAGTCTTTGGCTCAACTTGGGAAATCAAACAAATTTCTTCTCTAACTTTAGATCTAGTTAGCACTCCCTGACTGGTATTGCCAATAATTTGACTTTCAGGATGGTTATTTTTTACATACCTTGGAGTTTTAGGAGTTTCAGTGGTCTTGCTTGTATCATTACAAGCCTCTTTTTCACTTTCTTCCTCAAAAAGTTCTTCTTCAGAAGCAGCAGTGGCTTCTTTTACTTCTGATATCTGATTGTTGTCATACATTCTTTCTTGTATCTAAAATTTCTCATCTATTCTTACATTGTTACTTTAACCATCTTCCTTAATCTCAGATTGAAACATTTGTATGCCTTACTTTTAATGGAATAACCAAGGAAGATACCTTCATCACTTCTAGCATCAAATTTTCCTATCTCATCATCCCTCTTGATATAAAATTTCCTACCAAAAATTCTGAAATATTTTACAGTAGGAGTATGATCAAACCATAGTTCATAGGGAGTCTTACTTGTTCCATCTCTGATTTGAATTCTATTTAATGTGTAAATTGTTGTTCCAACATCCTCTCTCCAATGTACATGAGATACATTCCCTTCAATCAGCATTGTCCTGGCAGCATCAAGTATAGTTTTGTTTCTTCACTCTGCTATCTCATTCTGTTGTGGAGTTCTAGGAGTAGATGTTTGTCTCTTTATCCCATGCTCTTCACAGTAAGAATTGAATAGATCTTATGTAAAATCTCCACCTCTATCTAATCTTAAACACTTTATTTTCAGTCCTGATTCATTCTCT